>CAHIKZ030004722.1:175000-277500 GCA_903632075.3 Acanthosepion pharaonis | reverse complement strand
ATGGGGCTTTACCATACGCATAAAACTATCAAAGGTAATCACCCAGAAGACACCTTGATCAAAGACTTCAAAAATAAAATGTGCTTTATTATTGATAGACTGCAATAAGATATTCACAAAGCTATCAAAATGCAAGAATTTTGAAGTGGAAATCTAAAAAAACGCGTCACATGAGGACATCAATAATTCCAGCTGTAGTTGGAGCCCTCGGATTGATTGGAAAAGATTCCAATAGACTCGTTGAAGGAATCCCTGGTAGCCCATGCCTTAAAGAAATAAAAAATGTACTTACAAGTACTGCCCACACGAAAGGTTTTACGAAAGGTTTTATTTAAAACTGCTCAGGAAAATGTCACGATGCCATTTCTTTTTAAAAACTGCTCGAGTAAAGAAAAAGTCACGAAACCAAAGGAAATTTTCAAAAACACCTTAATAGGTCATGGAATAATACAACACAAAATGCTCAAAATGATTGAAACAAAGAAAGAAAATATTTACAGTTAGTTTGGTATATTCTCAGAAACCAAAGGAAATAAAATTCAACAAAAATCTTCCCCCGTCTTCCGGTACAACAATTTAATGGTCGGTAGTCCGCTTATAAATTAATAATAATAATAATAATAATAATAATAATAATGGAAGGAAACTGCAAGTAATGGGTATGCACACCATCCTGATCCTGTTACAAGACCTGAAACAATTGTATGGGACTTTACAATACTCAGACAGAACTAACAAAGGTAATCACCCAGAAGATATTGTGTTCAAAGACTTCAAAAACAAAATGTGCTTTATTATTGACATGGCACTTCCTGCAGACTGCAATGTTTCTTTGAAGATCTTCACAAACCTATCAAAATGCTAGGATATTGAAGTGGAGATCTAAAAAAATACTGCATATAAAGACATTAATATTTCTAGTTTTGTGATCCCTCAGTTTGATTTGAAAAAGTTCTGATAGATACATTGCACAGAACCCTGGTAGCCCATGCCTTAAAGAAATCCAAAAAACTTGTTCCCACAAGTAAATCTCACACCTTACGAGGGGGGGGGGTTTCAATGTGAAATGTATGTCGCCTTAGGTGTCTTTATTTTTATTATAATATTTTCAGAAAATGTTCAGTGGAAAACGCCATGATGCCCTTTTTGACCTTAGAACTCGGTTTGCGGCCCTGAAAGAAATGAATATAAAACATAAATCAAAGAGCAAAGTTTCGTCCGGGGAGGTAAACAGGCCTTGAACCCGTTTATGCGGGTTCTAAGGCAATATTTTGGGCTGAGCCTACGGGCTCGGAGAACCCACGGTAAACTCGGCCTTGTGCCACATGCATCCCTCGTGGGGGTGGGGGCTGTTAAATATAACAGTCGAACAGATCTGTTTGGACTGTGCTGTCGAACTCTCTGCCTTGTGCCACATACATTCCAATCGGCCTTGTGCCACATACATCCCTCGTGGTGGCACTGTTAAATATAACAGTCGATGAGATTGTTCAACCGAGGCTGTGAATTTTCGCAGCTGCTGTCTAATTCTTTGCCATTGGGCAGAGAGGAACACGGTCGAGGCTTTGCCGAAGGGCAAAGTTTCGTCCGGGAAGGTAGACAGACCCGGACACGCTTATGCGGGTTCTACGGGAATATTTTTGGCCGAGCCTACGGGCTCGGAGAAACCCACGTTAAACCCGGCCTTGTGTCACATACATCCCTCATGGTGGGGATGTTAAATATTAACAGTCGAATAGATTAAACGGTGGGTCAACTGACATACACTCACTAGTCATGTAATACTCTTCTGTTGTACTTACTGTTTAATACATGATATATCTGCAACACTGGTTTTGTTATTTCTTTAACTATTTACTTGGTCACAACAAAAAGGTTAGTGCATTTTGTTAATATGAGGTATGTTATCCTTTTTTTAAATAACTTGGAAAAGACGCTGGTCTATCTAACATGTCAATTTCCGGATCTCCACTGATGTAATTACACGTAATACGTTGTCTATTTCCTAGAATCTTTGCTTCTAAATTGACATCCATTCTGATAACCACGTCTCTTCAGAATGCACCACAAATTTTCAATTGGGCTTAAATCTGAGGAACTGACCGGCCAGTTCGTCTTCCGAGGTCCACAGAAGTCTAATTTCTGCAGATAGTAAGTAGTTTTATGCTCTGGATGCGAAGGAGCATTATCTTGCATAAATACGTTGGTTTTATAGCCAAGATTTCAGGTGCTCTTTGAAGAAGGTTGTATAAGCATCTGCGGTTATTTTCGTATCGTCAGGCACTCTCCACGAACCAACCAAGATACCTTCAATAATACCAGCCCAAATCATAATACCTCCTCCTCCTTGCTGGCGTGTCAAGGGTTGATGACTATCTCGTCCATTTACGACCCAAACATTGCTCCAAACTTCACGGCCATCAAGTGTTGTGCGACTTTCATCTTTGAACAGAACTTTCGAGAAATCAACCTTCATGTTCTCCTTTGCCCATTTCAAACTCATTTGTACGTGTATTTTTGTCAATCGGGTCTTTGTCACTGGTCTCACTGATGTCCCGACATTTTTCAAAAGACGATAGCGAATACTTCTGGGCATTGTTGCTTCTTCACTGATCCTGAAAACTGCTCCACTGGTCAGGCCTGGGTCATTTACAACTTTACGATTCATTCATAACAAAGAACTTCGGGAAACAACCTTTGAGTAGAAGCTGCAACAAATCTTTTCACAATTTGGTGATATCTTCCAATTATTTTGGATATTTCTAATATAGATTTGCCTTTGGAAAGTTCAAATGTTATAATATCTTTCTCAGAAGGGGTCAAATCACATTTGTGCCTCATAATTGCACAATTATAATAATACTCGTTTAGAGTCTGGAATAGTTCTATATTGTGTCAATATTGCAAATGGCCACCCTTTGTTTTATGTTGCGCAGAACAATACAATGTTTTATACAGCCTGCGCATATACCTATTCCCATCATACTGTGAAATTTTCGTTAATTTACAAGTAGTTTTTAGACGAAATAAGAAAATATCATCTCGTTAATAATTTGAAACGGGGTAACAGAAAAATTGTCCAAATGCGATAGTTGTTCATCCCACAAATTTTTTAATATCTAAAAAATCACTAAACTAATTGAGTTTCTTTATTCAGAGAAGACGTTTAGCCATCTTGGCATCATTTGTCGTGAGAATCACTGATAACAGTTAGAAAGAGAAGAGGTTAAATCTTTTTTTTTTCAACCACACTATATTTTCCCAACTGAGAAATAGTGAGAGGAAAAAGATCTTTGAAGCCTTCAGTAATGGTACCAACATTCATACACTGGCTTCCATCTTCAAATTGCATTCAAGAACCATCAAGAGAACGGTGAATAAGCTTAAAAAAAAGAGGAGACACTAGAGAGGGAAACTGGATCAGGATGTCACAACAGGAAGAGAGTTCATCATTTCAACTTAGAGATAAATACATTCTTATTGTTCAATAAAGAGTCCAATAGTATTATAAAAACCTCGAAGAATTCCAGTAAGATATCTTTAATCATTTCTAAGATACAACCGTTCAAATCTTATTCTAACAATTGCTGCTACACGATTTGGGCAATTTTGCTGTTACACCCTGTATATATGATATGTTTAGGTAGTAAAAACGCATACAATTTTTTTTTCTTTAAATTTAACTGAGGTGTTTTCTACTTTTTTTAAATTTTTATTGTACTTTTCCAATTTTTCGAATAAGATGTTTAATCACAACTGCGGATAACTTGTCTAAAATTTATGTTTTGTTAGAATTTCTTTCAAGTACGTTCGGAGCTGAGTGTTGTCAGTTTGCAGGACAAAATTTTGTTGGCTATATCCGGGTAATTTTCTTTTTTCTTTTTTTATTCAGTGTTGCGATCCAAATTCGTCCAAAGTTTCGTCGTGTCGTGGTTACGCGGAGCGAGACCAGACCGAAAAATCATTTATCAAATATTATACGCATTATTGCTATTATTTTATTTGTATGACAAATAGTTTTTTTTTTTTTAAATCTCATGCCAAAAATAAATGATTTCAAAATAATATTATGGATTACTTGTAGAGATTTTCCAAGCTTAGATGTGGTACAAGGCCGAAATTATGGGGCACCCAGTGAGGATCGAACTCACTACTCATTCTAGCAAAACAAGCTTGTTAACCATTACACCGCCTTGAGGTTCCAGTATTAATAGTTATTGCCGTATGGAATGAAAACCTCAAGTGAGATTTCTCAAAGGTCAATAAAGCAAGTTATTCGTAGCGATATAAAAAATACAATATGCTACCAAGATGACATTTGTATTGGTGCTATTAAGGACGAAGTATTAAAATGGAAAACTGGTATGGTTTTCGTTAAGTTAAATAAATTAATAATTAACGAAAAGAAATGTGTGTACGATACTAAAATATATAATTTTTAGGGATATTCCACATCTAACGAAGCCCTATCACTAGCCCAATTGTTCATTGACAAAATATTAAAAGCTGAAGTACCTAAGAACGAAAAAGAATTGAAATCTTTCTTAGGACTTGTAAATTTCTACAGATGATAGGTAGGGAGATACTCTGAACTAACAGAACATTTTGCTGCTTTAAGAAAAGAGAATTTATTTGAACAAAAGAACAAGTGGCATTTAGAAATTTAACAGTTGTTCTGAAGCCAGTAGTAAAAATATTCGACCCTAGGAAGGAAACAGCAATAAGAACTGACAACAAATGAACACTCAAGTTCGGGAATATTAGCTCAGGATGGACTCATCCTGTTATGTATCTTTCAAAGAAATTGCCAAAAGCCGGATTGAACTATTCAAATATTGAGAAAGAAGCCATGATATGGACGACAGTGATCGTCAATTTCTGATCAGAAAAAAGTCAACAACAAAGAAAATCTGAAACAACAAATGATGAATGTTATCTCCAACATAACTCCATCTACAATTCAAAGTTTGTCCACTTCAATGGACAAAAGATTAATAAAAGTATTGACTGCCAAAGGAACTCACATAGGAATATGAACAGAAAGATTGTTCGGCAGATTAGATTTATGTATTATTAAAGAATACTGAACAATGTTACTTTTATTATTTATCCTTATTATTGATGCCTAAAAATATTTCTAAGCTCAAAATGACCAAAATGCATAATAACGTTATCCAGCAAGTTTTATCATTTTTTTTCACTTTAAGTCAATAATATGTTAGCTAGCTTTTCAAAACTTGGTCCAGATATCTACATTCTCACATAGTATGTGTTTCATAAATTATAGCGTATTACGGATATTACTTTTCTTTTTATCGCCAAAAAAAAACATAGTTACATGATAGTTTTATACGAGCTGTATAGGGTAAGTTATTGGTAGCAATATAACAAATACAATACGCTACCAGGGTGACATTTCTTTTGGTGCTATTAACGACGAAATATTAAAATGGAGAACCAGTATGGTTTTAAATAATTTTAAAAAAAGCTCGATTAACAATTAACGAAAAAACAATGTGTGCACCACCCTTATAAAAATATCGATTTTGGGATAGTCTACATCGAAGGAAGGCATATGACTAGACCAATCGTTTATTGACAAAATGTTAAAAATGTTAAAACTTGAAGTACCTAAAAACAAAACAGAATGTTGCATTTATTTGGCCAAAAATCATGTGGCATTTGAAAATTTTAAAGCTGTTCCGGCAAAGGAGCCAGTAGTGAAAATATTTGAACCTAGAAAAGAAATAGTAGTAACAACTGATGCAAGTGAACAGTTAGTTTCAGGAATATTAGCTCAGAATGGTTATCCTGTTATGTATCTTTCAAGGAAATTGTCAAAAGCCGAATTGAACTATTGGAATATTGAGAAAGAAACGTTGGCCATGATACGAACGACAAATAATGATCGCCAGTTTCTGATTGGAAAGAAATTCCTACTAAGGTCCGACCTTGGACCTTTAGAATTCATATTTAAGAAAGAACTTCCTAAGATAATGTCTTTAAGAATTTTAAGATGGGCCTTAATTTTAATGGCATTTGACTTTGATATTGAGTACGTGAAAGGCAATAACCTTCTCGCATGTAGACGCTTTGTCGAAATTGGGGTTTATTATTTCTGAACGGGAGAAAGAGGGGGATACTTTCTTACACTGGGACGAAACTGATATTTTGTCGATAAACAAATTAGCTGGGGATACGGAGCGATATCCCATATTGAACAGTATATTGTTCAGGATAAAAAAAATAATAAGTGGAATAATTTCTTACGAACAGAAAGGCGTTTTAAAGAAGTTAAACACAATTTAACTGTAGAAAAGGGTGCATTTGTAATGGAGACATAGTGGTTCCGCCAGCAACACAAAGGAGCAAAGTTATAAAAAGTATACATGGCGATGTTCGTTGCGGAAGAACGTCTATGCCAAAAGAGATTAAGGCTAGAGGTATGGTGGCCAGGATATTCTAAAGATGCCAAAGAATATGTAAATAGATGTAAAAGGTGCAAGAAATGAAGAAAAATCATACAAAAAAAACATACATGGCCTAAAGAGTTCCAACCTTGGGACAGAGTGCATATGGACCATGCTGCTTATAATGGAGTGGAATTATTACTAATATTGGTAGATGCGTATTTAGGCTGACCACAAGTAATACAGGTTTCCAACGTTTGGACGTGAAACAAGCGTTGAGGATCGGATTTTGCAGAAATCAAATTTCGGAAACGCTAATATCTGCCCCAGAGTTCAGTGACGAGGAACTACGCCAATGGTTAAACAAAATTGGCTGAAACCATATAAAGCCCCATCGTACCACCTGCAATTAATTGGATTAGAAGAAAGGGTGATGTACACTATAAAATAGCATTGAAAATATGTGAACAATGGAAAAAAAGATAGAAATATTTCTGTCCTCATGTGGAAACAAATTAGAGTTCCATTGACCATATCTTATGCCACCAACAAAAAACTATGGTATAAAAAGAATGGTGAATCATACTTATTATGAAACCCAGGTTGTGTGTGTGTGTCTGTTCGTTTATATATTGGATCGGATTTCCTACATTTTTCAACCGATTTCAAGAAAACTTCACAGGAATACGTAAAATTACATTGCGGTGGTTCTAACAGCACCAAAAATTGGAAAAACACAATTGTTTTTGCACGAAATCAATTTGAAAACATGATAAAACACGATTCTGTCGCCAGGATGAAAGGGGGACAACTCATATCGAGTTATACTTATAAAAACCAGATTGTTTGTGTGTGTGTGTGTGTGTGTGTGTGTGTGTGTGTGTGTGTGTGTGTGTGTTCATTTATATATGGGATCGGATTTCCTACATTTTCAACAAAACACTTTTTTGGCAGATAGTGTTTCTTATTGTCTTGCACACTTTTTTCTTTATTTTTACATTCAGAATGCTTTAAAAATTCCATTTACAAGAAAATTGTTTATAATAAAATTCTATTCAATCGGTAAACTCATAACAATTGAAAACAATGTTTTTCTTTGAGTTTGGGTTTGACCAATTCGTAAAAAAAAAAAAAAAACTAATTAAGACATGCGTGTCCGTCAACCTTAAACAATAATCTTTGTCGATTTTATTTTTCAGTCTTTATGATGGTCGGTACTTGATCTATCTCTTACTGTTACATCCCCGGGCAACGCCGGGCTCTACTGCTAGTCTAATCTAAAAGAGAGAAGATTCCTAATGCAAAATGAACGGAACAATATGATAATATAAAAAAATGGGAATCGGATATTAGCGTATGCAGACCAAATTAGATTGCAATACGAGAGCGATGATGGAATGTAATGAACCTGAAAGTAATGAAGGCGAAAGGGTCACGTTAAGGCAAGACGAACTAAGTCGATGAAATCGAAAGTAATGTAAACTCGGAAGATGAAGAACGGTAATCTTTGGAGGAACACTCTTATGGAAAAAGAAGAGCCAAATTTCTATACAATCTCTTGGAGAAAGGAAAGAAGACAGTGAAACAAATCCTCCCAGGAGTACCAGAGAAAATAAGGGGATAAAACCTCTTTGGTACAGGGATATGAAGTAACTCATTTACATAAGCAATCACCAAAATTATAAATAGCTACAGCTATTACCCAGGTGACAGTTGAGTACATACTACATCGCCTGAGTCAGTGATACTACACTACAGGTATTTTTGTCTGTATGTGGACAATCGATAGGGCGTTGTTTTTAAAGTTTTCTGGAAAACACAGAAATATTTTGTTTTTATTGTATATCAACAAGGACACATGTCACAGTGGATAAAGGTGTTAGTTAGATCCAGTGACAGGACCCAAAGAGTGTGAGTACAATACCCGGTTAAGGCAGTGGAGAACTTGAAGAGGAGATAACTAATAACTGACTTCCATTAAACGTGGCACGTGGAACTAGAAGATTCTACCCCAGTGAGCGAAATAAAGGGTTCAGTTCAACATTCCAACCACCTGAAGAAGGCCAGAGCGTACAACGGCGGAAACGTTGTAATAAATATGGCGACAAAGATGAGGACAATAGTCCGAATAATGTAAATAGTGTACATAATACCTCATCTCAGAAATATAGACAGATACTGATATCAACAAATCTGATTTACCAGAATTTAGCAATTTAATATTGTACTTACTTTAACATACAATAAGACTATGATGTAGAAAGAATAATAAATCTGAACTACAAGAGTCAAGATTCACAATGCAAAGTGTACAGAACACTTTGATAATAAAAACAAATGAAAATGGGATATTAGTGCATGCAGACCAATTTGGATTGCAACTCGATAGTCACGAAGAAATGTATAGTGAGACTGAAAGTAATGAAGGCGAAAGTGTTATGTCAAGGCTAGAAAAACATGACAGTGAAATCGAGAGCAATATTGATTTTGAAGATGAACAAGGACAATAATTGGGGGAACAGTCTTATGAAAAAAGAAGGTCGAGATCTTCCATCTGAAGACAATGATTTAACGAGAGGGAGAAAGATAGTGAGGGGACGTAAGTTCCCAGAAGAAACACAAGGGAAAATAAGGGGATATAACCTCTTCGGTACAGGCAGATGAAGTGATGCATTTACATATGAATTCACAAAGACTGCAAATAGCTACAGCTATTACACATGAGGCAGTTGAGCGCATACTACTTCCCGTGAGTCAGTAACACTACACTACAAGCAATATACACTACAATGCCACATGTCGGAAGATTAAAAAGCCCGTCCGCCATCATGAGTAGTCCTATGCTACTAATTAAAAACTACTATATAAAAAGAATAATGAATCTAATCTACAATCTGCATCATAATGTAAAGTGTACAGAAGACTTTGATAATAAAAACAAATGGAAATAGGATATTAGTGTATGCAGACCAATTTGGATTGCAATATGATAGTGATGAAGAAATGTATAGTGAGTTTGAAAGTAATGAAGACAAACAGCAAATGGAAATCGAGAGGGATATTGTCTCTGAAGATGAACAATCGTTAGAAGAGCACTCCAACGAAAAAAGAAGAAAATTACGATCTTTCATATCTAGACAGTCTTTTAGGGAGAAGGAGGAAGACAGTACGGAGACAAAGGCTCCCAGAAGAAGTACAGGGAAGACAGGGTGATAAAACCTCTTCGGTACAGAGAGATGAGGTGACTCATTAACGTATAAGTCACAAAGATTATAAATAGCTTCAGCTATTACCCATTAGACAGTTGAGTGCGTACTACTTCCCGTGAGTCAGTAACACTACACAACAATTATAAATAATTATAAACCGATTTTATCATTGTGATATTTTTATATTATATCAAGTATTAAGAATATAGTAGCTAGGGTCCGCAAATTGGAGGAGAGAGTTATCAAGGATAAAGTTCTGACTTCGAATACGCGGTTATCTCTCTTTAACCTTCTTTATTTTTAAATATATTCTAAACGGTGTTCCAAAAGTCGCATTACCATTGATAACCTTGTAAATTCTATATCTATTTACCAAATGGAATCGTGCTTCTGTATGTGATAATATATTAAGAAATTTTATTGGTCGAATTATGGAAGATGATATGCAAATTTTTTCTGGTTTCACAAGTGTATGTTTTCTGTACATTGTCGTGTGACTTTTAGGACACCTTGTATATTAATATATATATAAAATATATATTTAATGGAGTCTTTATTTTTGTTTATATCACTCTCTCACCAAGTTGTTCTAATATGAGATTGAGTAAATAAACCTAAAAGAGATTCTGTCTGAAATTAAAGAATCTACAGGGTGTTCCAAAAGTTGCGCATTACCATTGACAACCTTGTCAATTTTAGATTTATTTACCAAATGGAATCATGTTTCTGTATGTGACAATATACTATTAAGAAATTTTATTAGTCGAATTATGGAAGGTGATGACGTGCAAATTTTCTCTGGTTGCTATTTCACAAGTGTACGTTTTCTCCCAATTGTTGCGTGACTTTTGGGACACCCTGTACTTTTTATCACATTTGGTGAGATATGAACAAATTTTCATTCCGCAAATGCGAATCAGAGAGAAATGAATGTTTGGGAACCGCTGCTGTAGGCGAACGAAAACTCTGAAATAATATCTGCGACTTTATTTGAATCCAATGATGAAAACCAATCTTCTTTTAGGAAAAAATGTATTTGAAGTTCAGAGATCGGGTTTGATTCTAGGCAAAGTCTTTCCCACTTGAAAAAAAAAGCAAACCTTATGCATTGTTCTCGCTTGATCTCTTTGAAACTTAGAGGCCCCGGGAAATAAGGACATTGGACAGAACGGTGAACGGCTCTGGTTCTGTCGTTCCCCAGAGAATATTAAATGGTATTAGGACTAAAAGAAATACATCCGGGCTATGACTATTTGAGGATGGATCGAGAGATGGTACTTCTCGAAATCGAGTCACAAGTATCACATACGGCAATTATTACATGCCTATTGTTTGCTAATGAATGTTATTCAAAGTATAAGTATCTATTTGGAGAGTGTTTAGTTTCAATAAGAAATTCAATTTAAATTCATTTTACTGTCTTCCTTTTGAGAGATAAGAGGATCATAAAGAAATATTTCTTCTTTTTATATCACTAACAGTTCAAACATCCAAGAAAATTAACACAGAACGGAAGAGAAATCAGCTTTGCTAACAATATATTTAATCGAAATGGTAACATGCCTCACTTTGAGTGGCGTTCAGTGAAATGGTAACATGCCTCACTTTGAGTGGCGATCAATAATTATTCGTATTACATTAAAAACGAAATACTAAGAAACGAGGCGAAGTTACGCGATCGATAAATATATAATATTGTGTTATAGATAGATAGATAGATAGATAGATAGATAATATTAGTGGTTAATACACACACACAAACACACACACACACATATATATATATATAGAGAGAGAGAGATATATATAAAACATAAATATATATATATATATATATATATATATATATATATATATATACATACACATATATAATATATAAAAATTTCCAAGAGGATAGAATCCAGGTAGAACTCAATATCCAGGACAGAGTAAGAATATAATAAAAAGGCTTTATTACATTGGAATCGTAATCACAATCCAATTCATCAGACCTTCAAATTCAAAAATTCCAATGTAATAAATTATAACCATGGAATATTAGTGTTTAAGCTTTTTATCATATATATATATATATATATATATATATATATATATATATATATATATATATATAACTGTTTGTATTCATGCTATTTCTTATTCTTTCTAGTAGCCGTTTTTTCAAGAAAATGTCGTTTGGGCCACCAACCCTGTTTAGCCAGAGTTATCCTTTAGGTAGATAGGTTCTGACTCATTAGATTTTTTATTTTTTGCCCTACTTAGTGTATTCAGCACTTTTACATTATCACTTAAGTTACTCTGTCGTATTTTTTTCTTTTTGGTCGGCATTGCAGTGCTGATTGATTATTTTCAAGCAGCACGGATGTTTTTAGTCTTTTCTTCTTTTTTTTTTTTTTTGAATTTTTTTTTCCTGATAGCAGTTTGATTCATTTTTTTTTTTTCATTTACAAATTTTATTATCTGGGAATTTTCACACCGCCGGAGTATAGGTATCAAAAAAAATATAATATATATATATATATATATATATATATATATATATATATATATATATATATATATATATATATATATATAGAGAGAGAGAGAGAAGAGAGAGAGGGGAGAGAGTTATCCTCAGACAGATTGCTTCGCTGTATCACAGCTTTTCAGTGTGCTAGACACGCGATCGAAACCTATTTATCATTACCCTAGACTATCTGCGCACGTTACAGAGAAAACGAATTTTAACACATTTTATACGTGATATAATCATTATCAGCTGCCAGAGTGCTCTATTCGTTACGAAGAGCTTAGCATTAATGCAATATCAGCCGTCAAATACCCTTTCTTCTAAAGTGTCAACCGACGAACGAGAGACAAACAAGTTTGATTAAATAGAACTGATAAGGTTTGTCAGTTGAATTTCTGTTATACATTTCCAAATTCCGGATAAGAGGTTGAGTATTGTGTTCGAAGTTGTGGATAAACTATGCAAAGTTCATATATTTTTAATTTTCTTCAATTACTTTGGACTTTCTAGTCATTAACCAGAAATAATGTGGTGTCTGTATGGTAGTCTTAACTCTTTTGTCTGTATATTCGTTTTCATTCGGACGTTGGACGTTTGAAATGACCTAACATGACGTCATGAGTAACTGATTTTCTGAACGAGGCAATGCAAAAAAGAATGCGTTTTATTTATTTTATCTTATCAATTAATTTATTTGTCAATTTTTGATACTAATATAATATGTGCGAACTTGTAAAAAGAAATAAAAAATTAAACAAACAAACCTTGTATATATATATATATATATATATATATATATGGAGGGGCACGGTGGAGTAATTGATAGGGGCTTGTATTGAGGAATCGGAGAGCCGAGTTTGAATTCCAGTCGAATCTATTACATTCACTTACGTACTAATACCCTTGGGAAAGGTGTGAATCATTTTCTTCTCCCTTCAGCTATGGGTAAATAGCAGGGCAGACTGGGTTCTATAGCCTTGTATGGCAACTGGTCTAGGAGAAGGACAGCTCTGAATTAAAACCCGAAGTGGATCCCCTAAGGCGGATGGACGGCACTTTGGGCTACCTTCCGGCAACTCCTGCAGGTGCGCAGGTTCCAAACTGTATTGGTTTATCCTCTCCTTTGGACTCTGCTAGCAAGGCCGAGAGGGGGAACTCGACGTCTGGGCAGCCCTAGTTCTCGATATATCCCACCCAGGCTACTCCATCGAGACGGACGGATGCCGACGACGATATATATATATATTAGTCATATCTGGTTGAATAAATTGCAAAAATTATGTCTGCTTAACTGTCAGCCGTAGCATTTAAACGGAAAAGAAAAAATTCAATAATGGATAGCTACACATATTTTTTTCCTTACCATTTGCAAACCTGATGATGATCTCAGAAAGAGATGGAAAGTACTTGGGAAATAAATGTGATTCTCACTGTTAAAGTGCATTTATTGATTCATTCAATTGTAATATATGAAAAATATTCGTGAATATAAAAGGATTATGATAAAAATAAGCAGATATAATGTTTGTAATTTATTCCCCTAGACATGACTAAAAGAAAAATTTCTGTCTAAATACACAAATATATATATGTATATGTGTGTGTGGGTGAGTGTGTGTGGGTGTGTATTAAAATTATGTATGCTTCTGTACGTGGGGGCAATACAAGTGTGCTTTTTCAATAAGCATAAATATATAATGAATTTAATATACGAATTTAAGAGCAGTACTAGATTTATAGCTAGATTTCATCATGTTACAATCTAAATTGCTAGATGCAACCGTAAGTTCTATGCTAACAGTTTCCTCTTCCACTCTTCTCATTTATTAAACTCTCTTTCGACTTCTTACTTTCCAGTCAATTTTGATCTTCAAAATGCTGATCTTTAAAAATTTATATGCAATGTCATTCTTTATGTTATGTTTTTTAATTCTTGTTCGTTTGTTGTTCTCTCTCCTTAATAGGATTTTTTATCATATTCATTAAACTCTTGTGTCATAGTGGCTTTATTGCCTCGCTTGGGGTGAAATGATTTTTAAGAAACTATTTTAGAAGCTTGTTTGTGTATACTGCAGATTCCACCAATGATTTTTATATATTCTACCTCTTTGTACCTTTTTAGATTTCCTCATCGATATTAGCAATCGAAATCCAATATGGCTGCCCACTGAAAAAAAATTCGAAAAACAGCAAGGTTTTTCGGTGCAAGCCAAAAAAATATCTGCGTTCATCTGTTATACAAATCCGCTGGAGGGGGAAGAGTAGTAAAGAAAATGATACTTCATACTGTTTAATGATTATTTAAAGAGAAAACAGCCTGTGTCGTTCTAATCGTAATGATATTATAAAGAATAACCACATGAAATAAATGCAATGTGAATGCTTCTTATGACAAGCAATGGCGAAAGAAAGCCGTTAAAATACTGGTAATAAATACACGAATAGAATAAATGAGAAAATAAGCTTAAGAAATGGAAAAGGTAAATCATGGACAAGAGAGTTCACCTAGAACAGTTAGTTCGAACTGTTCTTAATTTTAATAATAATATAATCCTCATAAGTTCCAGGACCAGTTGTAACCACGGAGCTGCTTCACAGTAGAACACCTGACCTGTTCTATCAATGCCTCCCATTACGTGCTAATGTTTAAGTCTGTGAGTGATCTTTCAACCACCCGTCTGCTACTTTCGCCTAATTTGGTACTTTATTGGATGCGAGTGGAACAGGACCTGTTAAGGACATATTTTCCCATCTGGCTGCTTCTTTCGCCAAAGTTGTTGCTTTATAGAATGCGAGTGGAACAGGACCTGTTATGACATATTTTTCCCATCTGGCTGCTTCTTTCGCCAAAGTTGTTGCTTTATAGAATGCGAGTGAACAGGACCTGTTATTTATTTTCCATCTGGCTGCTTCTTTCGCCAAAGTTGTTGCTTTATAGGATGCGAGTGGAACAGGACCTGTTAAGGACATATTTTTCCATCTGGCTGCTTCTTTCGCCAAAGTTGTTGCTTTATAGAATGCGAGTGGAACAGGACCTGTTAAGGACATATTTTTCCATCTGGCTGCTTCTTTCGCCAAAGTTGTTGCTTTATAGAATGCGGCTGCTTCTTTCGCCAGTTGGAACAGGACCTGTTAAGGACATATTTTTCCATCTGGCTGCTTTTTCGCCAAAGTTGTTGCTTTATAGAATGCGAGTTTGTTAAGGACATATTTTCCCATCTGGCTGCTTTTTTCGCCAAAGTTGTTGCTTTATAGGAATGCGAGGGAACAGGACCTGTTAAGGACATATTTTTCCATCTGGCTGCTTCTTTCGCCAAAGTTGTTGCTTTATAGAATGCGAGTGGAACAGGACCTGTTAAGGACATATTTTTCCATCTGGCTGCTTCTTTCGCCAAAGTTGTTGCTTTATAGAATGCGAGTGGAACAGGACCTGTTAAGACATATTTTTCCATATTTTTTCCATTGTTGCTTTATAGAATGCGAGTGGAACAGGACCTGTTTATTTTCCCATCTGGCTTTTTTCGCCAAAGTTGTTGCTTTATAGAATGCGAGTGGAACAGGACCTGTTAAGGACATATTTTCCATCTGGCTTTATAGCTTCTTTTTTCCATCTGCCAAAGTTGTTGCTTTATAGAATGCGAGTGGAACAGGACCTGTTAAGGACATATTTTCCCATCTGGCTGCTTCTTTCGCCAAAGTTGTTGCTTTATAGGATGCGAGGAACAGGACCTGTTAAGGACATATTTTCCCATCCGGCTGCTTCTTTCGCCTAAGTTGTTGCTCTATAGAATGCGAGTGGAACAGGACCTGTTAAGGACATATTTTCCCATCTGGCTGCTTCTTTCGCCTAAGTTGTTGCTTTATAGGATGCGAGGAACAGGACCTGTTAGACATATTTTTCCATCTGGTTGCGCTATCTTTCGCCAAAGTTGTTGCTTTATAGAATGCGAGTGGAACAGGACCTCTGTTAAAGGACATATTTTTCCATCTGGCTTCTTTCGCTTGTTGCTTTCGAATGCGAGGAACAGGACCTGTTGCTTTATAGGCTGCGAGCTTTATAGAATGGAACAGGACCTGTTAAGGATTTTTCCATCTGGCTGCTTTTTCGCCAAAGTTGTTGCTTTATTGCGAGGAACAGGACCTGTTAACATATTTTTCCATCTGGCTTTTTTCGCCAAAGTTGTTTTTATAGAATGCGAGGGAACAGGACCTGTTAAGGACATATTTTCCCATCTGGCTGCCTTTGTTGCTTTCGCAGGACCTGTTAAAGTTGTTTGTTGCTTTATAGAATGCGAGTGGAACAGGACCTGTTAAGGACATATTTTTTCCATCTGGCTGCTTCTTTCGCCAAAGTTGTTGCTTTATAGAATGCGAGTGGAACAGGACCTGTTATAGACATATTTTTTTCCATCTGGCTGCTTCTTTCGCCTAAGTTGTTGCTTTATAGAATGCGAGTGGAACAGGACCTGTTAAGGACATATTTTTCCATCTGGCTGCTTCTTTCGCCTAAGTTGTTGCTTTATAGAATGCAGACCCGTTATGGAACAGGACCTGTTATAGGACATATTTTTTCCATCTGGCTGCTTCTTTCGCCTAAGTTGTTGCTTTATAGAATGCGAGTGGAACAGGACCTGTTAAGGACATATTTTCCCATCTGGCTGCTTCTTTCGCCTAAGTTGTTGCTTTATAGAATGCGAGTGGAACAGGACCTATTTTCCATCTGTTTTTCGCCAAAGTTGTTGCTTTATAGAATGCATAACAGACCCTGTTTTTTTCCCATCTGGCTGCTTCTTTCGCCAAAGTTGTTGCTTTATAGCGATGAACAGGACCCGTTAAGAACATCTGGACCTGTTGTTGCTTTATAGGATGCATATTTTTTTTCCATCTGGCTGCTTCTTTCGCCTAAGTTGTTGCTTTATAGAATGCGAGTGAACAGGACCTGTTAAGACATATTTTTCCATCTGGCTGCTTCTTTCGCCAAAGTTGTTGCTTTATAGAATGCAGGACCTGTTATGGAACCATCTGGACCTTTTCGCCAAAGTTGTTGCTTTATAGGACATAACAGGACCTTTTCCCATCTGGCTGCTTCTTTCGCCTAAAGTTGTTGCTTTATAGAATGCGAGGAACAGGACCTGTTAAGGACATATTTTTCCATCTGGCTGCTTCTTTCGCCTAAAGTTGTTGCTTTATAGAATGCGAGTGGAACAGGACCTGTTAAGGACATATTTTTTCCATCTGGCTGCTTCTTTCGCCTAAGTTGTTGCTTTATAGAATGCGAGTGGAACAGGACCTGTTTGTTGTTTATAGACATATTTTCCCATCTGGCTGCTTCTTTCGCCAAAGTTGTTGCTTTATAGAATGCGAGTGGAACAGGACCTGTTAAGGACATATTTTTCCATCTGGCTGCTTCTTTCGCCTAAGTTGTTGCTTTATAGGATGCGAGGGAACAGGACCTGTTAAGACATATTTTTCCATCTGGCTGCTTTTTCGCCAAAGTTGTTGCTTTATAGAATGCGAGTGGAAACAGGACATATTTTTCCATCTCTGTTAAGACATATTTTCCCATCTGGCTGCTTCTTTCGCCTAAGTTGTTGCTTTATAGAATGCGAGGGAACAGGACCTGTTATGACATATTTTTCCATCTGGCTGCTTCTTTCGCCAAAAGTTGTTGCTTTATAGGATGCGAGTGGAACAGGACCTGTTAGAATATTTTCCATCTGGACCTTTCGTTTGTTGCTTTATAGAATGCGACATATTTTTCCATCTGGCTGCTTCTTTCGCCAAAGTTGTTGCTTTATAGAATGCGAGTGGAACAGGACCTGTTAAGGACATATTTTTCCATCTGGCTGCTTCTTTCGCCAAAGTTGTTGCTTTATAGAATGCCCATCTGGCGTGGAACAGGACCTGTTAAGGACATATTTTTCCATCTGGCTGCTTCTTTCGCCAAAGTTGTTGCTTTATAGGATGCGAGTGGAACAGGACCTGTTAAGGACATATTTTTCCATCTGGCTGCTTCTTTTAAGTTGTTGCGAATGCGAGTGAACAGGACCTGTTAGACATATTTTCCCATCTGTTGCTTTATAGAATGCGAGGAACAGGACCTGTTATGACATATTTTCCCATCTGGCTGCTTCTTTCGCCAAAGTTGTTGCTTTATAGAATGCGAGTGGAACAGGACCTGTTAATGACATATTTTTCCATCTGGCTGCTTCTTTCGCCTAAGTTGTTGCTTTATAGAATGCGAGGGAACAGGACCTGTTAAGACATATTTTCCATCTGGCTGCTTCTTTCAAAAGTTGTTGCTTTATAGAATGCGAGTGGAACAGGACCTGTTAAGGACATATTTTTCCATCTGGCTGCTTCTTTCATAGAGTTGTTGCTTTATAGAATGCGAGTGGAACAGGACCTGTTAAGGACATATTTTCCCATCTGGCTGCTTTTTCGCCTAAAGTTGTTGCTTTATAGAATGCGAGTGGAACAGGACCTGTTAAGGACATATTTTTCCATCTGGCTGCTTCTTTCGCCTCCAGGACCTGTTAACATATTTTCCATCTGGCTTTCTTTCGCCTTTGTTGCTTTATAGAATGCGAGTGGAACCTGTTAGGACCTTAGGATGCGAGGAACAGGACCTGTTAAGGACATATTTTTCCATCTGGCTGCTTCTTTCGCCTAAGTTGTTGCTTTATAGAATGCGAGTGGAACAGGACCTGTTAAGGACATATTTTTCCATCTGGCTGCTTCTTTCGCCTAAGTTGTTGCTTTATAGGATGCGAGTGGAACAGGACCTGTTAAGGACATATTTTTCCATCTGGCTGCTTCTTTCGCCAAAGTTGTTGCTTTATAGAATGCGAGTGGAACAGGACCTGTTAAGGACATATTTTTCTGGCTGCTTCTTTCGCCAAAGTTGTTGCTTTATAGAATGCGAGTGGAACAGGACCTGTTAAGGACATATTTTCCATCTGGCTGCTTCTTTCGCCAAAGTTGTTGCTTTATAGAATGCGAGTGGAACAGGACCTGTTATGACATATTTTTCCATCTGGCTGCTTCTTTCGCCTAAGTTGTTGCTTTATAGAATGCGAGGGAACAGGACCTGTGGGACATATTTTCCATCTGGCTGCTTCTTTCGCCAAAGTTGTTGCTTTATAGAATGCGAGTGGAACAGGACCTGTTATGACATATTTTTCCATCTGGCTGCTTTTTCCATAGAATGCGAGGAACAGGACCTGTTAAGGACATATTTTCCCATCTTCTTTTATAGAATGCGAAAGTTGTTGCTTTATAGGATGCGAATGCGAGGAACAGGACCTGTTAAGGACATATTTTTCCATCTGGCTGCTTCGCTTTGTTGCTTTATAGAATGCCCTAAGTTTTTCCCATCTGGCTTTTTAGCCAAATTGTTGCTTTATAGAATGCGAGTGGAACAGGACCTGTTAAGGACATATTTTTCCCATCTGGCTGCTTCTTTCGCCAAAGTTGTTGCTTTATAGAATGCGAGTGGAACAGGACCTGTTATGACATATTTTTTCCATCTGGCTGCTTCTTTCGCCAAAGTTGTTGCTTTATAGAATGCAGTGGAACAGGACCTGTTAAGACATATTTTTCCATCTGGCTGCTTCTTTCGCCTAAGTTGTTGCTTTATAGAATGCGAGTGGAACAGGACCTGTTATGACATATTTTTTGCCATCTGGACCCGTTATGCTTCTTTTTCGCCTGGCTAAGTTGTTTGCTTTATAGAATGCGAGTGGAACAGGACCTGTTAAGGACATATTTTTCCAAAGTTGTTGCTTTATGGCTGCTTCTTTTTTCCATCTGGCTGTTTCTTCGCCAAAGTTGTTGCTTTATAGGATGCGAGTGGAACAGGACCTGTTAAGGACATATTTTTCCATCTGGCTGCTTCTTTCGCCAAAGTTGTTGCTTTATAGGATGCGAGTGGAACAGGAACTGTTAAGGACATATTTTTCCATCTGGCTGCTTCTTTCGCCAAAGTTGTTGCTTTATAGGATGCGAGTGGAACAGGACCTGTTAAGGACATATTTTTCCATCTGGCTGCTTCTTTCGCCAAAGTTGTTGCTTTATAGAATGCGAGGAAATGTGGAACAGGACCTGTTAGAATGGACATATTTTCCCATCTGGCTGCTTCTTTCGCCAAAGTTGTTGCTTTATAGAATGCAGTGGAACAGGACCTGTTAAGGACATATTTTCCCATCTGGCTGCTGCTTTTCGCCTAAGTTGTTGCTTTATAGAATGCAGAGTGAACAGGACCTGTTAGGACATATTTTCCATCTACGTTTCTTTCGCCAAAGTTGTTGCTTTATAGAATGCGAGTGGAACAGGACCTGTTGGGCATATTTTTTCATCTGTTGTTGCTTTATTTCAGGACTCTGCCCTAATTTTTCTTGTTTTTCACCTAAAGTTGTTTTATAGAATGCGAGTGGAACAGGACCTGTTAAGGACATATTTTCCCATCTGGCTGCTTCTTTCGCCTAAGTTGTTGCTTTATAGGATGCAGGTGGAACAGGACCTGTGGGACATATTTTCCATCTGGCTGCTTCTTTCGCCTAAGTTGTTTGCTTTATAGAATGCAGGAACAGGACCTGTTAAGGACATATTTTCCCATCTGGCTGCTTCTTTCGCCTAAGTTGTTTGCTTTATAGGATGCAGTGGAACAGGACCTGTGGGACATATTTTCCATCTGGCTGCTTCTTTCGCCTAAGTTGTTGCTTTATAGAATGCAGAGTGGAACAGGACCTGTTAAGGACATATTTTTCCATCTGGCTGCTTCTTTTTCCAAAGTTGTTGCTTTATAGAATGCAGGTGGAACAGGACCTGTTAGGACATATTTTTTCCATCTGGCTTTAGCTTCTTTCGCCCTAAGTTGTTGCTTTATAGAATGCGAGTGGAACAGGACCTATTAAGGACATATTTTTCCATCTGGCTGCTTCTTTCGCCAAAGTTGTTGCTTTATAGAATGCGAGTGGAACAGGACCTGTTGGGACATATTTTCCATCTGGCTGCTTCTTTCTTTAAAATGCGAGGAAATTGTTGACATATTTTATCTGGATGCTTCTTCGCCTAAGTTGTTGAACAGGACCTGTGAGACATATTTTTCCATCTGGCTGCTTCTTTCGCCTAAGTTGTTGCTTTATAGGATGCGAGTGGAACAGGACCTGTTATGACATATTTTCCATCTGGCTGCTTTTTTCGCCTAAGTTGTTGCTTTATAGAATGCGGGGAGTTGAACAGGACCTGTTAAGGACATATTCCCATTTTTCCATCTGGGATGCTGCAGGACCTTCTTTTTTCCATCTGGCCTTCTTTTTCAGTTGTTGCTTTATAGAATGCAGTGGAACAGGACCTGTTAGACATATTTTCCCATCTGGCTTTCTTTCGCCAAAGTTGTTGCTTTATAGAATGCAGGTGGAACAGGACCTGTGGACATATTTTCTGGCTGCTTTTTCGCCTAAGTTGTTGCTTATAGGGAACTTCATTTTTTTCCATCTGGCTGCTAAAGTTAATAGAATGCACAGGACCTGTTAGGACATTTTTCCATCTGGCTGCTTCTTTCGCCTAAGTTGTTGCTTTATAGAATGCAGAGGAACAGGACCTGTTAAGACATATTTTTCTGGCTGCTTCTTTCGCCCTATTGTTGCTTTATAGAATGCAGAGGAAGGACCTTCTTTTTTCCATCTGGCCTTCTTTCGCCCCTAAGTTGTTGCTTTATAGAATGCGAGTGGAACAGGACCTGTTAAGACATATTTTTCCATCTGGCTGCTTCTTTCGCCAAAGTTGTTGCTTTATAGGATGCGAGTGGAACAGGACCTGTTAAGACATATTTTCCATCTGGCTGCTTCTTTTCAGGACCCTAAGTTGTTGCTTTTATAGGATGCGAGGAACAGGACCCATTGGAGACATATTTTTCCATCTGGCCAACTTCTTTCGCCCTAAGTTGTTGCTTTATAGGATGCGAGGGAACAGGACCTGTTAAGGACATATTTTTCCATCTGGCTGCTTCTTTCATAAAGTTGTTGCTTTATAGAATGCGAGAGGACCTACAGGACCTATTAGGACATATTTTTCCATCAGGTAGGAACAGGACCTGTTAAGGACATTCTTTCTGGCTGTTTTTCGCCAAAGTTGTTGCTTTATAGAATGCAGTGGAACAGGACCTGTTAAGGACATATTTTTCCATCTGGCTGCTTCTTTCGCCTAAGTTGTTGCTTTATAGAATGCGAGTGGAACAGGACCTGTTATGACATATTTTTTTTTTGTTGCATCTGGCTGCTTCTTTTCGCCAAAAGTTGTTGCTTTATAGAATGCGAGTGGAACAGGACCTGTTAAGACATATTTTTTCCATCTGGCTGCTTCTTTCGCCTAAGTTGTTTGCTTTATAGGATGCGAGTGAACAGGACCTGTTAAGGACATATTTTTTTTTCCATCTGGCTGCTTCTTTTTTCGCCTAAGTTTGTTGCTTTATAGGATGCGAGAGGGAACAGGACCTGTTATGACATATTTTTCCATCTGGCTGCTTCTTTCGCCTAAGTTGTTTTGCTTTATAGAATGCGAGTGGAACAGGACCTGTTAGGACATATTTTTCCATCTGGCTGCTTCTTTCCCTAAAGTTGTTGCTTTATAGAATGCGAGTGGAACAGGACCTGTTAAGGCATATTTTCCATCTGGCTGCTTCTTTCGCCTAAGTTGTTGCTTTATAGATGCAGGTGGAACAGGACCTGTTAAGGACATATTTTCCATCTGGCTGCTTCTTTCGCCAAAAGTTGTTGCTTTATAGAATGCAGAGTGGAACAGGACCTGTTAAGGACATATTTTTCCATCTGGCTGCTTCTTTCGCCTAAGTTGTTGCTTTATAGGATGCAGAGTGGAACAGGACCTGTTAAGGACATATTTTTCCATCTGGCTGCTTCTTTCCTAAGTTTGTTGCTTTATAGAATGCAGGTTGTTAAGCTTTATCTGGCTGCTTTTCGCCTAGGATGCAGTGGAACAGGACCTGTTAAGACATATTTTTCCATCTGGCTGCTTCTTTCGCCCTAAAGTTGTTGCTTTATAGGATGCAGAGTGAACAGGACCTGTTAGGACATATTTTTCCATCTGGCTGCTTCTTTCGCCTAAAGTTGTTGCTTTATAGGATGCAGAGGAACAGGACCTGTTAAGGACATATTTTCCATCTGGCTGCTTCTTTCCTTTAAGGATGCGAGGAACAGACCTGTTGCTTTATAGAAATGCGAGTGGAACAGGACCTGTTATAGGACATATTTTTTTCCCCATCTGGCTGGAACTTCTTTCGCCTAAGTTGTTGCTTTATAGGATGCAGAGTGGAACAGGACCTGTTAAGGACATATTTTTCCATCTGGCTGCTTCTTTCGCCAAAGTTGTTGCTTTATAGGATGCAGAGTGGAACAGGACCTGTTAAGACATATTTTTCCATCTGGCTGCTTCTTTCGCCTAAGTTGTTTGCTTTATAGAATGCGAGTGGAACAGGACCTGTTATGGACATATTTTCCCATCTGGCTGCTTCTTTCGCCTAAGTTGTTTATAGCTTTATTTTTCCATTCAGGATGCAGGGAACAGGACCTGGAACCATCTGGACCTGTTGTTGCTTTATAGGATGCTTTTAGGACATATTTTTCCATCTGGCTGCTTCTTTCGCCTAAGTTGTTTACTTTATAGATATGCGAGTGGAACAGGACCTGTTTCGCCAAGGACATATTTTCCCATCTGGCTGCTTCTTTTTCGCCTAAGTTGTTTGCTTTTATAGAATGCGAGGGAACAGGACCTGTTAAGGACATATTTTTCCCATCTGGCTGCTTCTTTCGCCAAAGTTGTTGCTTTATAGAATGCGAGGAACAGGACCTGTTAAGGACATATTTTCCATCTGACTGCTTCTTTCGCTGCTTCTTTCATTGACATAGGCTTGTTGCTTTATAGAATGCGAGTGAACAGGACCTGTGGGACATATTTTCCATCTGGCTTCTTCTTTCGCCTAAGTTGTTGCTTTATAGAATGCGAGGAACAGACCTGTTAAGGACATATTTTTCCATCTGGCTGCTTCTTTCGCCAAAGTTGTTGCTTTATAGAATGCCAGGAACAGGACCTGTTTATTTTCCATCTGGCTGCTTCTTTCCTAAAAGTTGTTGCTTTATAGAATGCGAGGAACAGGACCTGTTAGGACATATTTTTTCCATCTGGCTGCTTTTTTCGCCAAAGTTGTTGCTTTATAGAATGCAGTGGAACAGGACCTGTTAAGGACATATTTTTCCATCTGGCTGCTTCTTTTGCTTTAGAATGCGAGTTGTTGCGCCAAAGTTGTGGAACAGGACCTGTTAAGGACATATTTTTTCCATCTGGCTGCTTCTTTCGCCCTAAGTTGTTTGCTTTATAGAATGCGAGTGAACAGGACCTGTTAAGGACATATTTTTCCATCTGGCTGCTTCTTCGCCTAAGTTGTTGCTTTTATAGGATGCGAGTGGAACAGGACCTGTTAGGGACATATTTTTCCATCTGGCTGCTTTTTTCGCCTAAGTTGTTGCTTTTATAGAATGCGAGTGGAACAGGACCTGTTAGGACATATTTTCCATCTGGCTGCTTCTTTCGCCTAAGTTGTTGCTTTATAGAATGCGAGGTGGAACAGGACCTGTTAAGGACATATTTTTTTTCCATCTGGCTGCTTCTTTCGTTGCTTTATAGAATGCGAGTTGTTACATATTTTTAGAATGCTTCTTTGCCTAAGTTGTTGATAGAATGCAGGACCCTGTTAAGGACATATTTTTCCATCTGGCTGCTTCTTTCGCCCTAAGTTGTTGCTTTATAGAATGCGAGTGGAACAGGACCTGTTAAGGACATATTTTTTCCATCTGGCTGCTTCTTTCGCCTAAGTTGTTTGCTTTATAGAATGCAGATAGGAACAGGGGACCCAAAGTTGTGGAACATATTTTTTTCCATCTGGCTGCTTCTTTCGCCAAAGTTGTTGCTTTATAGGATGCAGTGGAACAGGACCTGTTAAGGACATATTTTCCATCTGGCTGCTTCTTTCGCCAAAGTTGTTTGCTTTATAGGATGCGAGTGGAACAGGACCTGTTGGGACATATTTTTCCATCTGGCTGCTTCTTTCGCCTAAGTTGTTGCTTTATAGGATGCGAGTGGAACAGGACCTGTTATGACATATTTTCCATCTGGCTGCTTCTTTCGCCTAAGTTGTTGCTTTATAGAATGATGGAACGGACCTGTTGGAACATTTTTTCCCACCTGTTAAGTTGGACATGCGGTGATTTTATTTTTCCCATCTGGCTGCTTCTTTCGCCTAAGTTGTTGCTTTATAGGATGCGACATTTTTCCATCTGGAACAGGACCTGTTAAAGGACATATTTTCCATCTGGCTGCTTCTTTCATAAAGTTGTTGCTTTATAGAATGCGAGTGTGAACAGGACCTGTTATCTGGCTTATATTTTTCCATCTGGCTGCTTCTTTCGCTACGTTTTTTCGCCAAGTTGTTGCTTTATAGAATGCGAGTGGAACAGGGACCTGTTAAGACATATTTTTCCATCTGGCTGCTTCTTTCGCCTAAGTTGTTGCTTTATAGAATGCGAGGAACAGGACCTGTTAAGACATATTTTTCCATCTGGCTGCTTCTTTCCCCAAAGTTGTTGCTTTATAGGATGCAGTGGAACAGGACCTGTTAAGGGATTTTCCATCTGGCTGCTTTTTTCGCCTAGTTGTTGCTTTATAGAATGCGAGTGGAACAGGACCTGTTATGGACATATTTTCCCATCTGGCTGTTTTTCGCTTTGTTGCTTTATAGGATGCGAGTGGAACAGGACCTTGTTATAGAATGCTAGAGGAACAGGACCTTTTTTTTCCATCTGGCTGCTTCTTTCGCCCTAAGTTGTTGACTTTTTCCCATAGAAGTGGAACAGGAGTGGAACAGGACCTGTTACATATTTTTCCATCTGGCTGCTTTGTTGCTTATAGAATGCAGAGTGGAACAGGACCTGTTAAGGACATATTTTTCCATCTGACTGCTTCTTTCGCCTTTATAGAATGCAGGAACAGGACCTGGGAACAGGACCTGTTAAGGACATATTTTTCCCATCTGGCTGCTTCTTTCGCCAAAGTTGTTGCTTTATAGAATGCGGAGTGGAACAGGACCTGTTAAGGATATTTTCTGGCCCATTGCTTTTATAGAATGCGATGGAACTGTTACATTTTTTCCATCTGCCCTTTAAGTTGTTTGCTTTTATAGAATGCGAGGAACAGGACCTGTTAAGGACCCCATCTGGCTGCTTCTTTCGCCTGTTGTTTTTTTTATAGAATGCGAGTGGAACAGGACCTGTTACGGACATATTTTTCCATCTGGCTGCTTCTTTCATAAAGTTGTTGCTTTATAGAATGCAGGTGGAACAGGACCTGTTAAGGACATATTTTTCCATCTGGCTGCTTCTTTCGCCAAAGTTGTTGCTTTATAGAATGCGAGTGGAACAGGACCTGTTAGGACATATTTTTCCATCTGGCTGCTTCTTTCGCCTAAGTTGTTGCTTTTATAGAATGCAACAAAACCTGTGGACATATTTTTTCCAGGCTGCTTTTTTCCAAAGTTGTTGCTTTATAGAATGCTAGGACATATATTTTCCATCTGGCTGCTTCTTTCGGCCTAAGTTGTTGCTTTATAGAATGCAGGTGGAACAGGACCTGTTAAAAGACATATTTTTTTCCATCTGGCTGCTTCTTCGCCTAAGTTGTTTGCTTTATAGGATGCGAGTGGAACAGGACCTGTTAAGGACATATTTTTTCCATCTGGCTGCTTTTTCGCCTAAGTTGTTGCTTTATAGAATGCGAGGGGGCAGGACCTGTGGGAATATTTTCCATCTGTTTGCTTCTTTCGCCCTAAGTTGTTGCTTTATAGAATGCAGGTGGAACAGGACCTGTTAGGACATATTTTCCATCTGGCTGCTTCTTTCGCCTAAGTTGTTGCTTTTATAGAATGCAGAGTGGAACAGGACCTGTTAAGACATATTTTCCATCTGGCTGCCTTTTGCCCTAAAGTTGTTGCTTTATAGAACATAACAGGACCTTTTATTTTTCCATCTGGCTGCTTCTTTCGCCCTAAGTTGTTGCTTTATAGGATGCAGAGGGAACAGGACCTGTTAAGGACATATTTTTCCATCTGGCTGCTTCTTTCGCCTAAGTTGTTGCTTTATAGAATGCGAGTGGAACAGGACCTGTTAACATATTTTTTCCATTTCCTTTCGCCTAAGTTGTTGCTTTATAGGATGCATAACAGGACCTTTTATTTTTTCCATCTGGCTGCTTCTTTCGCCTAAGTTGTTGCTTTATAGAATGCAGTGGAACAGGACCTTGTTATGACATATTTTTCCATCTGGACCCAAAGTTGTTGCTTTATAGAATGCGAGGAACAGGACCTGTTAAGGACATATTTTCCCATCTGGCTGCTTCTTTCGCCAAAGTTGTTGCTTTATAGAATGCGAGGGAACAGGACCTGTTAGGACATATTTTCCCATCTGGCTGCTTCTTTCGCCTAAGTTGTTGCTTTATAGAATGCAGTGGAACAGGACCTGTTATTATTTTCCATCTGGCTGCTTCTTTTCGCCTGAGTTGTTTGCTTTGATAGGATGCAGGTGGAACAGGACCTGTTGGGACATATTTTTCCATCTGGCTGCTTCTTTCATTCGCTTGTTGCTTTATAGAATGCGAGTGGAACAGGACCTGTTAAGGACATATTTTCCCATCTGGCTTGCTTCTTTCGCCTAAGTTGTTGCTTTATAGAATGCAGAGTGGAACAGGACCTGTTAAGGACATATTTTCCATCTGGCTGCTTCTTTCGCCTAAGTTGTTGCTTTATAGAATGCGAGTGGAACAGGACCTGTTATGACATATTTTTCCATCTGGCTGCTTCTTTTCGCCAAAGTTGTTGCTTTATAGAATGCAGAGTGGAACAGGACCTGTTAAGGACATATTTTCCCATCTGGCTGCTTCTTTCGCCTTTTATAGAATGCAGAGTGGAACAGGACCTGTTAAGCTTTTTTTTCCATCTGGCTGAATGCTTTATAGAATGCGAGGGAACAGGACCTGTTAAGGACATATTTTTCCATCTGGCTGCTTCTTTCGCCTGTTGTTGCTTTATAGAATGCGAGGGAACAGGACCTGTTAAGGACATATTTTTCCATCTTTTCTTTTTCGCCTAAGTTGTTTACTTTATAGAATGCGAGTGGAACAGGACCTGTTAAGGACATATTTTCCATCTGGCTGCTTCTTTCGCCAAGTTGTTGCTTTATAGGATGCGAGTGGAACAGGACCTGTTAAGGACATATTTTTCCATCTGGCTGCTTCTTTCGCTTCGTTGTTGCTTTATAGAATGCGAGTGGAACAGGACCTGTTAAGGACATATTTTCCCATCTGGCTGCTTCTTTCGCCAAAGTTGTTGCTTTATAGAATGCAGAGTGGAACAGGACCTGTTAAAAGACATATTTTTTTTCCATCTGGCTGCTTCTTTCCCTGAAGTTGTTTTGCTTTATAGAATGCAGGTGGAACAGGACCTGTTAGGACATATTTTCCATCTGGCTGCTTCTTTCGCCTAAGTTGTTGCTTTATAGAATGCAGGTGGAACTTTTCCAGGACCTTTATAGTTAAGGACATATTTTCCATCTGGCTGCTTCTTTCGCCAAAGTTGTTGCTTTAGAGAATGCGGAGTGGAACAGGACCTGGACCTGTTATCTGGGACATATTTTTTTATAGAATGCCATCTGGCTGCTTCTTTCGCTTAAGTTGTTGCTTTATAGAATGCGAGTGGAACAGGACCTGTTAAGGACATATTTTCCCATCTGGCTGCTTCTTTCGCCCTAAGTTGTTGCTTTATAGAATGCAAGTGGAACAGGACCTGTTTTTTTTCCAGGCTGCTTCTTTCGCCAAAGTTGTTGCATATTTTCCCATCTGGCTGCTTCTTTCCTTAAAGCCTAACAGGACCTTGTTGCTTTATAGAATGCAGAGTGGGCTGGGACTGTTAAGGACATATTTTCCATCTGGCTGCTTCTTTCATAAAGTTGTTGCTTTATAGAATGCAGGTGGAACAGGAAGGACATATTTTCCCATCTGGCTGCTTCTTTCGCCTAAGTTGTTGCTTTTTATAGAATGCAGGTGGACATATTTTTCCAGGACCTTTCATAAAGTTGTTGCTTTATAGGATGCATAACAGGACCTTTTCCATCTGGCTGCTTCTTTCATAGAATGCGGAGGTGAACAGGACCTTTACTTTATTGTTGCTTTATATAGAATGCAGTGGAACAGGACCTGTTAAGGAATATTTCATCTGGACCTGTGTTAAGGACATATTTTTCCATCTGGCTGCTTCTTTCGCCTTTATAAATGCAGTTGTTGGACTTTTTCATCCTAACAGAATTGTTGCTTTATGGATGCGAGTGGAACGGGACCTGTTAAGGACATATTTTTTTTCCATCTAGCTGCTTCTTTCACCTAAGTTGTTGCTTTATAGAATGCAGAGTGGAACAGGACCTGTTAAGGACATATTTTCCATCTGGCCAACTTCTTTCGCCAAAGTTATTTGCTTTATAGGATGCAGGGGTGGAACAGGACCTGTGTGACATATTTTTTCCATCTGGCTGCTTCTTTCGCCTAAGTTGTTTGCTTTATAGAATGCAGTGGAACAGGACCTGGACACAGGACCTGTTAAGGACATATTTTTCCCATCTGGCTGCTTTTTCGCCAAGTTGTTGCTTTATAGAATGCGGTGGAACAGGACCTGTTAAGACATATTTTTCCATCTGGCTGCTTCTTTTTCCCAAAGTTGTTGCTTTATAGAATGCGAGAGTGGAACAGGACCTGTTAAGGACATATTTCCCATCGGCTGCTTCTTTCGCCTAAATTGTTGCTTTTATAGAATGCTAGTGGAACAGGACCCACCAGTGAGACATATTTTTCCATCTGGCTGCTTCTTTCGCTAAATTGTTGTTGCTATAGAATGCAGAGTGGAACAGGACCTGTTAAGGACATATTTTTCCATCTGGCACCTTCTTTCGCCCCTTGTTGCTTTTATAGAATACGATGGGAACAGGATTAAGGTTATATTTTTCCATCTGGCTGCTTCTTTCGCCTACGTTGTGCTTTAGTTGTTGTTAAGGACATATTTTTCCATCAACGAAAGTTGCTTTATAGAATGCGAAGTTAACAGGGACCTGTTAGGATATATTTTTTCCATCTGGCTGCTTCTTTTTCGCCTAAGTTGTTGCTTTTATAGAATGCAGGTGGAACAGGACCTGTTAAGTTATATTTTTCCATCTGGCTGCTTCTTTCGCCTGAGATTGTTGCTTTATAGGATGCAGTGGAACAGGACCTGTTAAGGACATATTTTTCCATCTGGCTGCTTCTTTCGCCTAAGTTGTTGCTTTATAGAATGCGAGTGGAACAGGACCTGTTAAGGACATATTTTTCCATCTGGCTGCTTCTTTCGTCAAATTGTTGCTTTATAGAATGCAGTGGGTGGGGACCTGTTAAGGAACCCCAGGATCTATTAAGGACATATTTTTTCCATCTGGCTGCTTCTTTCGCCTAAGTTGTTGCTTTATAGAATGCGGTGGAACAGGACCTGTGGACATATTTTTCCATCTGGCTGCTTCTTTAGCCTAAGTTGTTTAGCTTTATAGAATGCAGAGTGGAACAGGACCTGTTAAGGACATATTTTTCCATCTGGCTGCTTCTTTCGCCAAAGTTGTTTGCTTTATAGCGATGCAGGACCTGGGAATATTTTCAGGACCCTGTTTTGTTGCTTTTATAAGATGCTATATTTTTTTCCCCATCTGGCTGCTTCTTTCGCCCTAAGTTGTTGCTTTATAGAATGCGAGTGGAACAGGACCTGTTAAGGACATATTTTCCATCTGGCTTGCTTCTTTCGCCCTAAGTTGTTGCTTTAGAATGAATGAGGACCTGTTAAGGACATATTTTTCAGGACCTTTCTTTCGTTTGTTGCTTTATAGGACATATTTTTCCATCTGGCTGCTTCTTTCGCCTAAGTTGTTGCTTTATAGAATGCAGAGTGGAACAGGACCTGTGGGAACATATTTTTTTTTTCCATCTGGCTGCTTCTTTTCGCCTAAGTTGTTTTTATAGGATGCGAGTGGAACAGGACATATTAAGGACATATTTTTCCATCTGGTTGCTTCTTTCGCCCTAAGTTGTTTGGCATAAGATGCGAGTGGAACAGGACCTGTTGGAAGGACATATTTTTCCATCTGGCTGCTTCTTTCGCCCTAAGTTGTTGCTTTATAGAATGCTAGTGGAACAGGAACTTTAGGACATATTTTTTCCCATCTGGCTGCTTCTTTCGCCGAGTTGTTTGCGAATGCCTAAGTTGTTGTTGCTTTATAGAATGCGAGTGGAACAGGACCTGTTAAGACATATTTTTCCATCTGTGCTTCTTTTCGCCTACGTTGTTGCTTTATAGAATGCAGGTGGAACAGGACCTGTTAAGGATATATTTTTACATTTTTTTTTTTCCATCTGGCTGCTTCTTTCGCCCTAAGTTGTTGCTTTATAGATGCAGGTGGAACAGGACCTGTTAGGACATATTTTTCCATCTGGCTGCTTCTTTCGCCCTAATTTTTGCTCTGCGGAATGCGAGTGGAACAGGACCTGTTAAGGACATATTTTCCCATCTGGCTGCTTCTTTCATAAAGTTGTTGCTTTTATAGAATGCAGGTGGAACAGGACCTGTTAAGGACATATTTTTTTCCATCGGCTGCTTCTTTCGCCTAAGTTGTTGCTCTATAGAATGCAGAGTGGAACAGGACCTGTTAAGGACATATTTTCCCATCTGGCTGCTTCTTTCGCTAAGTTGTTGCCTAAGTTGTTGCTTTCTTTCGCCTAAGTTGTGCGCAGAATGCAGGTGGAACAGGACCTGTTCAGGACATATTTTTCCATCCGGCGCCTTTCCGCCAAAGTTGTTTGCTATAGAATGCGAGTGGAACAGGACCTGTTAAGGACATATTTTTCCATCTGGCTGCTTCTTTCGCCCTAAGTTGTTGCTTTATAGAATGCGAGTGGAACAGGACCTGTTAAGGACATATTTTTTTCCCATCTGGCTGCTTCTTTCGCCTAAGTTGTTTTCTTTATAGGATGCAGGTGGAACAGGGACCTGTTAAGGACATATTTTTCCATCTGGTTGCTTCTTTCCCTAATTTGTTGCTTTTATAGAATGCAGGTGGAACAGGACCTGTTAAGACATATTTTTTCCATCTGGCTGCTTCTTTTCGCCTAAGTTGTTTGCTTTATAGAATGCGAGTGGAACAGAACCTGACATATTTTTTCCATCTGGCTGCTTCTTTCACTTCTAAGGTTGCTTACATATTTTTTTTCCATCTGGCTGCTTCTTTCGCCTAAGAATGCGAGACCTGTTGCATTTTCCCATCTGGCTGCTTCTTTCGCCCTAAGTTGTTGCTTTATATGCAGTGGAACAGGACCTGTTAAGGACATATTTTTCCATCTGGCTGCTTCTTTCGCTAAGTTGCTTTATAGAATGCGAGTGGGTGGGACCTGTTAGGACATATTTTCCATCTGGCTTTCTTTTCGTTTGTTGCTTTTATAGAATACAAAGTGGAACAGGACCTGTTGGGACATATTTTTCCATCTGGCTGCTTCTTTCGCCTACGTTGTTGCTTTATAGAATGCAGAGTGGAACAGGACCTATTAGGACATATTTTCCCATCTGGCTGCTTCTTTTCATAAAGTTGTTGCTTTATAGAATGCGAGTGGAACAGGACCTGTTAAGGACATATTTTTTCCCATCTAGCTTGCTTCTTTCGCCTAAGTTGTTTGCTTTAAGTTGTTGGACATATTTTCCCCTCTGGCTGCTTCTTTCGCCTATAGAGATGCAGTGGAACAGGACCTTTTAAGGACATATTTTCCCATCTGGCTGCTTCTTTCGCCTAAGTTGTTGCTTTTATAGAATGCGGTGGAACCGGGACTGTTAAGGACATATTTTTCCCATCTGGCTGCTTCTTTCGCCTAAGTTGTTGCTTTATAGAATGCAGGGGTGGAACAGACCTGTTAGGACATATTTTCCCCATCTGCTTCTTTCGCCTAAGTTGTTGCTTTATAGAATGCAGGTGGAACAGGACCTGTTAGGACATTTTCCCATTTTTTCTTTCGCCTAAGTTGTTGCTTTATAGGCTGCTTCTTTCCCGCCTTCTTTTCATAAAGTTGTTGCTTTTATAGAATGCAGAGTGGAACAGGACTATTGGGACGTATTTTTCCCATCCGGCTGCTTCTTTCAGCCTAAGTTGTTGCTTTATAGAATACAGTGGAACAGGACCTGTTAAGGACATATTTTCCCCATCTGGCTGCTTCTTTCGCCTAAGTTGTTTGCTTTATAGAATGCTAGTGGAACAGGACCTGTTAGGACGTATTTTGTGGCTGCTTCTTTCGCCTAAGTTGTTGCTTTATGAAATGCGAAGTGGAACAGGACCTGTTAGGACATATTTTTCCATCTGTGCTTCTTTCATAAGTTGTTGCTTTTATAGAATGCGAAGTGGAACAGGACCTGTTAAGGACATATTTTCGCATCCCCATCTGGCTGCTTCTTTTCCATCTGGCTGCTTCTTTCCTTAAGTTGTTTGCTTTATAGAATGCAGAGTGGAACAGGACCTGTTAAGGACATATTTTCCCATCTGGCTACTTCTTTCGCCAAAGTTGTTGCTTTATAGAATACCCCGAGTGGAACAGGACCTGTTAAGGACATATTTTTTCCATCTGGCTGCTTCTTTCGCCTAAGTTGTTTGCTTTATAGAATGCGAGTGGAACAGGACCTGTTAAGGACACCATCCGGCTGCTTCTTTCGCTAAGTTGATGCTTTATAGAATGCTAGTGGAACAGGAACTGTTAGGACATATTTTCCCATCTGGCTTACTTCTTTCGCCTAAGTTGTTGCTGTATAGAATGCAGGTGGAACAGGACCTGTTAAGACATATTTTCCATCTGGCTGCTTCTTTCGCCCCTAAGTTGTTGCTTTATAGAATGCAGTGGAACAGGACCTGTTAAGGACATTTTCCATTTTTCCAAGTTGTTGCTTTATAGGCTGCTGAACAGGACCTTTAAGGACATATTTTCCCATCTAAGTTGTTTGCTTTATAGAATGCTAGTGGAACAGGACCTGTGGGACATATTTTCCATCTGGCTTCTTCTTTCGCCTAAGGTGTTTGCTTTATAGAATGCAGTGGAACAGGACCTGGTAAGGACCGTATTTTCCATCTGGCTGCTTCTTTCGCCCTAAGTTGTTGCTTTATAGGATGCAGAGTGGAACAGGACTTATTAGGACATATTTTTCCATCTGGCTGCTTCTTTCGCCTAAGTTGTTTACTTTATAGAATGCAGTGTTACAGGACCTGTGGGACATATTTTCCCATCCTGGCTGCTTCTTTCCGCTAAATTGTTTGCTTTTATAGAGATGCAGTGGAACAGGACCTGTTAAGGACATATTTTCCATCTGGCTGTTTCTTTTGCCCTTTGTTGCTTTTATAAGTGCAGTGAATTAGGACCTGTTAAGGACATATTTTTTCCATCTGGCACTTTGCCAAAGTTTATAGAATGCTTCTAGTGGAACCAGGACCTGTTAAGGACATATTTTCCCATCTGGCTGCTTCTTTCGCCAAAGTTGTTGCTTTATAGAATGCGAGAGTGGAACAGGACCTGTTAAGGACATATTTTCCCATCAGGCTACTTCTTTCGCCAAAGTTGTTGCTTTTAGAGAATGCAGTGGAACAGGACCTGTTAGGTTATATTTTTTCCATCTGACTTCTTTTTTCGCCTAAAGTTGTTGCTTTGCATAGAATGCTAGTGGAACGGGATTACCAGTAGGACATATTTTCCATCTGGCTGCTTCTTTCTACGCCTCAATTGTTGCTTTATAGAATGCTAGTGGAACAGGACCTGTTAAGGACATATTTTTCCATCTGGCTGCTTCTTTTTCGCCAAAGTTGTTGCTTTATAGAATGCGGAGTGGAACAGGACCTGTTAAGGACATATTTTCCCCATCTGGCTGCTTCTTTCGCTAAATTGTTGCTTTATAGAATGCTATGGAACAGGACCTGTTATGGACATATTTTCCCATCTACTGTTCTTTCGCCTAAATTGTTGCTTTATAGAATGCGAACGTGGAACAGGACCTGTTAAGGACATATTTTTTTTCATCTGGCTTTTTCGCCTAAATTGTTGCTTTATAGAATGCAGGAACAGGACCTGTTAAGGACATATTTTCCCATCTGGCTTTCTTTCGCCTAAGTTGTTGCTTTATAGAATGCGAGTGGAACAGGACCTGTTAGGACATATTTTTCCCATCTGGCTGCTTCTTTCGCCTAAGTTGTTGCTTTATAGAATGCAGAGTGGAACAGGACCTGTTAAGGACATATTTTCCCATCTGGCTGCTTCTTTTCGCTAAGTTGTTGCTTTATAGAATGCTTGTGGAACAGGACCTGTTAGGACATATTTTTTTCCATCTGGCTGCTTCTTTCGCCTGTTGTTGCTTTATAGAATGCTAGTGGAACAGGACCTGTTAAGGACATATTTTTCCATCTGGCTTCTTCTTTCCGCCTAAATTGTTGCTTTATAGAATGCTAATGGAACAGGAACTGTTAAGGACATATTTTTTCCATCTGGCTTCTTCTTTCGCCCTAAATTGTTGCTTTAAGAATGCCAATTGAACAGGACCTGTTAAGGACATATTTTTCCATCTGGCTGCTTCTTTCCTTAAAGTTGTTTGCTTTATAGAATGCGAGTGAACAGGACCTGTTATTATTTTTCCCCATCTGGCTTCTTTCGCCAAAGTTGTTGCATTATATAGAATGCTAGTGGAACGGACCTGTTAGGACATATTTTTCCATCTGGCTGCTTCTTTTCGCAAAGTTGTTGTTTTATAGAATGCTAGTGGAACAGGACCTGTTAAGGACATATTTTCCATCTGGCTGCTTCTTTTCATAAAGTTGTTGCTTTATAGAATGCAGAGTGGAACAGGACCTATTAAGACTTTATAGAATGCAGAGTGGAACAGGACACCGGTAGGTTATATTTTTCCCATCTGGCTGCTTCTTTCGCCTAAATTGTTGATTTATAGAATGCTAGTGGAATTAGGACCTGTTAAGGTTATGGACATCTGGCTTTCTTTCGCCTGAGTTGTTGCCCGAGTGGAACAGGACCTGTCATATTTTTCCCATCTGGCCTAAAAGTTGTTGCTTTATAGAATGCAGTAGTGTTAGACATATTTCCCAGGACTTCTTTTCGCCAAAGTTGTTGCTTTATAGGACATATATTTTCCCATCTGGCGCTTCTTTCCCCTAAGTATTTTGCTTTATAGAATGCGAGTGGTACAGGACCTGTTAAGGACATATTTTCCCCATCTGGCTGCTTCTTTCGCCAAAGTTGTTGCTTTATAGAATGCAGAGTGGAACAGGACCTGTTAAGGACATATTTTTCCATCTGGCTGCTTCTTTCGCCAAAGTTGTTGCTTTATAGAATGCGAGTGGAACAGGACCTGTTAAGACATATTTTTCCATCTGGCTGCTTCTTTTTCGCCTAAGTTGTTGCTTTATAGAATGCGAGTGGAACAGGACCTGTTAAGACATATTTTTCCATCTGGCTGCTTCTTTCGCCTGCTTTATTTGCGAGCCAGGACCTGTTAACATTTTTCCATCTGGCTTTCTTTCGCCAAAGTTTTATAGAATGCGAGTGAACAGGACCTGTTAAGGACATATTTTCCATCTGGCTGCTTTTTTCGCCCATGTTGTTGCTTTATAGAATGCGAGTGGAACAGGACCTGTTACACATATTTTTCCATCTGGCTGCTTCTTTCGCCTAAGTTGTTGCTTTATAGAATGCGAGTGGAACAGGACCTGTTAAGACATATTTTCCCATCTGGCTGCTTCTTTCGCCTAAAGTTGTTGCTTTATAGAATGCGAGTGGAACAGGACCTGTTATGACATATTTTCCCATCTGGCTGCTTCGCCTAAGTTGTTGCTTTATAGAATGCGAGTAACAGGACCTGTTACATTGTTGCTTTATAGAATGCTTTAGTGGAACAGGACCTGTTAAGGACATATTTTTCCATCTGGCTGCTTCTTTCGCCTAAGTTGTTGCTTTATAGAATGCGAGTGGAACAGGACCTGTTATGACATATTTTCCATCTGGCTGCTTCTTTCGCCTAAGTTGTTGCTTTATAGAATGCGAGTGGAACAGGACCTGTTAAGACATATTTTCCATCTGGCTGCTTCTTTCGCCAAAGTTGTTGCTTTATAGAATGCGAGTGGAACAGGACCTGTTAAGGACATATTTTCCCATCTGGCTGCTTCTTTCGCCTAAGTTGTTGCTTTATAGAATGCGAGTGGAACAGGACCTGTTAAGGACATATTTTTCCATCTGGCTGCTTCTTTCGCCTAAATTGTTGCTTTATAGAATGCTAGTGGAACAGGACCTGTTAAGGACATATTTTTCCATCTGGCTGCTTCTTTCGCCTAAATTGTTGCTTTATAGAATGCGAGTGGAACAGGACCTGTTGAGACATATTTTCCCATCTGGCTGCTTCTTTCGCCTAAGTTGTTGAATGCGAGTTTTATAGAATGCTAGTGGAAACAGGACCTGTGGGACATATTTTTTCCATCTGGCTGCTTCTTTCGCCTAAATTGTTGCTTTATAGAATGCGAGTGGAACAGGACCTGTTAAGACATATTTTTCCATCTGGCTGCTTCTTTCGCCTTATAGAATGCGAGTGGGAACAGGACCTTTAGGACATGGCTGCTTCTTTCGCCAGTTGGAAGAATGCGAGGACCTGTTAAGGACATATTTTTCCATCTGGCTGCTTCTTTCGCCTAAATTGTTGCTTTATAGAATGCGAGTGAACAGGACCTGTTAAGACATATTTTTCCATCTGGCTGCTTCTTTCGCCTAAGTTGTTGCTTTATAGAATGCTAGTGGAACAGGACCTGTTATGACATATTTTCCATCTGGCTGCTTCTTTCGCCTAAAGTTGTTGCTTTATAGAATGCGAGTGGAACAGGACCTGTTAGGACATATTTTTCCATCTGGCTGCTTCTTTCAGGACCTGTTAAATTGTTGCTTTATAGAATGCGAGTGGAACAGGACCTGTTATGACATATTTTCCATCTGGCTTTTTTTCCCAAAGTCTTGCTTTATAGAATGCTGGAACAGGACCTGTTAAGGACATATTTTTCCATCTGGCTGTTGCTTTTTCGCCTAGTTGCTTTATGCGAGTGGAACAGGACCTGTTAGGACATATTTTCCCATCTGGCTGCTTCTTTTCCTACCTAATTGTTGCTTTATAGAATGCTTTAGTGGAACAGGACCTGTTAAGGACATATTTTTTTTCCATCTGGCTGCTTCTTTCGCCTAAGTTGTTGCTTTATAGAATGCTAGTGGAACAGGACCTGTTAAGGACATATTTTCCATCTGGCTGCTCTGTTGTTGCTTTTCTATAGAATGCGAGGAACAGGACCCATACATATTTTCCCATCTTTTTTTCCCTAAGTTGTTGCTTTATAGAATGCGAGTGGAACAGGACCTGTTAAGGACATATTTTTTCCATCTGGCTGCTTTTTCGCCTAAGTTGTTGCTTTATAGAATGCGAGTGGAACAGGACCTGTTAAGGACATATTTTTCCATCTGGCTGCTTCTTTCGCCTAAATTGTTGCTTTATAGGAATGCGAGTGGAACAGGACCTGTTAAGGACATATTTTCCATCTGGCTGCTTTTTCGCCAAAGTTGTTGATAGAATGCGAGTGGAACAGGACCTGTTTTATTTTTCCATCTGGCTGCTTCTTTCGCCTAAGTTGTTGCTTTATAGAATGCGAGTGGAACAGGACCTGTTAAGGACATATTTTTTTCCATCTGACTGCTTCTTTCGCCTAAATTGTTGCTTTATAGAATGCGAGTGGAACAGGACCTGTTAAGACATATTTTTCCATCTGGCTGCTTCTTTCGCCTAAGTTGTTGCTTTATAGAATGCGAGTGGAACAGGACCTGTTATCTAGACATATTTTTCCATCTGGCATGCTTCTTTCGCCAAAGTTGTTGCTTTATAGAATGCGAGTGGAACAGGACCTGTTAAGGACATATTTTTTTTCATCTGGCTGCTTCTTTCGCCTAAATTGTTGCTTTATAGAATGCGAGTGGAACAGGACCTGTTAAGGACATATTTTCCATCTGGCTGCTTTTTCGCCAAATTTGTTGCTTTATAGAATGCGAGTGGAACAGGACCTGTTAGGACATATTTTTCCATCTGGCTGCTTCTTTCGCCTAAGTTGTTGCTTTATAGAATGCAGGACCTGTTATGACATATTTTTCCATCTGGACCTTTATAGAATGCGAGGGAACAGGACCTGTTATGACATATTTTTCCATCTGGCTGCTCTTTTTCGCCTAAGTTGTTGCTTTATAGAATGCGAGTGGAACAGGACCTGTTAAGGACATATTTTTCCATCTGGCTGCTTCTTTCGCCTAAATTGTTGCTTTATAGAATGCGAGTGGAACAGGACCTGTTAAGGACATATTTTCCCATCTGGCTGCTTCTTTCGCCTAAGTTGTTGCTTTATAGAATGCGAGTGGAACAGGACCTGTTAAGGACATATTTTTCCATCTGGCTGCTTTTTCGCCTAAGTTGTTGCTTTTATAGAATGCGAGTGGAACAGGACCTGTTAGGACATATTTTTCCATCTGGCTGCTTCTTTCGCCTAAGTTGTTGCTTTATAGAATGCAGAGTGGAACAGGACCTGTTAAAGACATATTTTCCATCTGGCTGCTTCTTCGCCTAAAGTTGTTGCTTTATAGAATGCGAGTGGAACAGGACCTGTTAAGACATATTTTCCATCTGGCTGCTTTTTCCATCTTTTTCCGAGTGGAACAAAGGCTGCTTCTTTCGCCTTTGTTGCTTTATAGAATGCTAGTGGAACAGGACCTGTTAAGGACATATTTTCCATCTGGCTGCTTCTTTCGCCTAAGTTGTTGCTTTTATAGAATGCCAGATAGAATGCTAGTGGAACAGGACCTGTTAAGGACATATTTTTCCATCTGGCTGCTTCTTTTCGCCTAAGTTGTTGCTTTTATAGAATGCTAGTGGAACAGGACCTGTTATGACATATTTTTCCATCTGGCTGCTTCTTTCGCCTAAGTTGTTGCTTTATAGAATGCTAGTGAACAGGAACCTGTTAAGACATATTTTTCCATCTGGCTGCTTGTTGTTGCTTTATAGAATGCAGAGTGGAACAGGACCTGTTACATATTTTCCATCTGGACATAAATTGTTGCTTTATAGAATGCGAGTGGTACAGGACCTGTTGGAACGCATATTTTTCCATCTAAATTTGTTTGTTGCTTTATAGAATGCTAGTGGAACAGGACCTGTGGGACATATTTTTCCATCTGATTTGCTTCTTTTCGCCTAAATTGTTGCTTTATAGAATGCAGGTGGTACAGGACCTGTTAAGGACATATTTCCATCTGGCTGCTTCTTTCGCCTAAATTGTTGCTTTATAGAATGCTAGTGGAACAGGAACTGTGGACATATTTTCCCATCTGGCTGCTTCTTTTCGCCTAAGTTGTTGCTTTATAGAATGCTAGTGGAGACAGGACCTGTTAAGGACATATTTTCCCATCTGGCTGCTTCTTTCGCCTAAATTGTTGCTATGAGATACTGAGTGGAACAGGACCGCAGCCAGGACGTATTTTCCCATCTGTGCTTCTTTCGCCCTAAATTGTTGCTTTATAGAATGTAGTGGAACAGGACCTGTTAAGGACATATTTTTCCAATCTGGCTGCTTCTTTCGCCAAAGTTGTTGCTTTATAGGATGCTAGTGGAACAGGACCTATGGAGGACATATTTTTCCATCAGCTGCTTCTTTCTGCCCTAGTTGTTGCTTTATAGAATGCTAGTGGAACCCAGGCTAAATTGTTGCTTTGCGAATTAGTGGAACAGAACATATTTTTTCCATCTGGCTGCTTCTTTCGCCCTAAATTGTTGCTTTATAGAATGCTAGTGCGACAAGGAACTGTTAAGGACATATTTTCATCATTGCTTCTTTCGCCTAAGTGTTGCTTTATAGAATGCAGGTGGAACAGGACATATTAAGGACCTATTTTCTGGCTGCTTCTTTCGCCCTAAATTGTTGCTTTATGAGATGCTTGCTAGTGGAACAGGACCTGTGGGACATATTTTTCCATCTGGCTGCTTCTTTCATAAAGTTGTTGCTTTATATAGAATGCTAGTGGAACAGGACCTATTAGAGGACCTCTTTCCCCATCTAACTGCTTCTTTGCTAAATTGTTTGCTTTATAGAATGCTAGTGGAACAGGGTTGGTAGGTTATATTTTTCCATCTGGCTGCTTCTTTCGCCTAAGTTGTTTACTTTATAGAATACAGTAGAGACAGGACCTGTTAAGGACATATTTTCCCATCTGTGCATGCTACTTCATTGTTTGCTTTATAGAATACTGGTGAACAGGACCTGTTAAGGACATATTTTCCCATCTGTGCTGCTTCTTTCGCTAGAAGTTGTTGCTTTATAGAATGCTAGTGGAACAGGACCTGAGACATGGCCCGCCATCTGGCTTGCTTCTTTCGCTAAATTGTTGCTTTATAGAATGCTGAGTGGAACAGGAACTGTTAAGGACATATTTTTCCATCTGGCTGCTTCTTTCGCTAAGTTGTTGCTTTATAGAATGCTAGTGGAACAAGCCTGTTAGACATATTTTTCCATCTGGCTGCTTCTTTCGCGCCTAAATTGTTGCTTTATAGAATGCTGAGTGGAATAGGACCTGTTAGGACATATTTTTCCATCTGGCTGCTTCTTTCGCCCTAAGTTGTTTGCTTTATGGGATGCAGGTGGAACAGGACCTGTTAAGGACATATTTTCCCATCTGGCTGCTTCTTTCGCCTAAGTTGTTTGCTTTATAGAATGCTAGTGGAACAGGACCTGTTAAGGACATATTTTTCCCATCTGGCTGCTTCTTTCGCCTAAATTGTTTGCTTTATAGAATGCTAGATGGAACGGGACCTGTGGGACATATTTTCCATCTGGCTGCTTCTTTCGCCTGAAATTGTTTACTTTATAGGATTGTTGTAGAGCTTTATAGAATATTTAACTATAGAATGCAGTGGTACAGGACCTATTAAGGACATATTTTCCCCATCTGGCTGCTTCTTTCGCCTAAATTGTTGCTTTTATAGAATGCTAGTGGAACAGGACTTTATTGGACATATTTTTCCATCTGGCTGCTTCTTTCGCCTAAAGTTGTTTGCTTTATAGAATGCTAGTGGAACAGGACCTGTTAAGGACATATTTTCCCATCTGGCTGCTTCTTTCGCCTAAATTACATTGCTTTTATAGAATGCTGGTGGAACGGGACCTGGACATATTTTTCCCATCTGTTTCTTCTTTCCCTTAAAATTGGATAGAATATTTTTAAGACCATCTGGCTGCTTCTTTCGCCTAAATTGTTGCTTTATAGAATGCTAGTGGAACAGGAACTGTTAAGGACATATTTTTCCATCTGGCTGCTTCTTTCGCCTAAATTGTTGCTTTATAGAATGCTAGTGGAACAGGACCTGTTAAGGACATATTTTTCCATCTGGCTGCTTCTTTCGCCTAAATTGTTGCTTTATAGAATACTGATGGAACAGGACCTGTTAGGACATATTTTTCCATCTGGCTGCTTCTTTCCCCTAAATTGTTGCTTTTTATAGAATGCTAGTGGAACAGGACCTATTAAGGACATATTTTTTCCATCTGGCTGCTTCTTTCGCTAAATTGTTGTTTTATAGAATGCTAGTGGAACAGGGAACTGTTAAGGACATATTTTTCCATCCATCTGGCTGCTTCTTTCCTTTTTTCCCAAAGTTGTTGCTTTATAGAATGTAGTGGAACAGGAGGACATATTTTCCCATCTGGAAGTTGTTTGCAACAGGACCTATTTTCCGTCTGGCTGCTTCTTTCGCCTAGGACTTTATATTTTTCCCCATCTGGCTGCTTCTTTCGCCTAAATTGTTTGCTTTATAGAATGCTAGTGGAACAGGACCTGTTAAGGACATATTTTTCCCATCTGTGGCTGCTTCTTTCATAAAATTGTTGCTTTATAGAATACTGGTGGAACAGGACCTGTTAGGACATATTTTTTCCCATCTGGCTGCTTCTTTTCTTTCTTATAGAATACTAGCCTATTATATTTTCCATCAGCTGCTTCTTTTTCGCTTTTGCTTTATAGAATGCTAGTGGTACAGGACCTGTTGAGGACATATTTTCCCCATTCTGTTGCTTTATAGCTGCTTCTTTCGCCTAAATTGTTTGCTTTATAGAATGCTAGTGGAACAAGACTGTTAAGGACATATTTTTCCCATCTGGCTGCTTCTTTCGCCTAAGTTGTTGCTTTATAGAATGCTAGTGGAACAGGACCTGTGGGACGTATTTTCCCATCTGGCTGCTTCTTTCGCCTAAATTGTTTGCTTTATAGAATGCTAGTGGAGACAGGACCCCCATCTGGCTGTATTGGGAATGCATGGAACAGGACTTTTTATTTTTCCCATCTGGCTGCTTCTTTCCTTAAAGTTGTTGCTTTATAGAATGCTAGTGGAACAGGACCTGTTAAGGACATATTTTTCCATCTGGCTGCTTCTTTCGCCTAAATTGTTTGCTTTATAGAATGCTAGTGGAACAGGACCTGTTAGGGACATATTTTCCCATCTGGCTGCTTCTTTCCTTCCTAAATTGTTTGCTTTATAGAAGTTGTTTGCTTTATATAAATCAGTGGAACAGGACCTGTGGGCATATTTTCCCATCTGGCTGCTTCTTTTCGCCTAAATTGTTGCTTTATAGAATGCTAGTGGAACGGGACCTGTTAAGGACATATTTTCCATCTGGCTGCTTCTTTGTTGCTATAGCCCTGTGGGACATATTTTCCATCTGTTTCTTTCGCTTTTTATAAAACTGCTAGTGGTACAGGACCTGTTAAGGACATATTTTCCCCATCTGGCTTTCCTTCTTTTCGCCTAAGTTGTTGCTTTATAGAATGCGAGAGTGGAACAGGACCTGTTAGGACATATTTTTTTCCATCTGGCTTCAACTCTTTCCTTTAAGTTGTTGCTTTATAGAATGCAGTGGAACAGGACCTGTTAAGGACATATTTTTCCATCTGGCCTTCTTTTCCTTAAAGTTGTTGCTTTTATAGAATGCGGAAGTGGAACAGGACCTGTGGGACATATTTTCCATCTGGCTGCTTCTTTCGTCAAATTGTTGCCTAAATTGTTGGACATATTTTAGAATGCAGATAGAATGGAACAGGACCTGTTAACTTATTTTTTCCATCTAGCTCTTCTTTTCGCCATAGTTGTTTTGCTTTTTTATAGAATGCCCGAGTGGAACAGGACCAGTTAGGACATATTTTTCCATATGCCTGCTTCTTTCCCTAAATTGTTGCTTTATAGAATGCGAGTGGAACAGGACCTGGTAAGGACATATTTTTCCATCTGGCTGCTACTTTCGCCAAAGTTGTTTGCTTTATAGAATGCAGAGTAGAACAGGACCTGTGGAACATATTTTTCCATCTGGAACAGGACCTTCATTTTTCCCATCTGTCTGCTTCTTTCCTTAAAGTTGTTTGCTTTTATAAGAATACTAGTGGAACAGGACCTGTTAAGGACATATTTTTCCATCAAAGCTGCTTCTTTCGCCCTAAATTGTTGCTTTATAGAATGCTAGTGGAACAAGACCTGTTAAGGACATATTTTCCATCTGGCTGCTTCTTTCGCCTAAGTTGTTGCTTTTATAGAATGCAAGTTGTACAAGAACTAATGGGACATATTTTCCCATCTGGCTGCTTCTTTCGCCAAAATTGTTGCTTTATAGAATGCAGTGGAACAGGACCTAATAAGGACATATTTTTTCCATCCTGGTTGCTTCTTTTCGCCTAAATTGTTTGCTTTTTATAGAATGCAGAGTGGTACAGGACCTGTGGGACATATTTTTCCATCTGTGGCTGCTTCTTTCGCCTTAAATTGTTGCTTTATAGAATGCTGGTGGAACAGGACCTCTTAAGACATATTTTCCCCATCTAGCTGCTTCTTTCGCCTAAATTGTTGCTTTATAGAATGCTAGTGGAACAGGACCTGTGGAGGACATATTTTTTCCATCTGGCTGCTTTTTCGCATAAATTGTTGCTTTATAGAATGCAGATGGTACAGGACCTGTTAAGGACATATTTTTCCATCTGGCTGCTTCTTTAGCCAAAATTGTTTGCTTTTATAGAATGCTAGTGGAACAGGACCTGTTAAGGACATATTTTTTCCATCTGGCTGCTTCTTTCGCCTAAATTGTTGCTTTATAGAATGCAGGTGGAACAGGACCTGTGGAGACATATTTTCCATCTGTAACATGCTCACTTTAAATTGTTGCTTTATAGAATGCTAATTAGGAACAGGAACTGTTAAGGACATATTTTCCATCTGGCTGCTTCTTTCGCCTAAATTGTTGCTTTATAGAATGCTAGTGGAACAGGACCTGTTAAGGACATATTTTCCATCTGGCTGCTTCTTTCGCCTAAGTTGTTGCTTTATAGAATGCTAGTGGAACAGGACCTGTTAAGACATATTTTTCCATCTGGCTGCTTTTTCGCCTGAGTTGTTGCTTTATAGAATGCTAGTGGAACAGGACCTGTTAAGGACATATTTTTCCATCTGGCTGCTTCTTTCCTAAAGTTGTTTGTTTATAGAATGCGAGGGAACCCTGTTAAATCTGGCTGCTTTTCGCTTTTATAGAATGCGAGTGGAACAGGACCTGTTAAGGACATATTTTTCCATCTGGCTGCTTCTTTCGCCTGTTGTTGCTTTATAGAATGCTAGTGGAACAGGACCTGTTAAGTTATTTTCCATCTTTTTTTTTCCAAAGTTGTTGCTTTATAGAATGCTTTCAGGACCTGTTAAATTATTTTTTCCATTATAGAATGCTTTATAGAATGCAGGAACAGGACCTGTTATGACATATTTTTCCCATCTGGCTGCTTCTTTCGCCAAATTGTTGCTTTATAGAATGCGAGTGGAATTAGGACCTGTTAAGGACATATTTTTCCCCATCTGGCTGCTTCTTTCGCCTAAATTGTTGCTTTTATAGAATGCGAGTGGAACAGGACCTGTTAAGGACATATTTTCCCATCTGGCTGCTTCTTTCGCCTAAGTTGTTGCTTTATAGAATGCTAGTGGAACAGGACCTGTTATGACATATTTTTTCCATCTGGCTGCTTCTTTTCGCCAAATTGTTTGCTTTATAGAATGCTGAGTGGAACAGGACCTGTTAAGACATATTTTCCCATCTGGCTGCTTCTTTCGCCAGTTGTTGCTTTATAGAATGCGAGTGAACAGGACCTGTTAAGACATATTTTTCCATCTGGCTTTTCTTCTTTGTTGCCTTTAAGGATGCGAGGGAATAGGACCTTTATAGAATCTGGCTGCTTCTTTCGCCTAAGTTGTTGCTTTATAGAATACTAGTGGAACAGGATACTATGAGACATATTTTCATCTGTTTCTTCTTTCGCTTCGTTGTTGCTTTATAGAATGCTGGTGGAACAGGACCTGTTAAGGACATATTTTTCCATCTGGCTGCTTCTTTCGCCAAAGTTGTTGCTTTATATAGAATGCTAGTGGAACAGGACCTGTTAAGGACATATTTTTTTCCATCTGACTGCTTCTTTGCTAAATTGTTTGCTTTATAGAATGCTAGTGGAACAGGACCTGTTGGACATAGCTTTTCCATCTGGCTGCTTCTTTCGCCTAAATTGTTTGCTTTATAGAATGCAGTGGAACAGGAACTGTTAAGGACCATCCTTTTTTTCCATCTGGTTTGCTTTATTTCAGGACCCCTGTGAGACATATTTTCGCTGCCCCTTAAATTGTTGCTTTATAGAATGCGGTGGAACAGGACTGTGGGACATATTTTTCCATCTGGCTGCTTCTTTCATAAAGTTGTTGCTTTTATAGAATGCAGAGTGGAAGAGGACCTGTTATGACATATTTTTTCCATCTGGCTGCTTCTTTTCGCCTAAATTGTTGCTTTATAGAATGCTAGTGGAACAGGACCTGTTAAGGACATATTTTTTCTTTCGCCTGTTGTTGCTTTATAGAATGCGAAATGGAACAGGACTGTTAAGGACATATATTTTTCCATCTTTTTTCCTTCAAGTTGTTGCTTTATAGAATGCGAGTGGAACAGGACCTGTTAAGGACATATTTTTCATCTGGCTGCTTCTTTCGCCTAAATTGTTGCTTTATAGAATGCTAGTGGAACAGACCTGTTAAGACATATTTTCCATCTGGCTGCTTCTTTTCGCCCTAAGTTGTTGCTTTATAGAATGCGAGTGGAACAGGACCTGTTAAGGACATATTTTCCATCTGGCTTTCTTTCGCCTAAATTTTCGAGTAACAGGACCTTGACATATTTTCTCCATCTGCTTTCTTTCGCCTAAATTGTTGCAGGTGGAACGAGGGAACAGGACCTGTTAAGGACATATTTTCCCATCTGGCTTCTTCTTTCGCCTAATTTGTTGCTTTATAGAATGCGAGGAACAGGACCTTTAGGACATATTTTTCCCCATCTGGCTTTTTCGCCAAAATTGTTGCTTTATAGAATGCGAGGGAACAGGACCTGTTATGACATATTTTCCATCTGCTGCTTTTTCGCCAAAGTTGTTGCTTTATAGAATGCTAGTGGAACAGGACCTGTGGGACATATTTTCCCCATCTGGCTGCTTCTTTCGCCCTAAATTGTTGCTTTATAGAATGCTAGTGGAACAGGACCTGTTAGACATATTTTTCCATCTGGCTGCTTCTTTCGTTGTTGCTAAAGTTGTTGCTTTATATCTGAATGCTGGGAACAGGACCTGTTAAGGACATATTTTTCCATCTGGCTGCTTCTTTCGCCCTAAATTGTTTGCTTTATAGAATGCTAATGGAACAGGAACTGTTAAGGACATATTTTTCCATCTGGCCTACGTTGTTGCTTCTTTCCATCTAAATTGTTGCTTTATAGAATGCTAGTGGAACAGGAACTGTTGGACATATTTTCTGGCCATCTGGCTGTGTTGCTTTTATAGGATCAGAACTAAATTTTTTTCCATCTGGCTGCTTTTTCGAATGCTAGAATGCGAATGGAACAGGACCTGTTAAACATACATATTTTTCCATCTTTATAGAATGCTAGCTTCTTTTCCCAAAGTTGTTGCTTTATAGAATGCAGGACCTGGAACAGGACCTTGTTTATAGAGACATAACAGGACCTGTTTTTTTTCCATCTGGCTGCTTCTTTCGTAAAAATTGTTGCTTTATAGAATGCTAGTGGAACAGGAATGTGGGACATATTTTCCCATCTGGCTGCTTCTTTCGCCTAAATTGTTGCTTTATAGAATGCAGGACCCGTGGAACAGGACCTGTTAAGAATGCGACATATTTTCCCATCTGGCTGCTTCTTTCGCCTAAATTGTTGCTTTATAGAATGCAGAGTGAACAGGACCTGTTAGACATATTTTCCCATCTGGCTGCTTCTTTCGCCTTTAAGAATTGTTGGCTTTATAGAATGCAGAGTGGTACAGGACCTGTTAAGGATATATTTTTCCATCTGGCTGCTTTCGCCTAAATTGTTGCTTTATAGAATGCTAGTGGAACAGGACATACATATTTTTCCATCTGGCTGCTTCTTTCGCCTAAGTTGTTGCTTTATAGAATGCTAGTGGAACAGGACCTGTTATGACATATTTTTTCCATCTGGCTGCTTCTTTCGCCCTAAGTTGTTGCTTTATAGAATGCTAGTGGAACAGGACCTGTTAAGGACATATTTTCCCATCTGGCTGCTTCTTTTCGCCCTAAATTGTTTGCTTTATAGAATGCGAGTGGAACCATCTGGAACTGTTGTTGCTTTATAGAATGCGAGGGACCTGTTATATTTTCCCATCTGGCTGCTTCTTTCGCCAAAATTGTTGTTTATAGAATGCGAGTGGAACAGGACCTGTTACATATTTTTCCATCTGGCTAAGTTGTTGTTGCTTTATAGAATGCGAGTGGAACAGGACCTGTTATGACATATTTTTTTCCATGGCTTCGTTTTTCGCCTAAGTTGTTGCTTTATAGAATGCGAGTGGAACAGGACCTGTTAAGGACATATTTTCCCATCTGGCTGCTTCTTTCGCCTAAATTGTTGCTTTATAGAATGCGAGGGAACAGGACCTGTTAGGACATATTTTTCCATCTGGCTGCTTCTTTTCCAAATTGTTGCTTTATAGAATGCAGGTGGAACAGGACCTGTTAAGGACATATTTTTTCCATCTGGCTGCTTCTTTCGCCTAAGTTGTTGCTTTATAGAATGCTAGTGGAACAGGACCTGTTAAGGACATATTTTCCCATCTGGCTGCTTCTTTTGCTTTTTTAGAATGCGAGTAAGTTGTTGCTTTATAGAATGCTAGTGGAGTGGAACAGGACCTTTAAGGACATATTTTCCCATCTGGCTGCTTCTTTCGCCTAAATTGTTGCTTTATAGATACGCGAGTGGAACAGGACCTGTTAGGACATATTTTCCATCTGGCTGCTTCTTTCGCCTAATTGTTGCTTTATAGAATGCGAGTGGAACAGGACCTGTTAGGACATATTTTCCCATCTGGCTGCTTCTTTTTCGCCTAAGTTGTTGCTTTATAGAATGCGAGTGGAACAGGACCTGTTAGGACATATTTTTCCATCTGGCTGCTTCTTTCGCCAAAGTTGTTGCTTTATAGAATGCTAGTGGAACAGGACCTGTTAAGACATATTTTTTCCATCTGGCTGCTTCTTTCGCTAAGTTGTTGCTTTATAGAATGCGAGGAACAGGACCTGTTAAGACATTTTTCCATCTGGCTGCTTCTTTTTGCCCAAATTGTTGCTTTATAGAATGCTGGTGGAACAGGAACTGTTAGGACATATTTTTCCATCCGGCTGCTTCTTTTCGCCCTAAATTGTTGCTTTATAGAATGCAGAACAGTGGAATATTTTCCAGGACCTTTATAGAATGGACATAATTTTCCATATTTTCCATCTGGCTGCTTCTTTCGCCTAAATTGTTGCTTTATAGAATGCGAGTTGTACAGGACTTGTTAGAATATTTTCCATCTGGAACATTGACGTATTTTTCCTGTTCTTTCTGCCTGTTGTTGCTTTATAGGATGCGAGGACATATTTTTCCATCTGGCTGCTTCTTTCGCCTAAAGTTGTTGCTTTATAGAATGCGAGTGTAACAGGACCTGTTATGACATATTTTTCCATCTGACTGCTTCTTTCGCTTTATAGAATGCGAGGAACCTAACATTGGCTGCTTTTCTGCTTTTGTTATAAATGCGAGTGGAACAGGACCTGTTAAGGACATATTTTTCCATTAGCCTGTTGCTGCTTCTTTTTTCCATCTGGCTGCCCAAAGTTGTTGCTTTATAGAATGCGAGTGGAACAGGACCTGTTAGGACATATTTTTCCATCTGGCTGCTTCTTTTCCAAAAGTTGTTGCTTTATAGAATGCTAGTGGAACAGGACCTGTGGGACATATTTTTCCATCTGGCTGCTTCTTTCGCCTAAATTGTTGCTTTATAGAATGCTAATTAGAACAGGAACTGTTAAGGACATATTTTTTCCATCTGGCTGCTTCTTTCGCCTAAATTGTTGCTTTATAGAATGCTAGTGGAACAGGAACTGTGGGGACATATTTTTCCATCTGGCTGTACTTTCGCCTAAATTGTTGCTTTATAGAATGCTAGTGGAACAGGAACTGTGGGACATATTTTTCCATCTGGCTGCTTCTTTCGCCAAAGTTGTTGCTTTATAGAATGCAGTGGAACGGGACCTGTGGGGACATATTTTCCCATCTGGCTGCTTCTTTCATAAAGATTTGTTGCTTTTATAGAATGCAGAATGGAACAGGACCTGTGAGACATATTTTTCCATCTGACTGCTTCTTTCGCCTAAGTTGTTGCTATAGAATGCGAGGGAACAGGACCTGTGGGACATATTTTCCATCTGGCTGCTTCTTTCGCCTAAATTGTTTGCTTTTATAGAATGCGAGGAACAGGACCTGTGGGGACATATTTTCATCTGGCTGCTTCTTTCGCTAAGTTGTTGCTTTATAGAATGCGAGTGAAAGCAGGACCTGTTAGACATATTTTCCATCTGGCTGCTTCTTTCCTAAGTTGTTTGCTTTATAGAATGCGGTGGAACAGGACCTGTTAAGGACGTATTTTCCCATCTGGCTGATTCTTTCGCCTAAGTTGTTGCTTTATAGAATGCGGAGTGGAACAGGACCTGTTAAGGACATATTTTCCCATCTGGCTGCTTCTTTCGCCTGTTGTTGCTTTATAGAATGCAGAGGAACAGGACCTGTTATGGACATATTTTCCCATCTGGCTGCTTCTTTCGCCTAAGTTGTTTGCTTTATAGAATGCAGAGTGGAACAGGACCTGTTGGACATATTTTCCCATCTGGCTGCTTCTTTCGCCCTAAGTTGTTGCTTTAGAATGCAGAGGGAACAGGACCTGTTAATGGACATATTTTTCCATCTGGCTTTCTTTCCTTAAAGTTGTTGCTTTATAGGATGCGAGGAACAGGACCTGTAAGGACATATTTTTCCATCATCTGCTTCTTTCGCCCTAAGTTGTTGCTTTATAGAATGCAGAGTGGAACAGGACCTGTTAAGGACATATTTTTCCATCTGGCTGTTTCTTTCGCCTAAGTTGTTTGCTTTATAGAATGCAGTGGAACAGGACCTGTTCAAACACCCATATTTTTTTCCCAAAGTTGTTGCTTTATAGAATGCTGTTTCATATTTTTCCCCATCTAGGTTGTTGCCAAAAGTTGTTTGCTTTATAGAATGCAGGTGGAACAGGACCTGTTGAGACATATTTTTCCATCTGGCTGCTTCTTTCGCCTACGTTGTTGCTTTTATAGAATGCGAGGTGGAACAGACCTAGCCAGGACATATTTTTTCATCTGGACTTCTTTCGCCTAAGTTGTTGCTTTATAGAATGCGAGTGGAACAGGACCTGTGGACATATTTTTTTCCATCTGGCTGCTTCTTTCGCCTACGTTGTTGCTTTATAGAATGCGAATGGAACAGGACCTATTAAGGACATATTTTTCCATCTGGCTGCTTCTTTTTCCTTAGTTGTTGCTTTATAGAATGCAGTGGAACAGGACCTGTGGACATATTTTCCCATCTGGCTGCTTCTTCGCTTTGGTTGTTGATTTATAGAATGCGAGGAACAGGACCTGTTTTTTTTTCCATCCGGCTGCTTCTTTCCCTTAAATGCGAGGGAACAGGACCCGTTGACTATATCTGGCTGCATAGAATGGAACAGGACCCCTGTTATGACGTATTTTTCCATCTGGCTGCTTCTTTCGGCTAAATTGTTGCTTTATAGAATGCAGTGGAACAGGACCTGTTAAGGACATATTTTTCCATCTGGCTGCTTCTTTCGCCAAGTTGTTGCTTTTATAGAATGCGAGGAACAGGTGGAACCCATCCGGACCTGTGAATGCGATGATTTTCCCCATCTGGCTGCTTCTTTCGCCCAAGTTGTTGCTTTATAGAATGCGAGTGGAACAGGACCTGTTAGACATATTTTTCCATCTGGCTGCTTCTTTCGCCTAAGTTGTTGCTTTATAGAATGCAGGAACAGGAACTGAACAGGACCTTTCTGCCTGTTGTTGCTCATAGATATTTTTTTCCATCTGGCTGCTTCTTTTCGCCTAAGTTGTTGCTTTATAGAATGCAGAGTGAACAGGACCTGTGGACATATTTTTTCTCCGGCTGACTTTCGCCCAAGTTGTTGCTTTTATAGAATGCGAGTGGAACAGGACCTGTTACACATATTTTCCCATCTGGCTGCTTCTTTTGCCTAATTGTTGCTTTACTTATAGAATGCGGAGTGGAACAGGACCTGTTATGACATATTTTTTCATCTGGCTGCTTCTTTCCTTAAGTTGTTGCTTTATAGAATGCAGAGGAACAGGACCTGTTATGACATATTTTCCCATCTGGCTGCTTCTTTCGCTAAGTTGTTGCTTTATAGAATGCAGGACCTGGGACATACAGGACCTGTGTTGTTGCTTTATGAATGCGAGGACATATTTTTCCCATCTGGCTGCTTCTTTTCGCCTAAGTTGTTGCTTTTATAGGATGCGAGTGGAACAGGACCTGTTAAGAGACATATTTTTCCATCTGGCTGCTTCTTTCGCCAAAGTTGTTGCTTTATAGAATGCGAGTGGTAACAGGACCTGTTAAGGACATATTTTCCCATCTGGCTGCTTCTTTCGCCTAAGTTGTTGCTTTATAGAATGCGAGGAACAGGACCTGTTAAGACATATTTTCCCATCTGGCTGCTTCTTTCGCCTAAATTGTTTGCTTTTATAGAATGCAGTGGAACAGGACCTGTTAAGGACATATTTTTCCATCTGGCTGCTTCTTTTTGCTTTATAGAATGCCAAAACCTGTTATGACATATTTATAGAATGTTGCTTATAGAATGTGGAACAGGACCTGTGGACATATTTTTCCATCTGGCTGCTTCTTTTCGCCTAAATTGTTGCTTTATAGAATGCGAGTGAACAGGACCTGTTAGACATATTTTCCCCATCTGGCTGCTTCTTTCGCCTAAGTTGTTGCTTTATAGAATGCTAGTGGAACAGGACCTGTTAAAGACATATTTTTTCCATCTGGCTGCTTCTTTCACCAAAGTTGTTGCTTTATAGAATGCAGAGAAACAGGACCTGTGAGACATATTTTCCCATCTGGCTGCTTCTTTCCTTACAAATTGTTTGCTTTATAGAATGCTAGTGGAACAGGACCTGTTAAGACATATTTTTCCATCTGGCACACTTTTTCGCTCAAATTGTTGCTTTATAGAATGCCAGTGAACAGGACCTGTGCAGGACATATTTTTCCATCTGGCTGCTTTTTCGCCTAAATTGTTGCTTTTATAGAACGCAGTGGTACAGGACCTGTGGAACATATTTTTTCCATCTGGCTGCTTCTTTCGCCAAATTGTTGCTTTATAGAATGCTAGTGGAACTGGGAACTGCCTTAAAGGACATATTTTTTCCATCTGGCTGCTTCTTTCCCTAAAGTTGTTGCTTTATAGAATGCTAGTGGAACAGGACCTGTTAAGGACATATTTTTCCATCTGTTAGCTTCTTTTTCTTAAATTGTTGCTTTATAGAATGCTAGTGGAATCTACCTGTTATGACATATTTTTCATCTGGCTTTTTTCTTTCCCAAATGTTGTTGCTTTATAGAATGCTTCTTTCGCCTTAAATTACATGTAGAATGCAGGACCTGTTAGACATATTTTCCATCTGGCTGCTTTTTCAAATTGTTAAGCTTAAATTGTTGCTTTATAGAATGCGAGTGGTGTAGGAATGGAACAGGAACTGTTGACATATTTTCCCATCTGCTTTTTCGCTTCTTTCGCCTAAATTGTTGCTTTATAGTGCGAGTGGAACAGGACCTGTGGGACATATTTTTTCCATCTGGCTGCTTCTTTCGCCTACGTTGTTGCTTTATAGGCACGAATGGAACAGGACCTATTTAGGGATATATTTTTCCATCTGGCTGCTTCTTTTCATGAAATTGTTGCTTTATAGAATGCAAGTGGAACAGGACCTGTGGACATATTTTCCATCTGGCTGCTTCTTTCGCTTTGAGTTGTTGATTTATAGAATGCAGTGGAACAGGACCTGTTAAGGCCTTATTTTTCCATCTGGCTGCTTCTTTCCCCTAAGTTGATTGTTTGCTATAGATGCAGGTGGAACAGGACCCCTGTTAAGACGTATTTTTCCCATCTGGCTGCTTCTTTCGCCTAAATTGTTGCTTTTATAAGAATGCAGGTAGAACAGGACCTGTTGGGACATATTTTTCCATCTGGCACCAGCTTCTTTCGCTAAGTTGTTGCTTTTATAGAATGCGTGTGGAACAGGACCTGTTAAGACATATTTTCCATCTGGCTGCTTCTTTCGCATAAAGTTGTTGCTTTATAGAATGCAGAGAAGGAACAGGACCTGTTAGGACATATTTTTCATCTGGCTGCTTCTTTCGCCTAAGTTGTTTGCTTTATAGAATGCAGGTGCAACAGGACCTGTTAAGGACATTTTTCCCATCTGGCTGCTTCTTTTCGCCTAAGTTGTTGCTTTATAGAATGCAGAGTGGAACAGGACCTGTGGGACATATTTTTTCCATCTGTGGCTTCTTCTTTCGCCTGATTGTTTGCTTTTATAGAATGCAGATACGAACAGGACCTGTTAAGGACATATTTTCCATCTGGCTGCTTCTTCGCCTAATTGTTGCTTTTTATAGAATGCGGGGTGGAACAGGACCTGTGGAAGGACATTTTTCCCCATCTGGCTGCTTCTTTCCTTAAGTTGTTGCTTTATAGAATGCAGGTGGAACAGGACCTGTTAAGGACATATTTTCCATCTGGCTGCTTCTTTCGCTAAGTTGTTTGTTGCTTTATAGAATGCGAGTGGAACAGACCTGTGGGACTTATTTTTCCATCTTGGCTGCTTCTTTTCGCCTAAATTGTTGCTTTATAGAATGCTAGTGAAACCAGGACATATTTTTCCATATGCATGCTTTCTTTCGCCTAAATTGTTGCTTTCGAGTAGAATGCGGAGTGGAACAGGAACTGTTATATTTTCCATCTGGCTGCTTCTTTCGCCTGTTGTTGCTTTTATAGAATGCGAGTGGAACAGGACCTGTTACGGACATATTTTTTCCATCTGCCTGTTCTTTCGCCTAAATTGTTTTTATAGAATGCAGAGTGAACAGGACCTGTTATGACATATTTTTCCATCTGGCTGCTTCTTTCGCCCTAAATTGTTGCTTTATAGAATGCAGAGTGGAACAGGACCTGTTATATGACATATTTTTCCATCTGGCTTTCGCTTTTTCGCCTAAATTGTTGCTTTTATAGAATGCTAGTGGAACAGGAACTGTTATGACATATTTTTCCATTGTTGCTTTATAGAATGACGAGGAATGGACCCGTTCTTTTTTCCATCTGCCTAAATTGTTGCTTTATAGAATGCTGCTTTCGCCCAATTGTTGGAATGCAGGACCTGTGGGACATATTTTTTCCATCTGGCTGCTTCTTTTTTCCATCTGCCTAAAATTGTTGCTTTATAGAATGCAGTGGAACAGGACCTGTTGAGACATATTTTCCATCTGGCTGCTTCTTCTGCCTAAATTGTTGCTTTATAGAATGCCAGTGGAACAGGACTGTTAAGGACATATTTTTCCATCTGGCTGCTTTTTCGCCTAAATTGTTGCTTTTATAGAATGCAGTGGAACAGGACCTGTTAAGGACATATTTTTCCATCTGGCGCTTCTTTCGCCCTAAATTGTTGCTTTATAGAATGCGAACTGTGGACATATTTTTCCATCTACGTTTTTCTGCCTAAATTGTTGCTTTCATAGAATGCTATAGGAACTGACCATCTGGCTGTTTTTCGCTCAAATTGTTGACATATTTTTTTTCCCATCTGGCTGCTTTTTTCGCTAAATTGTTGCTTTATAGAATGCGAGTGGAACAGGACCTGTTAAGGACATATTTTTCCATCTGGCTGCTTCTTTCGAACCCTAAATTGTTGCATTTATAGAATGCGCCTAGTGGAACAGGACCTGTTATGACATACATATCTTTTTTCCAAATTGTTGCTTTTATAGAATGCTAGTGGAACAGGACCTGTTACTATTTTTTCCATCTGGCCCTTTCGCCAAAATTGTTGCTTTTTATAGAATGCAGTGGAACAGGACCTGTTAGGACATATTTTTCCATCTGGCTGCTTTTTCGCCTAAATTGTTGCTTTATAGAATGCTAGTGGAACAGGACCTGTGAGACATATTTTTCCATCTGACTTTTTCGCCTTCTTTCGCCTGTTGGCGACATATTTTTCCATCTACGTTTTTCGCCTAAATTGTTGCTTTATAGATGCTAAGTGGAACAGGAACTATTAGGACATATTTTCCATCTGGCTGCTTCTTTCGCCCTAAGTTGTTTGCTTTATAAATGCGAGTGGAACAGGACTATTAAGGACATATTTTCCATCTGGCTGCTTCTTTCCTTAAGTTGTTGCTTTATAGAATGCAGGTGGAACAGGACGTAAGGACATATTTTCCATCTGACTGCTTCTTTCGCCCTAAATTGTTGCTTTGTATAGAAATGCAGTGGAAAAAGGACACCAAGGACATATTTTTTCCCATCTGGCTGCTTCTTTCGCCTAAGTTGTTGCTTTTATAGAATGCGAGTGGAACAGGACCTGTGGAACATATTTTTCCATCTGACTGCTTCTTTCGCCTAAATTTGTTGCTTTATAGATACGGTGAACAGGACCTGTTAAGGACATATTTTTCCATCCCAGCTGCTTCTTTCGCCTAAATTGTTGCTTTATAGAATGCGAGTGGAACAGGACCTGTGGAACATATTTTTCCATCTGGCTGCTTCTTTCGCCTAAATTGTTGCTTTTATAGAATGCAGAGTGGAACAGGACCTGTTAATATATTTTCCATCTGGCTGCTTCTTTGTTGCTTTATAGAATGCGATAACAGAACTTGTATTTTCCATCTGGCTGCTTTTTCGAAAGTTGTTGCTTATAGAATGCGAGGAAGAGGACCTGGACATATTTTCCATCTGGCTGCTTCTTTCGCCTAAATTGTTGCTTTATAGAATGCGAGGACCTGGAAAGGACCTGTTAGGAACATATTTTTTTTCCATCTGGCTTAGCTTCTTTTCGCCTAAATTGTTTGCTTTATAGAATGCGAGTGGAACAGAACCTGTTGAGACATATTTTTCCATCCTGGCTTCTTCTTTCCTTAATTATTGCTTTATAGAATGCGAGTGGAACAGGAACTGTTATGACATATTTTTCCATCTGGCTGCTTCTTTCGCCTAAATTGTTGCTTTATAGAATGCAACATAGAACTGGACATATTTTCATCTGGACCAGAATGCCAATGGAAATTATGACATATTTTTCCATCTGGCTGTTTCTTTCTGCCTAAATTGTTGCTTTATAGAATGCAGGGTATACAGGACCTGTTCAGACATATTTTTCCCATCTGGCTGCTTCTTTCGCCAAAATTGTCGCTTTATAGAATGCTTTGATATTTTCCCATCTGAAAATTGTTGCTTATAGAATGCTGTGGAACAGGACCTGTTACGACATATTTTTCCATCTGGCCGCTTCTTTCGCCAAAATTGTTTGCTTTATAGAATGCAGGAACAGGAACTGGAACCAGGACCTGTTGCTTTATAGAATGACAGGAACTATTTTTTTTCCATCTGGCTGCTTCTTTCGCCTAAATTGTTGCTTGCTTTTTTCCATAGAATGCAGAGAATGGAACAGGAACTGTGGAGACATATTTTTTCCATCTGTTTTTCGCTAAATTGTTGCTTTTATAGAATGCTAGGAATTGAACTGTTATGACATATTTTTTCCATCTGGCTGCTTCTTTCGCCTAAATTGTTGCTTTATAGAATGCAGAGTGGAGACAGGACATATTTTTCATCTGTGGAGACATAAATTTTTGCATCTACAGGACCTGTTATGACTTCTTTCCCATTCAGCTGCTTCTTTCATTTCAAATTGTTGCTTTATAGAATGCTAATGGAACAGGAACTGTTAAGGACATATTTTCCATCTGGCTGCTTCTTTCTAGTAAACAGGACCTGTTAAGGACGTATTTTCCTATCTACGTGTTGCTTTATAGAATGCAGTGGAACAGGGACCTATTATGACATATTTTCCTATCTGGCTGCTTCTTTTCGCCTTCCAAATTGTTGATTTATAAAGAATGCTAGTGGAACAGGACCTGTTAAGAACATATTTTTCCATCTGGCTTTCGCTTCTTTCCCCAGGACCTAAATTGTTGCTTTATAGAATGCAGTTTGGAACAGGACGTTATGACATATTTTTCCATCTACGTTTTTCGCTCCAAATTGTTGCTTTATAGAATGCCAGGAACAGGAACTGTTATGACATTTTTCTTTCTTCTTTCGCCTAAATTGTTGCTTATAGAATGCAGAGTGGAACAGGACCTGTTATGACATATTTTTCCATCTGGCTGCTTCTTTTTCACAAAGTTGTTGTTTATAGAATGCGAGGAACAGGAACTATTAGGATATATTTTTCCATCTGGCTGCTTCTTTCGCCTAAATTGTTTTTTTTATAGAATGCTAGTGGAACAGGACCTGTTAAGGACATATTTTCCATCTGGCCGTTTTTTCGCCTAAATTTGTTGCTTTTATAGAATGCTGGAACAGGACCTGTGGGACATATTTTCCCCATCTGGCTGCTTCTTTCGCCTAAATTGTTGCTTTATAGAACGCAGGTGAAACAGGAACTGTTGGACATTTTTTCCATCTGGCTGCTTCTTTCTTAAGTTGTTGCTTTTCGAGAATGCGTGGAACAGGAACTGTTAAGGGACATATTTTTTCCATCTGGCTGCTTCTTTCGCCTAAATTGTTACGTGTGAACAGGAACTGTTGGCGATTTTTTTTCCATCTGGCTGCTTTCGCCTAAATTATTGTTGTTTTATAGAATGCAGGTTGCTTCTTTCGCCTAAATTGTTTTTATAGGAACATATTTTCCCATCTGGCTGCCTTTCGCCTAAATTGTCGCTTTTATAGGAATTAGTGGAATGTGACCTGTTATATTTTTCCATCTGGCTGCTTCTTTCTGCCTAAATTGTTTGCTTTATAGAATGCTATGGAACAGGACCTGGAACATCTGGCTGCTGTTGGAGAATGCTAGTGGAACAGGAACTTTTCCATCTGGCTGCTTCTTTCGCCTAAATTGTTGCTTTTATAGAATGCAGAGTGGAACAGGACCTGTGGGATATATTTTCCCAAATCTGGCTGCTTCTTTCGCCTAAATTGTTGCTTTATAGAATGCTAGTGGAACAGGACCTGTTAGGACATATTTTCCATCTGCCTGCTTCTTTCCCTAAATTGTTGCTTTATAGAATGCCAGTGGAACAGGAACTGTTATGACATATTTTTCCATCTGGCCCTTTTTCGCTAAATTGTTGCTTTATAAATGCAGTGGAACAGGACCTGTTAGACATATTTTTCCATCTGGCTTCTTTCGCCTAAATTGTTGCTTTATTTTCCCATCTGAAATTGTTGCTTTATAGAATGCCAGTGGAACAGGAACTGTTATGACATATTTTCCCATCTGGCTGGAAATTGTTGCTTTATAGAATGCTAGTGAACAGGATCCTGTTACCTGTTATAGAATGCTAGGAACAGGACCCATATGACATATTTTTCCATCTGGCTGGAACTTCTTTCCAAAATTGTTGCTTTATAGAATGCTAGTGGAACAGACCTGTGGGACATATTTTTCCATCTGGCTGCGCCTAAATTTTGCTTTCTAGAATACCCGAATGGAACAGGACCTGTTGCTTTTTTTTCCCTATTGTTGCTTTATACTGCATATTTTTCCATCTGGCCTAAGTTGTTGCTTTATAGAATGCGGGGAAGAGGACCTATTAAGGACATATTTTCCCATCTGGCTGCTTCTTTCGCCTAGAGTTGTTTACTTTATAGGAATGCAGAATGGAACAGGACCTGTGAGACATATTTTTCCATCTGGCTGCTTCTTTCGCCTAAAAGTTGTTGCTTTATAGAATGCAGTGTTGACACAGGACCTTTTTCGTGGAGAATGCGAGTGGAACAGGACCCATTTTTTTTCCATCTGACTCTTTTTTCGCCTAAATTGTTGCTTTTATAGAATACTGAACAGGACCTGTTAAGATATATTTTTCCATCTGACTGCTTCTTTCGCCTAAATTTTTTATAGAATGCGAGTGAACAGGACCTTAAATATTTGTCCATCTGGCTTTATAGAATGCGGAGTGGAACAGGACTAGAATGCCTGTTGTTATGAACAGGAACTGTGGAACATATTTTTTCCATCTGACTGCTTCTTTTTTCGCCTAATTGTTGTTGCTTTATAGAATGCGAGTGGAAAAGGACCTGTTATGACATATTTTTCCATCTGGCTGCTTCTTTCGCCAAAGTTGTTTGCTTTATAGAATGCTAGTGGAACAGACCTGTTAAAAGGACATATTTTCCATCTGACTGCTTCTTTCGCCTAAGTTGTTGCTTTTATGATGCGAGGAATGCTACTGCTTTTTCGCCTAAATTGTTGCTTTATAGAATGCAGGACCTATTACGACATATTTTTTTCCATCTGGCTGCTTCTTTCGCAAAGTTGTTGCTTTTTATAGAATGCTAGTGGAACAGGACCTGTGGGACATATTTTTCCATCTGGCTGCTTCTTTCCCCCAAAGTTGTTTGCTTTGCTAGAATGCGAGGGAACAGGACCTGTGAGACCATATTTTCCATCTGGCTGGAACTTCTAACTCCATCTAAAAATTTTTGCTTTATAGAATGCGAGGGAACAGGACCGTTATATATTTTCCATCTGGCTGTGGAATAGAATGCGAGTGAACAGGACCTTTTTTTTTCCATCTGGCTGTTCTTTCGCCTAAAGTTGTTGCTTTATAGAATGCTAGTGGAACAGGACCTGTGGGACATATTTTCCCATCTGACTGCTTCTTTCGCCTAAATTGTTGCTTTATAGAATGCTAGTGGAATAGACCTGGGACCATCTTAAGTTGCTTTATAGACATACCTTTATGACATATTTTTCCATCTGGCTGCTTCTTTTACCAAATTGTTTGCTTTTATAGAATGCGAGTGGAACAGGACCTGTTAAGACATATTTTCCATCTGGCTGCTTCTTTCGCCTAAATTGTTGCTTTATAGAATACGAGGAACAGGACCTGTAAGGACATATTTTTCCATCTGACTGCTTCTTTCGCCAAAATTGTTGCTTTATAGAATGCGAGGAACAGGAACAGAGGACCTGCCTAAATTGTTGCTTTATAGAATGACATATTTTTTTCCATCTGACTGCTTCTTTCGCTTTCGTGTTGACATATTTTTCCATATAGAATACTAGTGGAACAGGACCTGTGGGACATATTTTTCCATCTGATCAGTTTTTCGCCAAAATTGTTGCTTTACAGAATGCGAGTGGAACAGGACCTGTTAAGGACATATTTTTTCATCTGGCTGCTTTTTTCGCCAAATTGTTGCTTTATAGAATGCGAGTGAACAGGACCTGTTAAGGCATATTTTTCCATCTGACTGCTTCTTTGCCTAAGTTGTTGCTTTATAGAATGCGAGTGAACAGACCTAAGCTTTATAGAATGCGTCAGACCTTATTTTTCACTGACTGCTTCTTCGCCTAAATTGTTGGAATGCGAGGACATGAACTGAGACATATTTTTCCATCTGACTTCTTTGCCTAATTTATTGTTGCGAGGAACAGACCTTTATACATATTTTTCCCATCTGGCCGTTTTTCAGGTTGTTGCTTTCTATAGAATGCGAGTGAACAGACCTTGTTAAGCGACATTTTTCCATCTGACTGCTTCTTTCGCCTAAATTGTTGCTTTATAGAATGCTGCTAGTGGAACAGGACCTGTGGACATATTTTTTCCATCTGTTTTTCTGCCAACTTTATTTCAGACCTGTTAGTTGTTTTTTCGCTTTATAGAATGCTAGTGGAACAGGGACCTGTTGGGACGTATTTTCCATCTGGCTTCTTTCTTTTATAGAATGCGAGGAATAGGACCTGTTAAGTTTTTTCCATCTACGTTGCCAAAGTTTTGCTTATAGAATGCGAGTGGAACAGGACCTGTTAGGACATATTTTTCCCATCTACGTTTTTCGCTGTTGTTGCTTCTTCCTCTGTTATGACATATTTTTCCATCTGGCTGCTTTTTCGCTTTATAGAATGCTAGTGGAACAGGACCTATTAAGGACATGTTTTTTCCATCTGGCTTCTTCTTTCGCCAAAGTTGCTGTTTTATAGAATGCTAGTGGAACAGGACCTGTTACACATATTTTTCCATCTGGCTGCTTCTTTCGCCTGTTGTTGCTTTATAGAATGCGAGTGGAACAGGACCTTAAGGACATTATTTTTCCATCTACGTTTTCTGACATAACAGGACCCGTTTTTTTTCCATCTGGCTGCTTCTTTCGCCAAAGTTGTTGCTTTTATAGAATGCTAGCGGAACAGGGACCTGTTAGGACATATTTTCTGGCTGCCAAAGTTGTTGCTTTATAGAATGCTGGAACAGACCTGTTACATTTTTCCTCTACGTTTTCGCTTAATTGTTGCTTTATAGAATGCTAGTGGAACAGGACCTGTTAAGACATATTTTTCCATCTGGCTGCTTCTTTCCTTTCGGAGTGAACAGACCTGTTATGACATATTTTTCCATCTGTTCTTTCGCCTACGTTATGTTTTATAGCGAAATGGAACAGGACCTTTATGATATATTTTTCCACTACGCTTCTTTCGCCAATTGTTGCTTTCATAGAATGCGAGTGGAACAGGACCTGTTGCTGGCGACATATTTTCCATCTGGCTGCTTCTTTCGCCTGAGTTGTTTGGATTTATAGAATGCAGAGTGGAACAGGACCTGTTAAAGACATATTTTTCATCTGGCTGCTGCTTCTTTTATAGAGTGCGAGGAACAGGACCTGTTAAGGCTTGTGCTTTATAGAATGCGAGGAACAGGACCTGTGGGAGGTATATTTTCCATCTGGCTGCTTCTTTCGCCTAAGTTGTTGCTTTTATAGAATGCAGGAACTGTGGAACCATCTGGACCTTTCGCCAAAGTTGTTGCTTTATTGCGAGTGAACAGGACATATTTTTTTCATCTGGCCGTTTTTTCTGCTTCTTCTTTCGAGGAACAGACAAATTGTTTGTTGCTTTATAGAATGCGAGTGGAACAGGACCTGTTAAGGACATATTTTTCCATCAATGCTTCTTTTCGCCAAAGTTGTTTGCTTTATAGAATGTTGAGGAACAGGACCTGTTAAGGACATATTTTCCATCTGGAATGCTGGAACAGACCCAGTTCTTTCGCCAAAGTTGTTGCTTTATAAGAATGCTAGTGGAACTGGGACCTGTTAGGACTATTTTCCCATCTGGCTATTCTTTCCTTTCAAATTGTTGCTTTATAGAATGCTAGTGGAACGGACCTGTTAAGGACATAACCATCCTGGCTGCTTCTTTCCTTTCAAATTGTTGCTTTATAGAATGCCTAGTTGGGGCAGGACCTGTGAGACATATTTTTCCATCTGGCTGCTTCTTTCGCTGAAGTTGTTGCTTTATAGAATGCTAGTGGAACAGGAACTGTGGAGACATATTTTTTCCCATCGGCTGCTTCTTTCGCTAAGTTGTTGCTTTATAGAATGCTAGTGGAACAGGAACTGTGGGACATATTTTTCCATCTGGCTGCTTCTTTCGCCTAAATTGTTGCTTTTATAGAATGCACTAGTGGAACAGGACCTATTAAGGACATATTTTCCATCTGCTTAGCCTTCGCCTCAAATTGTTGCTTTATAGAATGCAGAGTGGAACAGGACCTGTTGGACATATTTTTTCCCATCAATGCTTCTTTTCCTAAATTGTTTGCTTTATAGAATGTTGAGGAACAACAGGACCTGTGGGACATATTTTCCATCTGGCTGCTTCTTTCGCCAAAATTGTTTGCTTTATAAGAATGCTGAGTGGAACAGGGACCTGTTAAGGACATATTTTCCCATCTGGCTGCTTCTTTCTATCTAAGTTGTTTAGCTTTATAGGGTGCAGAGTGGAACAGGACCTGTGGGACATATTTTCCCATCTGGCTGCTTCTTTCGCCAAAGTTGTTGCTTTATAGAATGCTAGTGGGGAACAGGACCTGTTAAGGACATATTTTTTCCATCTGGCACTGCTTCTTTCGCCTAAAGTTGTTTGCTCTATAGAATGCCCCTGAGTGGAACAGGGACCTGTTGGGTATTTTTCCATCTGGCTAGTGGAACTTCTTTTTTTCCATCTGGCTGCTTCTTTGTTGCTTTATAGAATGCGAGTGGAACAGGACCTGTTGAGACATATTTTTCCATCTGGCTGCTTCTTCGCCTAAATTTTTGCTTTTATAGAATGCTAATTGGAACAGGACCTGTTAAGGACATATTTTTCCATCTGGCTGCTTCTTTCATAAAGTTGTTGCTTTTATAGAATGCGAGTGGAACAGGACCTGTTAAGGACATATTTTTCCCATCCTGGCTGCTTCTTTCGCCAAAATTGTTGCTTTATAGAATGCAGAGTGGAACAGGACCTATTGGACATATTTTCCCATCCCAGCTGCTTCTTCTTTAGCTAAATTGTTTGCTTTATGAATGCTAGTGGAACAGGACCTGTTAAGGACATATTTTTTCCATCTGGCCTACTTTCACTTCAGTTGTTGCTTTATAGAATGCTAGTGGAACAGGAACTGTTGGGACATATTTCCATCTGGCTGCTTCTTTCGCCTAAATTGTTGCTTTATAGAATGCTGAGTGGAACAGGACCTGTTAGACATATTTTTCCATCTGGCTGCTTCTTTCGCCAAAGTTGTTTGCTTTATAGAATGCTAGTGGAACAGGACCTATTAAGGACATATTTTCCATCTGGCTCTTCTTTCGCCTAAGTTGTTGCTTTATAGAATGCAGGTGGAACAGGACCTGTTAAGGACATATTTTCCATCTGGCTGCTTCTTTCATAAATTGTTGCTTTATAGAATGCAGTGGAACAGGACCTGTGGAGACATATTTTCCATCTGGCTGCTTCTTTCATTAAAGTTGTTTGCTTTATAGGATGCAGGTGGAACAGGACCTGTGGGACATATTTTCCCATCCCTGGCTGCTTCTTTCGCCTAAGTTGTTTGCTTTATAGAATGCAGAGTGGAACAGGACCTGTTAAGACATATTTTTCCATCTGGCTTCTTCTTTCGCCAAAGTTGTTGCTTTATAGAATGCAGGTGGAACAGGACCTGTGGGACATATTTTTCCATCTGGCTGCTTCTTTCCCTAAGTTGTTGCTTTTATAGAATGCAGGTGGAACAGGACCTGTTAAGGACATATTTTCCCATCTGGCTGCTTCTTTCGCCTAAATTTGTTGCTTTATAGAATGCTAGTGGAACAGGACCTGTTAAGGACATATTTTCCATCTGGCTGCTTCTTTCGCCAAAGTTGTTTGCTTTATAGGATGCAGTGGAACAGGACCTGTTAAGGACATATTTTTCCATCTGGCTGCTTCTTTCGCCTAAGTTGTTTGCTTTATAGAATGCAGAGTGGAACAGGACCTGTTAAGGACATATTTTTCCATCTGGCTGCTTCTTTCGCCAAAGTTGTTTGCTTTATAGGATGCAGTGGAACAGGACCTCATGTGGAGACATATTTTTTTCCATCTGGCTTTCGCCTTTCGCCAAGTTGTTGCTTTATAGAATGTAGGTGGAACAGGACCTGTTAGGACATTTTTTCCATCTGGCTGTTCTTTCCTTCGCCTAAGTTGTTTGCTTTATAGAATGCAGGTGGAACAGGACCTGTTAAGACATATTTTTTCCATCTGGCTGCTTCTTTCGCCTAGTTGTTGCTTTATAGAATGCAGTGGAACAGGACCTGTTAAGGACATATTTTTTCCATCTGGCTGCTTCTTTCGCCAAAGTTGTTGCTTTATAGGAATGCAGTGGAACAGGACCTGTTAAGGACATATTTTCCATCTGGCTGCTTCTTTCCTAAGTTGTTGCTTTATAGGATGCAGGTGGAACAGGACCTGTTAAGGACATATTTTTTCCATCTGGCTGCTTCTTTCACTTAAAAGTTGTTGCTTTATAGAATGCAGTGGAACAGGACCTGTTAAGGACATATTTTCCATCTGGCTGCTTCTTTCGCCTAAGTTGTTGCTTTATAGAATGCAGTGGAACAGGACCTGTTAAGGACATATTTTTTCCATCTGGCTGCTTCTTTCACCCTAGTTGTTGCTTTATAGGATGCAGAGTGAACAGGACCTGTTAAGGACATATTTTCCATCTGGCTGCTTCTTTTCGCCTAAGTTGTTGCTTTATAGAATGCAGTGGAACAGGACCTGTTAAGGACATATTTTCCATCTGGCTGCTTCTTTCCCCTAAGTTGTTGCTTTTATAGGATGCAGAGTGGAACAGGACCTGTTGGACATATTTTTCCCATCCTGGCTGCTTCTTTTCGCCTAAGTTGTTGCTTTATAGGATGCAGTGGAACAGGACCTGTGGGGACATATTTTTTGGCCTTCTTTCGCCAATGCTTTCTTTCTTTCCTAAGTTGTTGCTTTATAGAATGCAGAGTGGAACAGGACCTGTTAAGGACATATTTTTCCATCTGGCTGCTTCTTTCGCCTAAGTTGTTGCTTTATAGAATGCAGGTGGAACAGGACCTGTTAAGGACATATTTTTCCATCTGGCTGCTTCTTTCGCCAAAGTTGTTGCTTTATAGAATGCAGTGGAACAGGACCTGTTAAGGACATATTTTTTCCATCTGGCTGCTTCTTTCCTAAAGTTGTTGCTTTATAGGATGCAGTGGACAGGACCTGTTAGGACATATTTTTCCATCTGGCTGCTTCTTTCGCCTAAATTGTTGCTTTATAGAATGCGAGTGGAACAGGACCTGTGGACATATTTTTTCCATCTTGGCTGCTTCTTTCATAAAAGTTGTTGCTTTATAGGATGCTGATGGAACAGGACCTGTGGGACATATTTTTCCATCTGGCTGCTTCTTTCGCCTAAGTTGTTGCTTTATAGAATGCTACCTGGAACAGGACCTTTCCGCCTAAGTTGTTGCTTTAAGAACATATTTTTTTCCATCTGGCTGCTTCTTTCGCCCCTAAGTTGTTGCTTTATAGAATGCAGAGGTGGAACAGGAAGTTGTTGCTGTTGCAAGGGACATATTTTTTTTCCATCTGGCTGCTTCTTTCGCCTAAATTGTTGCTTTATAGAATGCAGAGTGGAACAGGACCTGTTAAGACATATTTTTCCATCTGGCTGCTTCTTTCGCCCTAAATTGTTGCTTTATAGGATGCAGTGGAACAGGACCTGTGGGACATATTTTTCCATCTGGCTGCTTCTTTCGCCTAAGTTGTTGCTTTATAGGAATGCAGGTGGAACAGGACCTGTTAAGACATATTTTCCCCATCTGACTGCTTCTTTCGCCTAAGTTGTTGCTTTATAGAATGCAGAGTGGAACAGGACCTGTTAAGGACATATTTTTTTCCCATCTGGCTGCTTCTTTCGCCCCTAAGTTGTTGCTTTATAGAATGCGAGTGGAACAGGACCTGTGGAGACATATTTTCCCCATCTGGCATATTCTTTCGCCCTAAGTTGTTGCTTTATAGAATGCAGTGGAACAGGACCTGTGGGACATATTTTTTCCATCTGGCTGCTTCTTTCGCCCTAAGTTGTTGCTTTTATAGAATGCTAGTGGAACAGGACCTATTAAGGACATATTTTTCCATCTGGCTGCTTCTTTCGCCTAAGTTGTTGCTTTATAGAATGCTATGGAACAGGAATATTTTCCTGGCTGCTTTTTCGCCAAAGACCGCAATGCTAGGACATATTTTCCATCTGGCATCTGCTTCTTTCGCCTAAGTTGTTGCTTTATAGAATGCTACCTGTGGAACAGGAACTGTTATAGGATGCTACATATTTTTTTTCATCTGGCTGCTTCTTTCGCCTAAGTTGTTGCTTTATAGAATGCGAGTGGAACAGGACCTGTTGAACATATTTTTCCATCTGGCTGCTTCTTTCGGACAAAGTTGTTTGCTTTATAGAATGCTAGTGGAACAGGACCTGTTAAGACATATTTTTCCCATCTGGCTGCTTCTTTCGCTTTGAAATTGTTGGACTTTATTTTCCATCTGGCTGCTTCTTTTTCATAATGCTTTATAGTGGAACAGGAACTGTTAAGTTACATATTTTTCCATCTGGCTGCTTCTTTCGCTTAAGTTGTTGCTTTATAGAATGCAGGTGGAACAGGACCTGTTAAGGACATATTTTTCCCATCTGGCTGCTTCTTTCGCCTAAGTTGTTTGCTTTATAGAATGCAGGTGGAACAGGACCTGTTAAGGACATATTTTCCATCTGGCTGCTTCTTTCGACCTGTTAAAGTTGTTGCTTTATAGAATGCAGTGGAACAGGACCTGTTAAGGACATATTTTTCCATCCTGGCTGTTAGCTTCTTTTCGCCTAAGTTGTTGCTTTATAGAATGCAGGTGGAACAGGACCTGTTGAGACATATTTTCCCATCTGGCTGCTTCTTTCGCCTAAGTTGTTGCTTTATAGAATGCAGTGGAACAGGACCTGTTAAGACATATTTTTTCCCATCTGGCTACTTCTTTTTCCATCTGCCTAAGTTGTTGCTTTATAGAATGCAGGTGGAACAGGACCTGTTAGGACATATTTTTCCATCTGGCTGCTTCTTTCGCCTAAGTTGTTGCTTTGTTATATTTTTTCATCTGAATTGTTGCTTTATGTGGAACAGGACCTGTGGGACATATTTTTTCCATCTGCTGCTTCTTTCGCCAAAGTTGTTGCTTTATAGAATGCAGTGGAACAGGACCTGTTAAGGACATATTTTTCCATCTGGCTGCTTCTTTCGCCCTAAGTTGTTGCTTTAAATGCAGTGGAGTGGAACAGGACCTGTTAAGGACATTTTTTCCATCTGAATGCTTCTTTCCTTCAGTTGTTGCTTTATAGAATGGAAACAGGACCTGTGGACATATTTTCCATCTGGCTGCTTCTTTCGCCTAAATTGTTGCTTTATAGAATGCAGAGTGGAACAGGACCTGTTAAGGACATATTTTCCCATCTGGCTGCTTCTTTCGCCCAGTTGTTGCTTTTATAGGATGCAAACAGGACCTGTGGGACATATTTTTCCATTGGCTGCTTTTTAGAATTATTTGCGAGGATGCGAACAGGACCTGTTAAGGACATATTTTTCCATCTGGCTGCTTCTTTCGCCTAAGTTGTTGCTTTATAGAGAATGCAGAGTGGAACAGGAACTGTTAAGGACATATTTTTCCATCTGGCTGCTTCTTTCGCCTAAGTTGTTGCTTTATAGAATGCGAGTGGAACAGGACCTGTTAAGGACATATTTTTCCATCTGGCTGCTTCTTTCGCCTAAATTGTTGCTTTATAGAATGCTAGTGGAACAGGACCTGTTAAGGACATATTTTCCCATCTGGCTGCTTCTTTCGCCTAAATTGTTGCTTTATAGAATGCTAGTGGAACAGGACCTGTTAAGGACATATTTTTTCCTGGCTGCTTCTTTCGCCTTTGTTGCTTTATAGAATGCAGTGGAACAGGACCTGTTAAGGACATATTTTCCATCTGGCTGCTTCTTTCGCCTAAGTTGTTGCTTTATAGAATGCAGTGGAGACAGGACCTGTTTGTTGCTTTGCAAGGACATATTTTTCCATCTGGCTGCTTCTTTCGCTAAGTTGTTGCTTTATAGGATGCAGTGGAACAGGACCTGTTAGGACATATTTTTCCATCTGGCTCTTCTTTCCCTTTAAGTTGTTGCTTTATAAGATGCAGTGGAACAGGACCTGTTGGGACATATTTTCCATCTGGCTGCTTCTTTCGCCTAAATTGTTGCTTTATAGAATGCAGGTGGAACAGGACCTGTTAAGGACATATTTTTCCATCTGGCTGCTTCTTTCGCCTAAGTTGTTGCTTTATAGAATGCGAGTGGAACAGGACCTGTTTAAGGACATATTTTTTTCCATCTGGCTGCTTCTTTTTTGCCTAAAATTGTTGCTTTATATTTTCCAATGCTTTCGCCTAAAGTGGAACAGGACCTGTTAAGGACATATTTTTCCATCTGGCTGCTTCTTTCGCCTAAGTTGTTGCTTTATTGTTGCTTTATAGAATGCGCCTAGTGGAACAGGACCTGTTAAGGACATATTTTCCCATCTGGCTGCTTCTTTCGCGCCTAAGTTGTTGCTTTATAGAATGCATATTTTCCATCTGGCTGTTCTTTCGCCCTAATAAGATGGAACAGGACCTGTTTACATATTTTCCCCATTTGCTTCTTTCGCCTGAGTTGTTGCTTTATAGAATGCAGAGTGGAACCTTAGGACCTGCTAGAATGCAGGTGGGAACAGGACCTGTCTTTTTCCATCTGGCTGCTTCTTTTCGCCTAATTGTTGCTTTATAGAATGCGAGTGGAACAGGACCTGTGGGACATATTTTTCCATCTGGCTGCTTCTTTCGCCTAAGTTGTTGCTTTATAGAATGCAGGGACCTGTGAACAGGACCTGTTGTTGCTTTTATAGAATGCGAGTGGACATATTTTTTTTCATCTGGCTGCTTCTTTCGCCTAAGTTGTTGCTTTTATAGAATGCAGGGTGGAACAGGACCTGTTAAGGACATATTTTTTCCATCTGGCTGCTTCTTTCGCCAAAGTTGTTGCTTTATAGAATGCGAATGGAACAGGACCTGTTAAGGACATATTTTTCCCATCTGGCTGCTTCTTTCGCCTAAGTTGTTTCTTTTATAGAATGCGAGTGAACAGGACCTGTTAAGGACATATTTTCCATCTGGCTGCTTCTTTCGCCTGAGTTGTTGCTTTATAGAATGCAGAGTGGAACAGGACCTGTTAAGGACATATTTTTCCATCTGGCTGCTTCTTTCGCCTAAATTGTTGCTTTATAGAATGCGAGTGGAACAGGACCTGTTAAGACATATTTTTTCCATCTGGCTGCTTCTTTCCCTTTTAAATGCAGTTGTTGGACATTTTTCCATCTGGCTAGGATTTGCTTTATAGAATGCGTGTGGAACAGGACCTAGTTCCATCTGGCTGCTTCTTTCAGAAAGTTGTTGCTTTTAGGACCTGTTAAGGACATATTTTTCCATCTGGCTGCTTCTTTCGCCTAAGTTGTTGCTTTATAGAATGCGAGGGAACAGGACCTGTTAAGGACATATTTTTTCCCATCTGGCTGCTTCTTTCGCCTAAGTTGTTTGCTTTATAGAATGCAGGTGGAACAGGACCTGTTAGACATATTTTTCCATCTGGCTGCTTCTTTCACGTTGTTGCTTTAAGTTGTTGCTTTTTCCCCATCTGGAGAATGCCTAAATTGAATGCGAGTGGAACAGGACCTGTTAAGGACATATTTTTCCATCTGGCTGCTTCTTTCCTTAAGTTGTTGCTTTATAGAATGCAGAAATGGAACAGGACCTGTGGGACATATTTTTCCATCTGGCTGCTTCTTTCCGCAATTGTTGCTTTATAGGATGCGAGTGGAACAGGACCTGTTGGACATATTTTCCCATCTGGCTGCTTCTTTCGCCCTAAGTTGTTGCTTTATAGAATGCAGGTGGAACAGGACCTGTTAAGGACATATTTTTCCATCTGGCTGCTTCTTTCATAAAGTTGTTGCTTTATAGAATGCAGGAACTGGAAGGACATATTTTCCATCTGACCTTTTTCCTTTAAGTTGCAGGTGGGACATATTTTCCCCATCTGGCTGCTTCTTTCGCCTAAGTTGTTGCTTTATAGAATGCTGGTGGAACAGGATGGGATTGTATTTTCCATCTGGCTGCTTCTTTCGGAACAGGACCTGTTAGACATATTTTTCCATCTGGCTGCTTCTTTCGCCTAAATTGTTGCTATAGTTGTTGGCTGCTTCTTTCGCCTAAATTGTTTGCTTTATAGAATGCGAAATGGAACAGGACCTGTGGAGACATATTTTCCATCTGGCTGCTTCTTTCGCCTAAGTTGTTGCTTTATAGGATGCAGAGTGGAACAGGACCTGTTAAGACATATTTTCCCATCTGGCTGCTTCTTTCGCCTAAGTTGTTGCTTTATAGAATGCGAGTGGAACAGGACCTGTTAAGGACATATTTTTTTCCATCTGGCTGCTTCTTTCGCCTAAGTTGTTGCTTTATAGAATGCTAGTGGAACAGGACCTGTGGGACATATTTTTCATCTGGCTGCTTCTTTCGCCTAAAGTTGTTGATGCTTTATATTTTTCCATCTGAATGCGAATGCAGTGGAACAGGACCTGTTAAGGACATATTTTCCCATCTGGCTGCTTCTTTCGCCTAAGTTGTTGCTTTATAGAATGCTAGTGGAACAGGACCTGTTAAGGACATATTTTTCCATCTGGCTGCTTCTTTCGCCAAAGTTGTTGCTTTATAGAATGCAGATGGAACAGGACCTGTTAAGGACATATTTTCCATCTGGCTGTCTTTCGCTAAGTTGTTGCTTTATAGAATGCAGAGTGGAACAGGACCTGTGGGACATATTTTTCCCATCTGGCTGCTTCTTTCGCCCTAAGTTGTTGCTTTATAGAATGCAGGTGGAACAGGACCTGGCTTTCTTTCGCCTAAGGACATATTTTCCCCATCTGGCTGCTTCTTTCGCCCTAAAATTGTTTGCTTTATAGAATGCAGTGGAACAGGACCTGTTAAGGACATATTTTTTTCCATCTGGCTGCTTCTTTCCGCCCTTTGTTGCTTTATAGAATGCTAGTGGAACAGGACCTGTTGAGACATATTTTCCATCTGGCTGCTTCTTTCGCCCTAAAGTTGTTGCTTTAGAATGCGTGTGGAACAGGACCTGTTAAGGACATATTTTCCATCTGGCTGCTTCTTTCGCCTAAGTTGTTGCTTTATAGAATGCGAGTGGAACAGGACCTGTTAAGGACATATTTTTCCATCTGGCTGCTTCTTTCGCCCTAAGTTGTTGCTTTATAGGATGCAGAGTGGAACAGGACCTGTTAAGGACATATTTTTTCCATCTGGCTGCTTCTTTCGCCTAAGTTGTTGCTTTATAGAATGCAGTGGAACAGGACCTGTTAAGGACATATTTTCCCATCTGGCTGCTTCTTTCGCCTGAAATTGTTGCTTTATAGAATGCAGAGTGGAACAGGACCTGTTAATTTTTTCCCATCAGCTTTTTCGCTTCTTTCAATAAAGTTGTTGCTTTTTTAGGAATGCAGGAACCCTGTTGGGACATATTTTCCCATCTGTGGAACAGGACCTGTTAAGGACATATTTTTCCATCTGGCTGCTTCTTTCGCCTAAGTTGTTGCTTTATAGAATGCTAGTGGAACAGGACCTGTTAAGGACATATTTTTCATCTGGACCTTTCTTTCGCCAAGTTGTTGCTTTATAGGATGCGAGTGGAACAGGACCTATATTTTCCATCTGGCTGCTTCTTTCGCCAAAATTGTTGCTTTATAGAATGCAGGTGGAACAGGACCTGTTAAGGACATATTTTCCCATCTGGCTGCTTCTTTCGCTAAGTTGTTGCTTTATAGGATGCAGTGGAACAGGACCTGTTAAGGACATATTTTTCCCATCTGGCTGCTTCTTTCGCCTAAAGTTGTTGCTTTATAGAATGCGAGTGGAACAGGACCTGTTAAGGACATATTTTTTTCATCTGGCTGCTTCTTTCGCCTAAGTTGTTGCTTTATAACAGGATGCATATTTTCCATCTGGCTGCTTCTTTCACCCTAAGTGGATAGAATGCAGGAACCTGTTAAGGACATATTTTCCCATCTGGCTGCTTCTTTCGCCCAAGTTGTTGCTTTATATAGAATGCGAGTGGAACAGGACCTGTTAAGACATATTTTTCCATCTGGCTGCTTCTTTTCGCCTAAGTTGTTGCTTTATAGAATGCAGTGGAACAGGACCTGTTAGGACATATTTTTCCATCTGGCTGCTTCTTTCGCCAAAGTTGTTGCTTTATAGAATGCTAGTGGAACAGGACCTGTTAAGGACATATTTTTCCATCTGGCTGCTTCTTTCGTTGCCAAACAGTTGTTTTTTCCCATCTGGCTTTATAGAATGCGAGTGGAACAGGACCTGTTAAGGACATATTTTTTCCATCTGGCTGCTTCTTTTCGCCAAAGTTGTTGCTTTATAGAATGCAGAGTGGAACAGGACCTGTTATGGACATATTTTCCCATCTGGCTGCTTCTTTCGCCTAAGTTGTTGCTTTAGAATGCTATGGAACAGGACCTGTGGGACATATTTTTCCATCTGGCTGCCTTTCGCCTAAAGTTGTTGCTTTATAGACATATTTATTTTTCATCTGGCTGCTTCTTTCGCCTAAGTTGTTTGCTTTATAGAATGCAGTGGAACAGGACCTGTTAAGGACATATTTTCCATCTGGCTGCTTCTTTTCCAAAGTTGTTGCTTTATAGAATGCAATGAGTGGAACAGGACCTGTTAAGGACATATTTTCCATCTGGCTGCTTCTTTCGCCTAAGTTGTTGCTTTATAGAATGCGAGTGGAACAGGACCTGTTAAGGACATATTTTTCCATCTGGCTGCTTCTTTCGCCTAAGTTGTTGCTTTATAGAATGCAGTGAAACAGTGGAACAGGACCTTTTAAGGACATATTTTCCATCTGGCTGCTTCTTTCGCCAAAGTTGTTGCTTTATAGAATGCAGAGTGGAACAGGACCTGTTAAGGACATATTTTCCATCTGGCTGCTTCTTTCGCCAAAGTTGTTGCTTTATAGAATGCTAGTGGAACAGGACCTGTTAAGGACATATTTTTCCATCTGGCTGCTTCTTTCGCCAAAGTTGTTGCTTTATAGAATGCTAGTGGAACAGGACCTGTTAAGGACATATTTTTCCATCTGGCTGCTTCTTTCGCCAAAGTTGTTGCTTTATAGAATGCTAGTGGAACAGGACCTGTGCTTTTTTCCATCTGGCTGCTTCTTTCGCCAAAGTTGTTGCTTTATGCAGTGGAACAGGACCTGTTATAGACATATTTTTTCCCATCTGGCTGCTTCTTTCGCCTAAGTTGTTGCTTTATAGAATGCAGAGTGGAACAGGACCTGTTAAGGACATATTTTCCCCATCTGGCTGCTTCTTTCGCCTAAGTTGTTGCTTTATAGGATGCAGAGTGGAACAGGACCTGTTAAGGACATATTTTCCCATCTGGCTGCTTCTTTCGCCTAAGTTGTTGCTTTATAGAATGCAGAGTGGAACAGGACCTGTTAAGGACATATTTTCCATCTGGCTGCTTCTTTTAGAATGCGAAAGTTGTTGCTTTTATAGAATGCAAGTGGAACAGGACCTGTTAAGGACATATTTTTCCATCTGGCTGCTTCTTTCGCCAAAGTTGTTGCTTTATAGAATGCAGGAATGGAACAGGACCTGTTAATCTGGACATATTTTTCCCATCTGGCTGCTTCTTTCCATCTAAGTTGTTTGCTTTATAGAATGCAGAGTGGAACAGGACCTGTTAAGGACATATTTTTTTCCCATCTGGCTGCTTCTTTTAGCCAAAGTTGTTGCTTTATAGAATGCAGTGGAACAGGACCTGTTGAGGACATGTTTATTTTCCCATCTGGCTGCTTCTTTCACCAAAGTTGTTGCTTTATAGAATGCAGTGGAACAGGACCTGTTAGACATATTTTTCCATCTGGCTGCTTCTTTCGCCTAAGTTGTTGCTTTATAGAATGCAGTGGAACAGGACCTGTTAAGGACATATTTTTTCCATCTGGCTGCTTCTTTCGCCTAAGTTGTTGCTTTATAAATGGACATATTTTTCCCATCTGGCTGCTTCTTTCGCCCTAAAGTTGTTGCTTTATAGGATGCGAGTGGAACTTTATTTTCCATCTGGCTGCTTCTTTAGAATTGTTTGCATAGTGGAACAGGACCTATTGGGAAATATTTTCCCATCTGGCTGCTTCTTTCGCCTAAGTTGTTGCTTTATAGAATGCAGGTGGAACAGGACCTGTTAAGGACATATTTTCCCCATCTGGCTGCTTCTTTCGCCATCTGCCGTAAAGTTGTTGCTTTATAGAATGCATAGGATGCGTGGAACAGGACCTGTTAAGGACATATTTTTTCCATCTGGCTGCTTCTTTCGCCAAAGTTGTTGCTTTATAGAATGCAGGTGGAACAGGACCTGTTTTTTCCATCTGGACATATTTTTTCCATCTGGCTGCTTCTTTCCATCAGCCAAAGTTGTTGCTTTATAGAATGCGAGTGGAACAGGACCTGTTAAGGACATATTTTTTCCCATCTGGCTGCTTCTTTCGCCCTAAGTTGTTGCTTTATAGAATGCAGGATGTGGAACAGGACCTGTTAAGGACATATTTTTTTCCATCTGGCTGCTTCTTTCGCCAAAGTTGTTGCTTTATAGAATGCGAGTGGAACAGGACCTGTTGGGACATATTTTCCATCTGGCTGCTTTATAGAATGCTTTCGCCATCTAAAGTTGTTGCTTTATAGAATGCATGCAGTGGAACAGGACCTGTTAAGACATATTTTTCCATCTGGCTGCTTCTTTCGCCAAAGTTGTTGCTTTTATAGAATGCTGGTGGAACAGGACCTGTTAAGGACATATTTTTTCCATCTGGCTGCTTCTTTCGCCTAAGTTGTTGCTTTATAGAATGCAGAGTGGAACAGGACCTGTTAAGGACATATTTTTCCATCTGGCTGCTTCTTTCGCCTAAGTTGTTGCTTTATAGAATGCAGGTGGAACAGGACCTGTTAAGGACATATTTTTTCCATCTGGCTGCTTCTTTCGCCAAAGTTGTTGCTTTATAGAATGCAGAGGAACAGGACCTGTTAAGGACATATTTTTTCCATCTGGCTGCTTCTTTCGCCAAAGTTGTTGCTTTATAGAATGCAGAGTGGAACAGGACCTGTTAAGGACATATTTTCCATCTGGCTGCTTCTTTCGCCTAAGTTGTTGCTTTATAGAATGCAGTGGAACAGGACCTGTTAAGGAACAGGACCTTTATAAGTGCGAGGGACATATTTTTTCCCCATCTGGCTGCTTCTTTCGCCCTAAGTTGTTGCTTTATAGAATGCGAGTGGAACAGGACCTGTTAAGGACATATTTTTCCATCTGGCTGCTTCTTTCGCCAAAGTTGTTGCTTTATAGAATGCGAGTGGAACAGGACCTGTTAAGGACATATTTTCCCATCTGGCTGCTTCTTTCGCCTAAGTTGTTGCTTTATAGAATGCAGGATGTGGAACAGGACCTGTTAAGGACATATTTTTCCATCTGGCTGCTTCTTTCGCCAAGTTGTTGCTTTATAGAATGCGAGTGGAACAGGACCTGTGGGACATATTTTTCCATCTGGCTGCTTCTTTCGCCTAAGTTGTTGCTTTATAGAATGCAGTGGAACAGGACCTGTTAAGGACATATTTTTCCATCTGGCTGCTTCTTTCACTAAAGTTGTTGCTTTATAGAATGCGAGTGGAACAGGACCTTTTATAGAATTGAGGACATATTTTTCCATCTGGCTGCTTCTTTCGCCTAAAGTTGTTGCTTTATAGAATGCAGAGTGGAACAGGACCTGTTAAGGACATATTTTTCCATCTGGCTGCTTCTTTCGCCTAAGTTGTTGCTTTATAGAATGCGAGTGGAACAGGACCTGTTAAGGACATATTTTCCCCATCTGGCTGCTTCTTTTCGCCTAAGTTGTTTGCTTTTATAGAATGCATGGAACAGGACCTGTTAAGGACATATTTTTCCATCTGGACCTTTAGAAGTGAGGCAGGACCTAACAGTTGTTGCTTTATATAATGGCTGCTTCTTTCGGAGTTTTATAGAAACGCGAGTGGAACAGGACCTGTTAAGGACATATTTTTCCATCTGGCTGCTTCTTTCGCCTAAGTTGTTTGCTTTATAGAATGCAGGTGGAACAGGACCTGTTAAGGACATATTTTTCCATCTGGCTGCTTCTTTCGCCAAAGTTGTTGCTTTATAGAATGCAGAGTGGAACAGGACCTGTTAAGGACATATTTTTCCATCTGGCTGCTTCTTTCGCCAAGTTGTTGCTTTATAGAATGCAGAGTGGAACAGGACCTGTTAAGGACATATTTTTCCATCTGGCTGCTTCTTTCGCCAAAGTTGTTGCTTTATAGAATGCTAGTGGAACAGGACCTGTTAAGGACATATTTTCCCATCTGGCTGCTTCTTTCGCCTAAGTTGTTTGCTTTATAGAATGCAGAGTGGAACAGGACCTGTTGTATTTTTTCCATCTGGCTGCTTCTTTCGCCTAAGTTGTTGCTTTATAGAATGCGAGTGGAACAGGACCTGTTAAGGACATATTTTTCCATCTGACTGCTTCTTTCGCCTAAGTTGTTGCTTTATAGAATGCGAGTGGAACAGGACCTGTTAAGGACATATTTTTCCATCTGGCTGCTTCTTTCGCCTAAGTTGTTGCTTTATAGAATGCGAGTGGAACAGGACCTGTTAAGGACATATTTTTTTCCATCTGGCTGCTTCTTTCGCCCTAAGTTGTTGCTTTATAGAATATAGAACCTGCTAGACATATTTTCCCATCTGAACAGGAACTTGTTGCTTTATAGGCACAGGACCTATTTTTTTCCATCTGGCTGCTTCTTTCGCCTAAGTTGTTGCTTTATAGAATGCTAGTGGAACAGGACCTGTGGGACATATTTTCCCATCTGGCTGCTTCTTTCGCCAAAGTTGTTGCTTTATAGAATGCGAGTGGAACAGGACCTGTTAAGGACATATTTTCCATCTGGCTGCTTCTTTCGCCAAAGTTGTTGCTTTATAGAATGCGAGTGGAACAGGACCTGTTATTTTCCATCTGGCTGCTTCTTTTCGCCAAAGTTGTTGCTTTATAGAATGCAGTTTTAAGGACATATTTTCCATCTGGCTGCTTCTTTCGCCTAAGTTGTTGCTTTATAGAATGCAGAGTGGAACAGGACCTGTTAAGGACATATTTTTCCATCTGGCTGCTTCTTTCGCCAAAGTTGTTGCTTTATAGAATGCGGAGTGGAACAGGACCTGTTAAGGACATATTTTTTCCATCTGGCTGCTTCTTTCGCCTAAGTTGTTGCTTTATAGAATGCAGGTGGAATCAGGACCTGTTATAGAACATATTTTTTTTCCATCTGGCTGCTTCTTTTCGCCTAAGTTGTTGCTTTATAGAATGCGAGTGGAACAGGACCTGTTAAGGACATATTTTTCCATCTGGCTGCTTCTTTCGCCCAAATTGTTTGCTTTATAGAATGCTGAGTGGAACAGGACCTGTTAAGGACATATTTTTCCCATCTGGCTGCTTCTTTCGCCAAAGTTGTTGCTTTATAGAATGCGAGTGGAACAGGACCTGTTAAGACATATTTTTTCCATCTGGCTTCTTCTTTCGCCAGTTGTTGCTTTATAGAATGCGAGTGGAACAGGACCTGTGGGACATATTTTTCCATCTGGCTGCTTCTTTCGCCAAAGTTGTTGCTTTATAGAATGCAGAGTGGAACAGGACCTGTTAGGACATATTTTTCCATCTGGCTGCTTCTTTCGCCTAAATTGTTGCTTTATAGGATGCGAGTGGAACAGGACCTGTTGGGACATATTTTCCATCTGGCTGCTTCTTTCATAAAGTTGTTGCTTTATAGAATGCTAGTGGAACAGGACCTGTGGGACATATTTTTTCCATCTGGCTGCTTCTTTCGCGCTAAATTTGTTGCTTTATAGAATGCAGAGTGGAACAGGACCTGTTAAGGACATATTTTTCCATCTGGCTGCTTCTTTCGCCAAAGTTGTTGCTTTATAGAATGCTGTGGAACAGGACCTGTTAAGGACATATTTTTCCCATCTGGCTGCTTCTTTCGCCTAAATTGTTGCTTTATAGAATGCTAGTGGAACAGGACCTGTGGGACATATTTTTTCCATCTGGCTGCTTCTTTCGCCAAAATTGTTGTTTATAGAATGCTAGTGGAACAGGACCTGTTAAGGACATATTTTTTCCATCTGGCTGCTTCTTTTTTTTCGCCTAAGTTGTTGCTTTATAGAATGCGAGTGGAACAGGACCTATTAAGGACATATTTTTCCATCTGGCTGCTTCTTTCGCCTAAGTTGTTGCTTTATAGAATGCTAGTGGAACAGGACCTGTTAAGGACATATTTTTCCCATCTGGCTGCTTCTTTCGCCTAAGTTGTTGCTTTATAGAATGCGAGTGGAACAGGACCTGTTAAGGACATATTTTTCCATCTGGCTGCTTCTTTCGCCTACATTGTTGCTTTATAGAATGCTAGTGGAACAGGACCTGTTAAGGACATATTTTCCCATCTGGCTGCTTCTTTCAAAATTGTTGCTTTATAGAATGCAGGTGGAACAGGACCTATTAGGACATATTTTCCCATCTGGCTGCTTCTTTCGCCTAAATTGTTGCTTTATAGAATGCGAGTGGAACAGGACCCCTTAAGGACATATTTTCCCATCTGGCTGCTTCTTTCGCCTAAATTGTTCTGCTTTATAGAATGCTAAATGGAACCGGAACTGGACATATTTTCCATCGGCTGCTTCTTTCCCTAAGTTGTTGCTTTATAGAATGCGAGTGGAACAGGACCTATTATACATATTTTTCCATCTGGCTGCTTCTTTCGCCTAAGTTGTTGCTTTATAGAATGCTAGTGGAACAGGAACTGTGGGACATATTTTTCCATCTGGCTTCTTCTTTCGCCCTTGTTGTTGCTTTATAGAATGCTAGTGGAACAGGACCTGTTAAGGACATATTTTCCATCTGGCTGCTTCTTTCGCCTAAGTTGTTGCTTTATAGAATGCAGGTGGAACAGGACCTGTTAAGGACATATTTTCCCATCTGGCTGCTTCTTTCGCCCTAAATTGTTGCTTTATAGAATGCTAGTGGAACAGGACCTGTTAAGGACATATTTTTCCATCTGGCTGCTTCTTTCGCCCTAAGTTGTTGCTTTATAGAATGCGAGTGAACAGGACCTGTTAAGGACATATTTTTCCATCTGGCTGCTTCTTTCGCCTAAGTTGTTGCTTTATAGAATGCAGAGTGGAACAGGACCTGTTAGGACATATTTTCCATCTGGCTGCTTCTTTCGCCTAAGTTGTTGCTTTATAGGATGCGAGTGGAACAGGACCTGTTATTATTTTTCCATCTGGCTGCTTCTTTCGCCTAAGTTGTTGCTTTATAGGATGCAGTGGAACAGGACCTGTTAAGGACATATTTTTCCATCTGGCTGCTTCTTTCGCCTAAATTGTTGCTTTATAGAATGCGAGTGGAACAGGACCTGTTAAGGACATATTTTCCCATCTGGCTGTTTTTCGCCTAAATTGTTGCTTTATAGAATGCGAGTGGAACAGGACCTGTTAAGGACATATTTTCCATCTGGCTGCTTCTTTCGCCTAAGTTGTTGCTTTATAGGATGCAGTGGAACAGGACCTGTTAAGGACATATTTTCCCATCTGGCTGCTTCTTTCGCCAAAGTTGTTGCTTTATAGAATGCGAGTGGAACAGGACCTGTTTTACATATTTTTTCCATCTGGCTGCTTCTTTTCGCCAAAGTTGTTGCTTTATAGGATGCGAGGGAACAGGACCTGTTAAGGACATATTTTTCCATCTGGCTGCTTCTTTCGCCTAAATTGTTGTTGCTTTATAGAATGCTAGTGGAACAGGACCTGTTAAGACATATTTTTCCATCTGGCTGCTTCTTTCGCCTAAATTGTTGCTTTATAGAATGCGAGTGGAACAGGACCTGTTAAGGACATATTTTTCCCATCTGGCTGCTTCTTTCTTTCAAATTGTTGCTTTATAGAATGCGAGTGGAACAGGACCTGTTATATTTTCCCATCTGGCTGCTTCTTTCGCCTAAGTTGTTGCTTTATAGAATGCGAGTGGAACAGGACCTGTTAGGACATATTTTTTCCATCTGGCTGCTTCTTTCGCCTAAGTTGTTGCTTTATAGAATGCAGGTGGAACAGGACCTGTTAAGGACATATTTTCCATCTGGCTGCTTCTTTCGCCTAAATTGTTGCTTTATAGAATGCGAGTGGAACAGGACCTGTTAAGGACATATTTTTTCCATCTGTTGCTGAATGCTTCTTTCTGCCTTTCAAAGTTGTTGCTTTATAGAATGCGAGTGGAACAGGACCTGTTAAGGACATATTTTCCCATCTGGCTGCTTCTTTCGCCCTAAGTTGTTGCTTTATAGAATGCTAGGGAACAGGACCTGTTAAGGACATATTTTTCCCATCTGGCTGCTTCTTTCGCCTTTGTTGCTTTATAGAATGCGAGTGGAACAGGACCTGTTAAGACATATTTTCCCATCTGGCTGCTTCTTTCGCCTGAGTTGTTGCTTTATAGAATGCTAGTGCGAGTGGAACAGGACCTGTTACATATTTTTCCATCTGGCTGCTTCTTTCGTCAAAGTTGTTGCTTTATAGAATGCAGGTGGAACAGGACCTTATTATGACATATTTTCCCATCTGGCTGCTTCTTTCGCCTAAATTGTTGTTGCTTTATAGAATGCGAGTGGAACAGGACCTATTAAGGACATATTTTTCCATCTGGCTTCTTTTTCGCCTAAGTTGTTTGCTTTATAGAATGCGAGTGGAACAGGACCTGTTAAGGACATATTTTCCATCTGGCTGCTTCTTTCGCCTAAAGTTGTTGCTTTATAGAATGCGAGTGGAACAGGAACTGTTATAAGACATATTTTTCCATCTGGCTGCTTCTTTCGCCTAAGTTGTTGCTTTATAGAATGCTAGTGGAACAGGACCTGTTAAGGACATATTTTTCCATCTGGCTGCTTCTTTCGCCTAAATTGTTGCTTTATAGAATGCGAGTGGAACAGGACCTGTTAAGGACATATTTTTCCATCTGGCTGCTTCTTTCGCCTAAGTTGTTGCTTTATAGAATGCGAGTGGAACAGGACCTGTTAAGGACATATTTTTCCATCTGGCTGCTTCTTTCGCCTAAGTTGTTGCTTTATAGAATGCGAGTGGAACAGGACCTGTTAAGGACATATTTTTCCATCTGGCTGCTTCTTTCGCCTAAAGTTGTTGCTTTATAGAATGCAAACAGGAACTTTAAGGACATATTTTTTTCCATCTGGCTGCTTCTTTTCGCCCTCTGGGCTAGTTGTTGCTTTATAGAATGCGAGTGGAACAGGACCTGTTATGACATATTTTTCCATCTGGCTGCTTCTTTCGCCTAAATTGTTTGCTTTATAGAATGCGAGTGGAACAGGACCTGTTATAGAATGACATATTTTTCCCATCTGGCTGCTTCTTTCGCCTAAAGTTGTTGCTTTATAGAATGCTAGTGGAACAGGACCTGTTATGGACATATTTTTCCATCTGGCTGCTTCTTTCCCTAAATTGTTGCTTTATAGAATGCTAGTGGAACAGGACCTGTTAAGGACATATTTTTCCATCTGGCTGCTTCTTTCGCCTAAGTTGTTGCTTTATAGAATGCGAGTGGAACAGGACCTGTTAAGGACATATTTTTCCATCTGGCTGCTTCTTTCGCCAAAGTTGTTGCTTTATAGAATGCGAGTGGAACAGGACCTGTTAAGGACATATTTTTCCATCTGGCTGCTTCTTTCGCCTAAATTGTTGCTTTATAGAATGCTAGTGGAACAGGACCTGTTAAGGACATATTTTTCCATCTGGCTGCTTCTTTCGCCAAAGTTGTTGCTTTATAGAATGCGAGTGGAACAGGACCTGTTAAGGACATATTTTCCCATCTGGCTGCTTCTTTCGCCCTAATCTACGTTGTTGCTTTATAGAATGCTAGTGGAACAGGACCTGTTAAGGACATATTTTTTCCATCTGGCTGCTTCTTTCGCTTTTAAGTTGTTGCTTTATAGAATGCTAGTGGAACAGGACCTGTTAAGGACATATTTTCCCATCTGGCTGCTTCTTTCGCCTAAGTTGTTGCTTTATAGAATGCTAGTGGAACAGGACCTGTTAAGGACATATTTTTCCATCTGGCTGCTTCTTTCGCCCTAAGTTGTTTGCTTTATAGAATGCTTTAGTGGAACAGGACCTGTTAAGGACATATTTTCCCATCTGGCTGCTTCTTTCGCCTAAGTTGTTGCTTTATAGAATGCGAGTGGAACAGGACCTGTTATAGGACATATTTTTCCATCTGGCTGCTTCTTTCGCCTAAAGTTGTTGCTTTATAGAATGCAGGTGGAACAGGACCTGTTAAGGACATATTTTTCCCATCTGGCTGCTTCTTTCGCCAGGACCTAAAACATATTTTTTCCATCTGTTGTTTGTTGCTTTATAGAATGCGAGTGGAACAGGACCTGTTAAGGACATATTTTCCCATCTGGCTGCTTCTTTCGCCTAAGTTGTTGCTTTATAGAATGCTAGTGGAACAGGAACTGTTAAGGACATATTTTCCCATCTGGCTGCTTCTTTCGCCTAAGTTGTTGCTTTATAGAATGCTAGTGGAACAGGACCTGTTAAGGACATATTTTCCCATCTGGCTGCTTCTTTCGCCTAAATTGTTGCTTTATAGAATGCTAGTGGAACAGGACCTGTTAAGGACATATTTTTCCATCTGGCTGCTTCTTTCGAATGAGTGGAACTTAAAGTTGTTGCTTTATAGAATGCTAGTGGAACAGGACCTGTTAAGGACATATTTTCCATCCCATCTGGTTGCTTCTTTCAGGACCTAATTTTCCCCATTGTTGCTTTATAGAATGCTAGTGGAACAGGACCTGTTAAGGACATATTTTCCATCTGGCTGCTTCTTTCCTTGCTGCTTCTTTCGCCTAATCTGTTGTTGCTTTATAGAATGCTAGTGGAACAGGACCTGTTAAGGACATATTTTCCCATCTGGCTGCTTCTTTCGCCTAAATTGTTGCTTTATAGAATGCAGTGGAACAGGACCTGTTAAGGACATATTTTCCCATCTGGCTGCTTCTTTCGCTTTGTTGCTTTCAGCCTGTTAAATATTTTTCCATCTGGCTTGTTTGTTGCTTTATAGAATGCGAGTGGAACAGGACCTGTGGACATATTTTCCCCATCTGGCTGCTTCTTTTCATTAAAGTTGTTGCTTTATAGAATGCGAGTGGAACAGGACCTGTTAAGACATATTTTTCCCATCTGGCTGCTTCTTTCGCCTAAGTTGTTGCTTTATAGAATGCGAGTGGAACAGGACCTGTTAAGGACATATTTTTTCCCATCTGGCTGCTTCTTTCGCCAAGTTGTTGCTTTATAGAATGCAGAGGAACAGGACCTGTTAAGGACATATTTTTCCCATCTTGCTTCTTTCGCCTAAATTGTTGCTTTATAGAATGCGAGTGGAACAGGACCTGTTAAGGACATATTTTCCATCTGGCTGCTTCTTTCAAATTGTTGCTTTATAGAATGCAGAGTGGAACAGGACCTGTTAAGGACATATTTTCCCATCTGGCTGCTTCTTTCGCCTAAGTTGTTGCTTTATAGAATGCTAGTGGAACAGGACCTGTTAAGGACATATTTTTCCATCTGGCTGCTTCTTTCGTTGCTTTAAGTTGGAACAGGACCGTTGCATTTTTTCCATCTGGCTTTTCTTTCGCCAATGCATAGAATGCTAGTGGAACAGGACCTGTTAAGGACATATTTTCCCATCTGGCTGCTTCTTTCGCCTAAGTTGTTGCTTTATAGAATGCGAGTGGAACAGGACCTGTTAAGGACATATTTTTCCATCTGGCTGCTTCTTTCGCCTAAGTTGTTGCTTTATAGAATGCGAGTGGAACAGGACCTGTTAAGGACATATTTTCCCATCTGGCTGCTTCTTTCGCCTAAGTTGTTGCTTTATAGAATGCGAGTGGAACAGGACCTGTTAAGGACATATTTTTCCATCTGGCTGCTTCTTTCGCCAAAGTTGTTGCTTTATAGAATGCGAGTGGAACAGGACCTGTTAAGGACATATTTTTCCATCTATAGAATGCTGCTTCTTTCACCAAAGTTGTTGCTTTATAGAATGCGAGTGGAACAGGAACAGGACCTTTATGTTAAGGACATATTTTTCCATCTGGCTCGCCTTCTTTCGAGGAACAGGACCTGTTAACATATTTTTTCCATCTGTTGTTTGTTGCTTTATAGAATGCGAGTGAACAGGACCTGGACCCATCTGGCTGCTTCTTTCGCCAAAGGACATATTTTTTCCCATCTGGCTGCTTCTTTCGCCTAAGTTGTTGCTTTATAGAATGCGAGTGGAACAGGACCTGTTATTTATAGAATGCGAGTGAACAGGACCTTTTCCATCTGGCTGCTTCTTTCGCCAAAGTTGTTGCTTTATAGAATGCGAGTGGAACAGGACCTGTTAAGGACATATTTTTTTCCATCTGGCTGCTTCTTTCGCCCTGTTAAGTTGTTGCTTTATAGAATGCCAGTGGAACAGGACCTGTTAAGGACATATTTTTCCATCTGGCTGCTTCTTTCGAGGAACAGGACCTGTTAAAGTTGTTGCTTTATAGAATGCAGATAGAATGGAACAGGACCTGTTAAGGACATATTTTCCCATCTGGCTGCTTCTTTCGCCAAAGTTGTTGCTTTATAGAATGCGAGTGGAACAGGACCTGGCTTATAGACATATTTTTCCATCTGGCTGCTTCTTTCGCCAAAGTTGTTGCTTTATATAGAATGCGAGTGGAACAGGACCTGTTAAGGACATATTTTTTCCATCTGGCTGCTTCTTTCGCCAAAGTTGTTGCTTTATAGAATGCGAGTGGAACAGGACCTGTTAAGGACATATTTTTCCATCTGGCTGCTTCTTTCGCCAAAATGTTGTATGCTTTATAGAATGCGAGTGGAACAGGACCTGTTAAGGACATATTTTCCCATCTGGCTGCTTCTTTCGCCAAAGTTGTTGCTTTATAGAATGCAGGTGGAACAGGACCTGTTAAGGACATATTTTCCCATCTGGCTGCTTCTTTCGCCAAAGTTGTTGCTTTATAGAATGCGAGTGGAACAGGACCTGTTAAGGACATATTTTTCCATCTGGCTGCTTCTTTCGCCAAAGTTGTTGCTTTATAGAATGCGAGTGGAACAGGACCTGTTAAGGACATATTTTCCCATCTGGCTGCTTCTTTCGCCAAAGTTGTTGCTTTATAGAATGCGAGTGGAACAGGACCTGTTAAGGACATATTTTTCCCATCTGGCTGCTTCTTTCGCCAAAGTTGTTGCTTTATAGAATGCAGAGTGGAACAGGACCTGTTTGACATATTTTTCCATCTGGCTGCTTCTTTAGCCAAAGTTGTTGCTTTATAGAATGCAGTGGAACAGGACCTGTTAAGGACATATTTTCCATCTGGCTGCTTCTTTCGCCAAAGTTGTTGCTTTTTAGAATGCGAAGTTGTTGCTTTATAGAATGCGAGTGGAACAGGACCTGTTAAGGACATATTTTCCCATCTGGCTGCCTTCTTTCGAATGCCAAAGTTGTTGCTTTATAGAATGCTTCTTTTCGCCTAGTTGTTGAAGAATGCGAGGAACCCTGTTAAGGACATATTTTTCCATCTGGCTGCTTCTTTTTGCCAAAGTTGTTGCTTTATAGAATGCGAGTGGAACAGGACCTGTTAAGGACATATTTTTCCATCTGGCTGCTTCTTTAGCCAAAGTTGTTGCTTTATAGAATGCGAGTGGAACAGGACCTGTTAAGGACATATTTTTCCATCTGGCTGCTTCTTTCGCCAAAGTTGTTGCTTTATAGAATGCGAGTGGAACAGGACCTGTTAAGGACATATTTTTCCATCTGGCTGCTTCTTTCTTCCAAAGTTGTTGCTTTATAGAATGCGAGTGGAACAGTGGAACCAGGACCTGTTCTTCAAAGTTGTTGCATAGAATTTTTATGACCATCTGGCTGCTTCTTTCCTTAAAGTTGTTGCTTTATAGAATGCAGAGTGGAACAGGACCTGTTAAGGACATATTTTTCCATCTGGCTGCTTCTTTCGCCAAAGTTGTTGCTTTATAGAATGCGAGTGGAACAGGACCTGTTAAGGACATATTTTTCCATCTGGCTGCTTCTTTCGCCTAAGTTGTTGCTTTATAGAATGCGAGTGGAACAGGACCTGTTAAGGACATATTTTCCCATCTGGCTGCTTCTTTCCAAAGTTGTTGCTTTATAGGAATGCGAGTGGAACAGGACCTGTTGTTGCTTTATAGGACATATTTTTTCCATCTGGCTGCTTCTTTCCTTAAAGTTGTTGCTTTATAGAATGCGAGTGGAACAGGACCTGTTAAGGACATATTTTTCCATCTGGCTGCTTCTTTCGCCAAAGTTGTTGCTTTATAGAATGCGAGTGGAACAGGACCTGTTAAGGACATATTTTCCCATCTGGCTGCTTCTTTCGCCAAAGTTGTTGCTTTATAGAATGCGAGTGGAACAGGACCTGTTAAGGACATATTTTCCCATCTGGCTGCTTCTTTCGCCAAAGTTGTTGCTTTATAGAATGCGAGGGAACAGGACCTTTCATATTTTCCATCTGGCTGCTTCTTTCGCCAAAGTTGTTGCTTTATAGAATGCGAGTGGAACAGGACCTGTTAAGGACATATTTTCCCATCTGGCTGCTTCTTTCGCCAAAGTTGTTGCTTTATAGAATGCGAGTGGAACAGGACCTGTTAAGGACATATTTTTCCATCTGGCTGTTTCTTTTGCCTAGGTTGTTGCTTTATAGAATGCCAGTGAATCAGGACCTGTTAAGGACATATTTTTCCATCTGGCTGCTTCTTTCTCCTAAGTTGTTGCTTTATAGAATGCGAGTGGAACAGGACCTGTTAAGGACATATTTTTCCATCTGGCTGCTTCTTTCTCCTAAGTTGTTGCTTTATAGAATGCGAGTGAAGCAGGATTTGTTAAAGATATATTACTCCCCCACTAAGGCTTCTTCTTTCGCCTAAGTTGGTACTTCATAGGATGCGAGTGGAACAGGACCTGTTAAAGAGCTTTATAAAGACAAGAGGGACATTGGAATGCAACCTATAGAACGAGTTTGTATAAATGGTTGGCAGAACGGCGATTAGGAGAGATTGTGAAGTCAAATATTTCTAATCGTTAAAAAGGATAAAAAGTATTAGAAAACCTATATGGCAGAGAATGCTGGACAATTTTCTCAAAATTGAAGAAGAGACCTGATGCAACAGAATTGTGGTTCTACAGAAGAATGGTGAGAATACCATAGACTGGACACGTGAACAATAACGAAGTTTTACAAAAAATATCAACAAAAAAACACTTAAACTTATAATCAAAGAGACAATTGAAATTTCTAAGGCACATAATAAGGAAAGAAGGCTTAGAGCAACAGAGAATGACTTACTTAACGATCATGTGTAAATGGTTAGCAGATCAGATGTTAGGAGTGATAGCAAAGAGACAAATATTGCAAAGAACTACAAAGGACGGGAAGTCGTGGAGAAATATGATCGGCCACATTTTGAAGAATCACGTCACACAGAAGGAGGAGAAGATGTGGAAAGAATGTTGGCTTCTATGACATAAAAGCGTGAGAGTGAACGAGAACCTTCTGTCATGAATTTGAAATAGTGAAATTATATTCAGATATTTTTTTTCTTAAGGTTTCACTTTCACTTTCACTTTCTTGATGGTGGATATAAGACTTCGTGAGGAATCTGTTTCTGATTTGATGATGTACCACACTGTGTTATTTGTGATGTGATCTGGGTAGGAGATGCTTCGGGTGGCTCTGTGTCCTCGCATTTCTTTCATTTTTTTTTACCGTAAAGTTGGTAGAAATAGATCAGAGTGATCAGGTTTTTCGTACTTAGGGACGGCAAATCAGTTCCGTTAAATCGATCGACCGAAGAGATTCCTTAAGTATCGAATCCAAATTTACTTCGGGTTTAAGCAGATATATTGATTGATTGGTTCGTTTTCTACGGTTTTTAAAACCTTCGCAACTTATTTAATGGCAGAGAATATTTCTAGATTGTAGGAATTTTATATCCCAATTATAATTTCTTGTTTGTTTCTCAAGGCTTGGAGAACTCTTCAGACCTTGGATACAATGCGGATTCATTAATGTATACATCTTATTTTGTTCTTTCTTTCTTTCTATCTTTTTCCTTGATTCTTACTTCCTTTCTTTTTTCCTTTCATCCACCTTTCCTTTTTCTCTTTCTTTCTTTCTTTCTTTCTTTCTTTCTTTCTATCGTTTTTTTATCTGCATTCTTTCTTTCATTCTTTCTTTCTTTTCTCAATTCTAACAGATTACTCTTTCTTTTCTATTTTCTCCCCACTTTTCCTCTTTTCTTCCTTTCATCTTTCTTTTCTCCCTCTCACTCCCTCTCTCTCCCTCTCTATCTTTCTTTCTTCCTTTCGTTGTATCTGCTTTCTTCGCTTATTTGCCTTTCTTTCTTATCTAAATTCGTTCTTCATTTCTCTCCTGTTATTTTCTTTTTATTATTCTTTCTTTCTTTCTTTCTTTCTTTCTATCTTTCTTTCTTTCTTTCTTTTCTTATTCATTTATTTGTTGTTTTTCTTCCTCTCTTTTACTTTGACTGCTAGTTCATCTTCCTCGTCTCATTTTCACATCTCTCCCTTCCACGCCACGCTCATCATTCTTTTCTTCTTTACTTATTTTAGCTTTCCTTATCTTAAACCAAAAATAGGCACCATTCTTTTCAAAAGCAAATACACCCCAAAATCGCATTGTCCATCAAATAAAAATAAATATCACACTCCAGTGGGGACTCAAATAGACTAAATTTTCCTGTCCACCTAGAAGATATTTAAAATATACAGAATATTAATCCTGGTAGCTAGTGAATTGATAAATATAAAATTTGGTTATTTTAAATTACTTAGATAATGACCAAGATGTGGTTCCATCAAAGAATTTTGAGAATGCCTTAGACATAACATACAACGAATGAAAATGTTCAAACGGAACGTAAAACAATAAAGAATTTATCAATCAGCTAGCACAAATTAATGGCGGTCAATCAGTTATATGCACACTTAGGCGATCATGTATCTTTCGATACATTACTGATGAGGCAGTTTTTTTCCCCGCTCTAGGTCACTATTTCTTTCTGCTGTAGACGAACTGCCATCCAAGGCTATAGAACTCGGTCTGACCTGCTATTTACTGATACCTGGAGGGAGAAGAATAGGATTCATACCTTTTCCAAGGGTATTAGCACGTAAGTAAATGCAATGGATTTGACTTGAATTCGAACTCGGCTCTCCGATTACTCAATCCGAGCCACTATCCATGAAAAAAAAAAGCTGATCATAAAAAAAAAAAAAGCTACAGAAATCTGGGGACAGCCATATTCATCGATGTCCTGAGGAATAGAAAAATAGAGATGGAGATAGAGAAAGAAAGAGATTAGAGAGAGAAAAGGAGAACATGGATAGAATATGGAGAGAGAAAGCGAATAGAGAGAAAAAGAAAGAAAGAAGAGAATAGAGAGGAAAAAGAGAATAGAGAGAAAAAGAGAAATAAAGAGAATAGAGAGAGAAAGAAAGAAAAAAGAAAATAGAGAAAGAGAATAGAGAAAGAGAACAGAGAGAGAAAGAAAGAGAATAGAGAAAGAGAGAGAAGAGAGAGAAGAGAGAGAAAGAGGATAAAGAAAGAAAGAAAGAGAAGAGAAAATAGAGAGAGAAAGAGAATAGAGAGAAAAAGAAAGAAAGAAAGAAAGAAAGAAAGAAAGAAAGAAAGAAAGACAATAGAGAGAGAAAAAGAGAATAGAGAAAGAAAGAGAATTGAGAGAGAAAGAAAGAGAAAAGAAAGAAAGAAAAAAAGAAAGAAAGAAAGAAAGAAAGAAAGACAATAGGGAGAGAAAAACAGAATAGAGAAAGAGAACAGAGAGAGAAAGAAAGAGAATAGAGAAAGAGAGAGAAGAGAGAGGAAGAAAGAAAGAAAGAAAAGAGAAGAGAAGAGAGAGAAGAGAGAGAATAGAGAGAGAAAGAGAAGAAAGAGAAAGAAGACAGAGAGAAAGTGAGATCAAAGAACACAGCGTGGGTAGATTGGTGGGGGTCGAAACGGCCCACGACCGACAACCAGCGTAGGGTTGACCGTGTGATTGACTCGTTGTTCTCCGACCCTGAGTACCGAACAGCGGGTGTGGTTACTTCTACTGGTATAGGCGGCGTGTAACAGTCGTCATATTATCTGGCTGCTTCAACCCAGGTTTGACCCAGGATCGGCTGGCGGGGGGGGGGCGTGTTATACATCTTACTAGAAGGCAAAATGATGATGTGACCAAGCTGTTAACTTTCCACACTATATTAGACAAAGCGTTTGGAAGGAAATTCCTATCAGTATTAGACATTCCGACTTCAGTCACTTTCTCACCAATGTGACATGGCTTCCTTCTGTCCTTTCTACAAATATGGATACTATTCTGATGAACCCTTTTTCCCTATTTCTCCGAATGGATGAATATAAACGTGCTACTGGATTGGCAATTAGGTCTCACAGTCTTACAGTTGCATTACCTATTGGTAATCACCACTTATACTCTAACAGTTTCTTTTACCGCACTTCTTGCCTGTGGAACTCCCTTATAATTTCTTGATTCCCTGATAATTATAATCTTCAAAAATTTAAATGCGACATCAGTCGCCATCTTCTGTCTTCTTGAACCATGTTCCTTTTTTTCCCTTTCTGCAATCATCCCCGCTAAAGTCTAATTCACTTTCACCCCCTGTAAAGCCCTGCGTTCTAGAGGCTTTATTTAAAACCAAACAAGAAAGAAAGAGCTATATATCAATTAGTGCATGTGAAATATATTTTCAAAATACGTGTAATTTTAAGCGATGTTAACAATGGTCAATAAATTCCGAATATTGCATCTATAGAAACGCTAATATCAACATTACATTTACATTATTTGGACTATTGTCCGAATCTTTGTCGCCATATTTATTACAACGCTCCGGTCGCCTTCAGGTGGAATGTCGAACTGAACCCTGGGGTAGACTATTTTAGTTCCACGTGCCATGTCTAATGGATGTCATTTATCAGTTATCACTTGTTAATTCCCCTCCCCAAGTTCTCGACTGCCTTAACCGGGTATTGAACTCACACTCTTTGGGTCCTGTCACTGGATCTAACCAACGCCTTTATCTTCTGTGCCATGTGAGGACATCTGCGTATGAATTTCTATTATAAAAGCTATTGACTTCAGCCCAACAACTTTTACCGGAGCTCATATTGCAATTTTTGTTGGTTATTGTCGATTTTCTCTGTCACTCCTTATTACTGGTTCCCATATTGTATTCATTTCTACGCTTGGTCGGCTCAGGAGATTTTTGTGACCAAGCATATGTGCTGATTCCTTAAGTTTACGAATTTTCCAATGATGTTCTTTGTCTATCCATTAAACATGGCACGTGGAACTAGAACAGTCTACCGCAGTGAATGAAATAAAGGGTTCAGTTCGACATTCCAACCACCTGAATAAGACCGGAGCGAACAACGGCCGAAACATTGTGATAAATATGGCGACAAAGATGAGGTCAATAGTCCGAATGATGTAAATAGTGTACATAATACCTCATCTCAGAAATATAGACAGATACTGAAGGGCCGAAACGTTGTAATAAATATGGCAACAAAGATGAGGACAATAGTTCGAATAATGTAAATCGTGTACATAATACCTCATCTCAGTAATATAGACAGATAACATTACATTTATCATTAATTCTTGGCAGACGGTCGTCAAGATATTTTGTGATCCTCGGCAGAACACACTTGCTCATATCCTAGGCAGAAAGCTTATTTACTCATATCCAATCATAGAATACACTGATCCTAGTGAGAACACACAGACACCCCGATCCTAGGCAGAACACATAGATACGCTGATCCTAATCAGAACACATATTTACTCAGATCCATAAAAAGAACACCTACTCTAATCCGAGACAGAACATAGTTTTACTCGGTCCCATACATCGAACACAAAGATACGCTGATCCTAGTAAGAACTCACAGAAGCACCGATCCTAGCCAGAACACATATTTACTCAGATCCATACATAGAACACATAGATACGCTGATCCTCGGCATAACACACTTTTACTTAGACCCATACATAGAACAGTTTCTCTGATCTTAGGCAGAATGCATTTTTTACGCTGATCTTAGACATCTTCGTCTCTAAGAAGGGGCATTTACGCTAGGCCGAGGTAGAACTCAGATAAGCTAACCCTAGGCACGAAACGTGCTTACCTTAATCCATATATAGAAAACACAGATCTGATCCTCGACAGAACACACAGATACGCTGATCCTACTCAGGATACAAATACGATGATCGAAGACAGAAGATATATTTGTCCTGATCCATAATTAGAAGACACGGATATTCTAATCCGAGGCATAACACAGAGACACGTCGGTCAAAGGCAGAAAAAATATTTACACTGGCCCATTGATACGGTGGTCCTTGTCAGAACTCACAGACACGCTTAGATGAGACTTCTACTCAGAACACACAGATATTCCGACCCTCGGATGAATATACACATACACCGATTCTACGTAAAACTCAAATGCACGCTCATCCTAAAAGGAAGAGATAGTTACTCTGATCCGAGATTGAATACAGAGATAAGTTGATCCCAGTCAGGTCACACAGTTATTCTGATCCTAGGCAGAACACAGTTCTACTCAGAACACACAGATATTCCGACCCTCGGATGAATATACAAATACACCGATCCTACGTAAAACTCAAATGCACGCTGATCCTAAAAGGAAGAGATAGTTACTCTGATCCGAGATTGAATACAGAGATAAGTTGATCTCAGGCAGGTCACACAGTTACTTTGATCCTAGGCAGTACACAGTTTTACTCAGAACACACAGATAATCCGACCGTAGGAAGAAAATACACATACACCGATCCTAGGTAAAACTCAAAGACACTCTGATCCTAAGCAGAAGATATAATTACTCTGATCCGAGATTGAATACAGTGACAAGTTGATCCTAGGCAGAACACACTGATACACAGATCCTCGACAGAACACACAGTTAATCTGATCCTAGGCAGAAGACAGTTTTACTCAGAACACACAGATATTTCTGACCCTAGGAAGAAAATACACATATACTGATCCTACGTAAAACACACAGACACGCTGATCCTAAGCAGAAGAGATAGTTACTCTGATCCAAGATTGAATACAGAGATAACATGAGCCTAGGCAGGTACGCAGATCCTCGACAGGACGCACAGTTAATCTGATCCTTGGCAGCACGCAGTTTTACTCAGAACACGCAGATATTCTGACCTAGGAAGAAAATACACATATACTGATCCTAGGTAAAACTAAAATGCACGCTGATCCAAATCAGAAGAGCTAGTTACTCTGATCCGAATTTGAATACAGAGATAAGTTGATCCTAAGCAGAACACACAGATACGCAGATCCTCGACACACAGTTAATGTATTATCCTATGCCAGATACAGAGCGATATTGGAATCCAGAGAAATGAAAAGTCCGATAAAGCAAAAAAAAGCAAAAAAAAAATAAAAACACTTTAAACACGAGACCCTCAAGTATAAAAATTCCATACACTGACTTGTTTCCAATCATCAATCAATGAAATCTGTACTTATAAAACTACTGCTGTAACCTCAGGAAGGTTACTGAACAGAATAATCGCACGAAGATTTGTAATGACCGATAATACTTAGGACAAGAACAACACATATAAGATTCGCCATCGACGTGTAGAAGAAGTAATCAACTGCTAGAAGTGAGTCAAGTGAATTCCACAATGAATCTTCAACGGCAAACCAACATACAGTATTTACTACTGTATTTATGTGAACGGAGCATTATCGTCCGCAGGTATGCTACAACAACGTGTATCCAGATAACACGAACAAAGGAAAAGCAGATATTTATATCTGTATAGTTGTAGTGTGTGTATGTGTGCGTGTTCGTGTGTCTGTGTGTTCGTGTGTGCGTGTGTTGCGCCATGTGGTTGTATAAAATTAAGGATTCGGTTTGCCCGGTGAAAGAAATCTGCCCTAGCGGAGAACATTGAACACGCTTTTTTAACCTATCGCATCGTGGACCATGGCATCCAATTTGTTCGGAAATGTCCTTGACTCTAATCTGTATATGACAGTTTCTCAAAACAATGGCGAAAAATGGCTTGGAACAAATGAAATCCTATACGTTTATTAAAATGGCGATCCTTCGTCATACCTTATAAACTGGCAGTAGAAAATGACAAATGTTTTAAATAAGAAAAAAAAATATGTCACCTGGACAATTTCAACAGGTGTAATAAAACAAAAAATGTATAACACAGGTAACTAGAATATAAATGATTTACTTAATATGTTAAATATCCACTCTACCAAAAACAAAAACAAAAACTGGAAAGAAACTTCCATCAATGCTAGAAAGAACGATGACAATGGACCCGAGAATTGTAATTTTCCTGAAAAACTGTTTTCAGAGATTTTTTAATTAAATTTGAATGAGCGAAAACGCTTAGTGTTCAGTCAATTTACTCAGAATATTCCCTATAAGGAAATGGCTAATTATTCACCTCTAACGACGCTAATAGCTTGGTAGTGGAATTTAGGATTTCTCAGTTTTCTGTGAATTGATTTTAATAAAACATTCCCCAGCTGGTTTGTACAATTTCGCAACACCATTGTTAGGTTTTCATTATTGTGTAACGACCTTTGTTTTTTATTTCAAATTCGACAGTTTGGGGGTGAGCCAAGCTCAGAGTTTTTGAATGAAAATATCCAGACATTTTTTGAGAAAATGAAGGATGATACATATTAAGCATACTTTGATTATATATTTAACAGAAAACCATAACAATACTATAAGATTTATTGAAATAATGAATTATTTGGTTACATGAGCGCCATTTCGACGAGTAACTTCAAAAAATCTATTAGGCATGAAATATGTCATTTTTTTTTTCTATCGTAGCAGGTTGGACTATTATCCTATGCAATATGATAATAGCAGTGTAATAGCGTCATCAACATTCGTATTGTCCTTGGTAAGACGATAAACTACATCCGGTGTCCTGTGTATGACGATAAGCTTCAACCGCGTCCTGGGTAAGACGATAAATTACATCCGCGTCCTGAGTAAGACGATAAACTACATCCGCGTCCTGTGTGTGACGATAAACTACATCCGCATCCTGGGTAAGACGTGAAACTACATTCGACTCTTGGATAAGACGATAAACTACATCCAACAGGAAGTCTCTGATCAGGAGGTTTTGAGGTGCATGGGACCACATCTTAATTCCACGGTCCACCCTGACCCGTGTTGGTAGCACGTGTCAGGATCCCATCTGTGGGAAAATACTTAACCCCCCCCCAAAGGGGCTCAAAACACTATGAAAGTATAAAAATACGTCTTAATACCAGCAATACATTTTTTTTAATTATTACCAGCAATACGTTTTTGGAAAAAAAAATTATTACCAGCAATAAAAAATATTGCCGGCATTAAATAACCCGTTGAGGTTGATATGCCGTAAAACAAAACAAACACTGGTGAGCAAAACAGTGCGTATAGTTCTTCTAATAGACGGTGTTAAAGATTGTAATGTAGAGAGGTTGGTAACTTTCTGTTGTGGATACCGGGATGAAATCCGGTACCAATGAATAACAACGTCAAGAATGAATATAGGAAAATAATGTATTAACGTAATAATACAAACTGGGAATGCAGGTTAGTAGTTCCAGGAATACGGGTTAGTAGCAAAATATCTATACAGTCTTTGGTATTGAAGGATCGCTGTATGACTCACTGTGACTCTTGCTGGCTACGTTCGTTATATCTGTTACCTTCACCCTCTGTTGCTCTCGACCCTCGGGTCTTCACGTAGCAGTAGTATATGTATATACTGGGTGAGTCCACTTGTGTAAAAAGGGGAGGACCCTTCAACCCTTTCAAAAATAATTAAGTCAACATTTTCAAAAGAAATGAGTTACACATGTGGAAGAATTTGGCATGTGCATCTACATAGAAAGACAACATTATATTCACATGTATGCACACAGCTACAAAATGGAAGAACAAACATCTATGAGTCTTACTGGAGTATCACGTTGAAACGCCGGTTTCCCTGCGATCATCGAAGTTAAGCAACGTCTCTTCTGGTCAGTACCTAGATGGGTGATCGTTTGGGAATACCAGGTGCTGTAAGCTTTAATTCATCATAGCTCGGAATTGTTAATCGGAGAACCGAGTTCCAATTCCAGTTGGGTTCGTTATATTCACTTAAGGCGTATATACCCTTGGGAAAGGTATGAATCCGCCTGTTCTCCCCTAGCTATGGGTTAATTAGTAAGACTTTTATCACTAAAACTATTATTATCTAAAACAAAGATAAATAAATAAAATAAAACTGCGTACAAAATATTTAGATTTCTGTATTAAATTACCTATAGAAGTTGATATGCCACTCGACCAAAACAGCCAACCAACTAAATGTTTATGGGCTCAGCTATGTCTCTGAGTTTTAATATATTTATGATCTGGGTTTCATGGATCTGGTGATTTCTCCTATAGAGTTCTGATTTCTGCATGTATTAGAACATCAATCAAGAAACACGCCCAATTTTAGTTTCCTTTCTTTCACCATACGGTCAGTTTTAGACCAGCTGGAATGACAGGATATAACCGATTTCTATTTTTCCTCAGATTAGATCATTTGCAGTGGTGTGCAGTAAAATGAATCTATTTTCGGGGTTTATGATGAAATTTGTTTGGCCTTGAAAAATATTGCGACATCCATGATTGCATCAGATTTTTATCACGCCCAGACACTATTGTCTCGACTGTTGATTAGTTGTCCTACAGCCATTGTCTACGATGGACGTTACTCCAAGGAAGCGTACAAAAATTGTAACGCTGCACGAATACATTGGCAGCCTTACCAGTGAGTAAATCAAAGTACTATAGACTTGCCCGGAAACTCTCTTGTTTTAAATCCAATCGAGAATCTGTGGCCAATCTGCAAAGAATACTTCGTGGAATGGACATACGAATTACTAACATGTGTACTGGGTCATGTTTCATTGGAAAAAAAGGAAAAAAGTAAATAATAACGGGATTATTCGTTTTGTTTCGATTAATTTGCACAAGTGTGTAGGTTTAAATATGGCGACTCAAGCAAAACGTGATATATATTTTCGAATTGAAAATGGCTGGTATGAAGAAATGTGAAATTATAAAAAAAATAAATGTTTGCGGAAAAACCATTTTTAATGTCTGCAAAAACTTCAAGAGGAGCAAACAGCTTCAGCAAATTCAATTCCAGGAAGAAACAATTCACTTGTTACCGGGAGAGTCATAGAAAAATAATTTCCGTGGATGTTTTTGAAAAGTTACATCAATTCCTGATATTAATCAAATGGACTTCGAGATATGGCACTTAATGAAGAGTAATGTTTCACGCATCACATACTCAAGTGTTGCAAACATGAAGGAAGATCTTATGGCGTTCTGGTACAATTTGAGCCAAGGTCAGCTGAAGAAATCATTGACTTAAGTTGAGAAGAGATTAAGGGCTTTGATTAAAGCAATGATTGATAGATAGATAGATAGATAGATAGATAAATAGATAGATAGATAGATAGATAGATATGAACAGAATCAGAGAGATATGAACAGATTTAGATAGATAGATAGATAGATAGATAGATAGATAGATAGATAGATATCATTCCAGAACAAATATGTTAAATAGATGTTTTAGGTTCAAATCTCTGTCATTAATTTCAAAATTAATAGATGTTATTGTAATGAATGCAATACGAGGCTATAATTGTTTCCTGCATAAGTCGAGGAGTGTACTGTTTCTATGCAAGCAGTGGCGTGTGTTATAGAACCAGAATATGAGTCATACTCTGAAAAAAAAAACACCGTCCTGTAATCGACTGGTTCAGACCGACATCCAATCCCGTCTATAAATAGTAAATATAATGCGTTACGCTATTATATACAACTGCGTAGAGAAGTGTATTTTGGAGTGAACAGGGCGTGAGTCTTTCTTCTTTTTTCTATTCCCAGAGAATTTAATCCGATACGAAAAGAAAGACAAGGAGAGTTGAGATGAATTTAAGTGGAAATTCGAACGAGAAAACACAGCAAAAATCTCAATGGAAACGAAACTTTGTCTCAGTGAAAGTCGCGGCATAAAATGATTGAATCTGAAATATCTAACATATATATAAATAAATAAATACTTTCATAAAATAAAACATTATTATTTTTTTAATTTGCAACTTTTCTATATATATATATATATATATATATATATATATATATATATATATATATATATATATAGTGTATTAGTGCAGCTGATAATTATTCAAACCTATATTGTTAAATATAACAGACAACGGATATCTGGATATCTGTTATGTTTGAATATGAGCCGTTCTAAACGTCATATAGTGGCTTTAGTTTCGGGAGAAAATAAAGACAAAAACAGTCCAACGTTTAGATATTTTTTTTTATATGTTTGAATATATATATATATATATATATATATATATATATAGAGAGAGAGAGAGAGAGAGAAAAGGGAGAGAGAAAGGGAGAAAAAGAAAGAGAGAGAGACGCTCTCCTTCTCACCTCCCCTCTTACATTCTTATCCCTTTCTATCCTTTCTCCATGTACACATTATATATATATATATATATATATATATATATATATATATATGGATAGATAGATAGATAGATATAGATATATATATAGATATATATAATTATTTATTTAAAAATTATAACATTTTTGTGTTATAATTTTTAAATAAATATTTATATCTGCTCTACTCTGTATTGAGCACTCTTTTAAGAATATTAAGTCCGGTAGACGAAAATAAATAAATATACTGTTTAATAAATTAATCTACTCAAATATGGGGTTCCACTAAAAATAACGTTTAAGTAACACAATTCTATGGGATTAATAAATAAATAAAAACATCCCTTCTTTCGAAATTGTTTTGTTTACATGAGGAAATGACACTGAGTAGATGTGAATATTTCGAGAGGCGGAGAAAGATTTGCGTTTATAAGACATTATTCGATCGGATTCGGTTCATCGTCGCCGAGTCAAGCACGTCGGATTTTATGAAGTTTTCTACTGCCAAGGGAAACCAAGGTTCGTATTTTGCCTGAGATCGCATATTTTCTTTAAAAAAAATTCACGGAATCGGTAAACGAAATTAAATTAATATACTGTTGAATAAATAAACGGAGAATCTACTCAAATATGGGGTATCTACAAAAATATGTTTAACTGAGCACTGTTGAATAACAAGCTAATTCTACAAACAACAGCCAGCTGCGTTAATGCAATACTCTTCAATAAAGTGAATGGAGCACTCCGGCTGATTGACATTTGTTTACATTCATAAAAACAATACGCTTGATTTAGCTGCCTCATTCTCTCGAATGTAGATAGCTCAATGGTAGAAACTCTGACTGACACCAAATAGGTTGGGTTTCGATCCGGGGTTGAGGCATTCGGATGTCTAGTCACATTGAAGAGCTGTGATACAGCGAAACAGTACCGCCCGCGAATTATATATATATATTAAAGCAAATATACAGAGATTAGAATGACTCATGATCAA
>CAHIKZ030004722.1:127500-170000 GCA_903632075.3 Acanthosepion pharaonis | reverse complement strand
AGAGAGAGAGAGTGACAGAGAAGGTACGATGGAGTAATGGATAGCCGAGTTCGATATTCCAGTCGAATCCATTACATTCACTTACGTGCTAATACCCTTGGGAAAGGTGTGAATCCTCTTCTTCTCCCTCCAGCTATGGGTAAAATAGCAGGATAGACTGGGTTCTATAGCCTTGGGTGGCAACTGGTCTAGGAGAAGGACAACTCTGAATTCAAAACCTGCGGGGGTTTGTTTGGGAACCTTGTGGCACGTAGTGCACCAGGTCTCTGTATTCGTCCCTTCAAAAAGTGTGGATGGTCCTGCACGAAACCTTCACCACTATAATCAAATCTCATGTGCCGGTGTCGGGCTGTCGGTTTCCTGGGAACTGATCTGCATGACCCTCATACGTCGAATTCGACTGGAGAGTCAGAGTATATATATATATATATATATATATATATATATATATATATATATATATATATATATATATATATCCAAGAAAGAGGTTGAGTGGTTCCAACGAAAAAAGTATGTATATTAAAAAGAATAGAAGAGAGGTGCCGCAAACGTTTTTGGCTGTAATGTGTTTATATATATATATATATATATATATATATATATATATATACAAAGTATAAATATATTTATATATACAAGTATAAATATATATATATATATATATATATATATATATATACAATCTATAAAATATATATATATATATATACGTATATATATATGAATGTAAAATATTAAATATCGCATATTAAGTTTTCAATCACCAACTAACGATTCTAGCATTGTTGTATTACCGTTGAGGAATATATATATATATATATATATATATATATATATATATATATATGCGTGTGTGTGTGTGTGTGTGTGTGTGTGTGTGTGTGTGTGTGTGTGTGCGTGCTTGCGTTATTTTTTTATCTCGAGAAGTTTTTTAATGTATCGATTTTCAAGCAAGTTAGGATGAGATCAAAGGATCTGGTTATTTTTTTTTCTTTATCGGCAAATGCAAGCGTCTTTGTCAGTACTTAACGGATTGACAGACTTTGAAGCGACAAAAGGTCAGTTTAATGTATGAACTCAGCGTATAATATTGCATTGTAGTGTGTAGTTACTGGGATGCGGGCCATCGCCTGATCAGCTAAGTGAGGACATCTGATATTGGAAGATACGAAACCTCTGTAAAACAGCATGGAAAACGTGTCCCGCGACATATAGATATATTCATTGACAGTTTACAGTACTGTGAAGACATACAGACGGACATTTTCGCATATAGATAATAGTACATTTAATAGAATATTCATTTCTTTTTAAGTACCTGTCCCTTCAGGACGTAGGCGATCATGGCTCTCCTCTTCCTCCTATCCTTTGTAGCTCTCAATAAGTTATGTCCATTTGCTACTACCTCCAGGCTATGTTCTGTTATCCACTTGATTTAGTCTGCTAGGTATGTCATGCGTTGCTTTCTCTTGTCTCATTTTCCATCTATTCGACCTGTGAGTATCAGATTCTCCAAGCCCCCCTTTCTCATTACGTGTCCCAGAAATTTCAGCTGCCTCTTCCTGATGTTAAGTATAAGCTTCCTCCTTGTTTGCATCCTCTCCAAAATCTCATCGTTGCTCACACGCTCGGTCCATGATATCCTTAGCATCCTTCTGTAGAACCATACCTCCATTGCCTTGGGTCTCTTCTTTTCTCATTACGTGTCACAGAAATTTCATCTGTCTCTTTCTGATGTTAAGTATAAACTTCCTCCTTGTTTGCATCCTCTACAAAACCTCATTGTAACTCACATGGTCGATCCATGATATCCTTAGCATCCTTCTGTAGAACCATACCTCAATTGCCTCGAGTCTCTTCTTCATCTTTGATGAGACCGTCCAACATTCGCTGCCGTAAAGAAGAACAGATGTCATGTAGCATCTCACTACTCTTTTCTTTGTTACCAAAGAAATCCTCCTTGTATCGGAATATTTTGTCTAGCTTTTGGAATGCGTCTTTGGCCATCCCAATACGTCTTCGAATCTCAGCGTTGCCCTTGCCGCCCTCTTCCAAAACACTTCCCAGATATTTAAATTTCCGCACCTGCTTGATTTTAGTATCTCCGACCTGTAAATCACATTTCGGTCTCATCCTTTTACTGATGACCATGAATTCTATCTTTTTTAGGCTTAGTCCCTTCTTCTCGCTCTCCTTCGCTACCTTCTGCACGAGGTTTTATAATTTATTTTCTGTGTCTGCTATCAGTATCATCTGCGTGGTCACCAATGCCGAATCCCCGTAGGACTTCCAATTCTCTCAGAATTGCCTCGCTGTATATGTTGAATAAGTCCGGTGAGAAGACCTATCCTTGCCTTACGCCCCTTTCTATTTTTATATATCTGCTGAACTCATTCTCTAAAAATAAAGATATAAAACAACTGAATGTTATAGGTTAAGTTTTCAATGAAGTATACTATTTACTATTTATAATGTAAATTTAAATTTAAATGTTAAGTGTCACATATTTTTAACGTTTCGATGTAACTTGTAACGATATTTTTCTATTTAAGGATTCATTTCTCTTAAATTTTATGAGTTTTTATTGTCGACACATCCGTAATTAATCGCATTTATGTTAAGTTTGATGAGGTTCTTTGTAAGAAAGAGGTTATGGGACGATTTCCCTAACGGAACGCAGGTTCGAATCCTACCGGAGAATGCCTAATAAGATTTCTTGAATATTCAGGCCGGTAGATTGAAATAAATAAATATACAGTTTTTAAAAATAAACAGAGCATCTACTCATATATAAACTAAATATAACTTTTAAACAATAAAATAAAAATAATACGGATCCTAAAATTTGTCTTTGTTTACGGTGGGATATGAGCAAAGATGTATATTTCGAGAATCATGTGTACCAAGTACAGAATTATTAAATTACATGACACGGCAAGCAACAAGGAAAGTAACTGAAGAAACATATAAGTCATTTTTAAGTAAACTTGTATAATAGAGAGTTTGCTGCCCAAATACATAATTATATAAGTTATAGAAATTAGGAGGATTTGAGATAATTATAATTAAGTAATTCATCGAGACTAGAAGAAACCTCAACAGAATGCAGAAAGCACTGGACGGTCGTTTTGTCCTATATTTGGGACTCATCAGCAGTGCGTATCCACTACCGAGAATTGAAATCCAGACAGTTACGATATCATGCAAGCGTCATACCAACTGTACCAAAGGGCCTCGGTGACGAAGAGGTAGCGAATCAGACTCTATATAGCGCCGCTCGATCACATATTCCGTGGTGGAACTCATCCGAGTTTCTCTTTAACCATAGGACTGTGCCAAATATAGGACAAAACGGCCGTCCAGTGCTTTTTGCATTCTGTTGAGGTTTCTTCTAGACTCGATGAATTACTTCAACATAATTATATATATATATATATATATAGATACACCTAGTGAGCCAGACAAACTTTCCCTGACGATCCGTTTAGGTGAAACCTAGGTAGGTTTGTCTGGCTCACTAGGTGTATCTAGGTCTGCTCTACGGTTGTATTGAGCTCTTTTTGTTAGTTAGTTGTTACTCGTATCGGGGTTTTTCTTTTGGGCTTCAGACCTGCATCTGTGCGATTTTTTTGTCGGCAGAAGTTCATGTTTGTAGCTCTTTCTTTTTTAAAACCTTTTTTCTCTCGAGATTGATTTGATTAGCAAATCAAAACTTCGAGGGTTTTTCGAAACGAGTCGAGTTATCTATATTTATATATATATATATATATATATATATATATATATATATATATATATATATATATATCATTTTATATGCGTACTACTTAGTGTAGAGCGCTCAGTATCATTGATAGAGCTAACATATTCAGTTGTATGGGTGAGTTTGTGATCCTGCGTTTCACGCTTTTGCGTTCCTCAGACAAAATGGTTTAATTTTTTTTAAATTGGATCTATTTATGCTTGCTTGACTATGTTTGGTGGTGGGAGGGGGAATATACTTCTGTGTTTGTTTGGGGGTGACACTCTCATACACATAGACACACATACATACAGCTGTTCGCACAAACACATCCATATAAACACTCCGAGGCGAGGCGAGGCGAGGCTCAGATACATATACATGCGTTCGGGTATACATAAAAAACAAACATACGCAGTTGTAATTCTATTGTATGCCCGAACGCCTGACTAGGTATCTGTGCCTAGCCTCGGATTGTTCTCTGGATGCGTTTGTGTCAACCAAAATGCGTACACTTGTATGTATGTGTGTCTATGTGTAAGGGTGCCTCCCAAACAGGAACGGAAGGAAATTCCCCCTCCTACTGCCAAACATAGTCAAACAAGCATAAATAGGTCCAATTTTTAAAAATAAACCATTTTGTCTGATGATCGCAAAAGCGTAAAACCAAGGGTCGCAAACTCATTTCTATACAACTGAATATATATATATATATATATATATATATATATATATATATATATAAATAAAAGAAATATAATGTAGTGGTTCCAACGAGAGAAAAGTATGTATATTAAAAAAAGAGAAGAGAGAGGTTCCAAAACGTTTTTGGTTGTAATGTGGATTTATTTAGAAAAATATTATGCTTTGTTTTACATAATTTTACGACACGTGTTTCTGGTCTCGCGACCGTCTTCAGGTAAAAGTGGAGATTTCCACATATTATTAAACACGTGTCGTAAAATTATGTAAGACCAGAAACACGTGTCGTAAAATTATGTAAAACAAAGCATAATATTTTTTTTTAAATAAATCCACATTACAACCAAAAACGTTTGCGGCACCTCTCTTCTTTTTTTTTTATATATATATATATATATATATATATATATATATATATATATATATATATATATATAAGGAGATTTGGAGATTGCACATTTGATACGTACCCAGAAGAAAAGGCGTTTAAAAGTTTTGGAAGGCATTATCTAAACAAAAAAATTAAAAAAGGAAATTAACCCTAATAATATTCTGAATGTAGCCGCAATACTCCGGCCATTTTTTTAATTAATTATATGTCTACTTATAAGCATCTATTATACGATCTACAATAGTACATACATACCATTTATTAGAGTAGTATAAAAAGTTAATAATGGAATTTTTTTAGCGAAAGCTCTCGGGACCAACATCATACCACGTGAGCACACACACGCACAAATACTCACACACTTGTAGAGCAATCACGCAGTCAAGATAAACACTGAATTGTGGAGCAAGCTGAGTGAATAATAATTCCACCTTGAGAAAAAGAGCTATTTATGGTGCCATGGAGCATCTCATTGTGCTAAAGTGGGATAGTCCATTGCTTGGGCTGTGATTGGCTGCTGGTACATGAGTGGAGGTATTTCTGTGTTTAATACCAGCTTGATTCATCAGTTAGTTTGCAGGGTTTGTATTGAGTTACAACCTGCTTTATTTTTGTCTGCCAGCTGGACGCTAGCTGGGACCCTTACGTCGGTAAATGCTGTTTATTGTATTGTTATTCTACAACACTAACACACATATTCACGCTATCGTTCTATCTAGACATGCTGAAAATATGATAAAATGACAATAGTTCGAAATTATTATCCACTAACCAATTTCTGAGTGTAAAAAGTTCTAATAATTATGGGTACTGTGCTACTAAGGCCTTGTGCCAAACTGTCTTTACATAATAAAGATAATATATATTTTAAACTCATACATTTAACTGACCTTTTGTCGCCTCGAAATCTGTCAGTCCGTAAGTATTGATAGAGATGCGATTACCTTCGCCTGAAAAGAAAAGATCAAAAATCTTTGATCTCATCATAGCTTTGTTGAAAATCGATATATTAAAAAGACCAACATGTTCTCTTGAGAAAGAAAAATATCTCGCTATCGCATATGTGTGCATAGAGTTCGAAGAATTTAGAGATATAGACTTATGGACATATATGGTTAATTGTATGACTGTATATAAAGCACGCACGCACACAAATACATACACATACACACACAAATATATATATATATATATATATATATATATATATATATATATATATATATAAGGATAGAGAATTAAAAGGAAGACTGAAAACAGCCGCGTCTAAGCTAAGATATTTATGAAAAGGCGAAAAGAAAAGAAAAGGCGAACTCGCTAACCGAGTTTTCACTGCAAGGTCTCCTCAGGGAAGTGGAAGGATCTGACATATATATATATATATATATATATATATATATATAAACCCTCGTTGTTGAGTTACTGTTTTACTTGTTTGTTTTGTTTTGTTTTGTTTTTTTTAGCCACGTGGTAGTTGTTTTTATGTTGTAGGCTATATATATTCTGCTCCAATTTTACCTCTTTGGCCAGATTGCCCTGACGATCCGCGTAGATGAAACCTAGGTAGGTTTACCTGGCTCGTTTTGGAGGTTTTTTTCTTTGGACTCTGAGCTTGCATTCTGGACGATTGTTTTAGCCTCAATTTCATGTTCTTAGTTCTTTCCTTGGGCATTGGTTTGTGCAATTACAAGCCAAAATACCTAAAGTTTTTCCAAACGAGTATAACTATATATATATATATATATATATATATATATATATATATATATATATATATATAAGAAAAAAATAAAACGAAGAATGAAAACAGCCGCGCCTAAAAGGTATAGATAACAAAAAATTCAAAGTTTAATGTTCCTAGTTTTAAGTATTGCTAAAATAACTAATGTGATTTCAAGTATTACTGTAAATCAGTTGGCAAATGTTTTCCGTGAACTGCAAAATCGTATTACCCTTTGTATTGCTAATGATGGAGGACATGTAGAAACTTAAATAAAATTTCAATAAAACCTTAAAAAATATAAATTTACTTCTTTCTAATCATTTTTACAAATTATTTCTATTGCAAGTACAAATAAAGTTATAAATTTTTTAAAGTGCACACGAACTTTATGGGCACCCTATATATATATATATATATATATATTAAATCCGACAAATAATATTAATATATTTTCTGTCTATACGTTTTTTTATGGATGTTAAAATATTTGTCGGATTTAATCAATTTTATATAATATGTTGTCATGGTTTACGTTAGGCTACGATTTTAGAGCAGATATGATCGACGAGCTGTGACTTTAAAAGCAGTAACTCGAACTTTGCAAAGCCGGAAGTCTTTGTAACTCAAAGGTCATAGAACTTCAAACTAAACGACGGTTCCTTATAGGGAACGGGTTCGATTTCTGTCGAAGTACACATATTTTATACGAACATTTAGGTCGGTAAATGTAATTAATAATGTTTAATTAAAAAAAAAACCAGATCATTTACTCAAAACAAAAAAACAGATCATTTACTCAAATAACTATATCCATAAAAATGTATAAAGAGAAAATATATATACATTATTTATATTCGGACTAGTGTCCTCACCTTTGGTGTTTTTATCCCAACGTTTCGGCCTTTGTGCCCTCCGGCCTTCCTCGGCTGTATGTCGATCTGGGTAGCCAACACGAAATTTCCAAAATGAACCCTTTATACTATTTACATTATTCGGACTATTGTCCTCATCTTTGTCGCCATATTTATTACAACGTTTCGGTTTATGTATGCTCCGGTCTTCTTCAGGTGGTTGGAATGTCGAACTGAACCCTTTATTTCGCTCACTGCAGTAGACTGTTCTAGTTGACCGTGCCATGTTTAATGGATGTCAGTTATCAGTTATCTCCTGTTAATTCCCCTCTGCCTTAACCGGGTATTGAACTCACACTCTTTGGTTCCTGGTTACTGGATCTAACTAACGCCTTTATCCATTGTGCCATGTGCCCTTGAGGAACTAGAACAGTCTACCCCAGTGAGCGAAATAAAGGGTTCAGTTCAACATTCCAACCACATGAAGAAGATCGGAGCGTACAACGGCCGAAAAGTTATAATAAATATGGCGACAAAGATGACAACAATAGTCCGAACAATGTAAATAGTGTACATAATACCTCATCTCAGAAATATTGACAGATACTGAAGGGCCGAAACGTTGTAATAAATATGGCGACAAAGATGACAACAATAGTCCGAACAATGTAAATAGTGTACATAATACCTTATCTCAGAAATATTGACAGATACTGAAGGGCCGAAACGTTGTAATAAATATGGCGACAAAGATGAGGACAATAGTCTGAATAATGTAAATAGTGTACATAATATCTCATCTCAGAAATATAGACAGATACTGAAGGGCCGAAACGTTGTAATAAATATGGCGACAAAGATGAAGACAATAGTCTGAATAATGTAAATAGTGTACATAATACCTCATCTCAGAAATATAGACAGATACTGAAGGGCCGAAACGTTGTAATAAATATGGCGACAAAGATGAGGACAATAGTCCGAATAATGTAAATAGTGTACATAATACCTCATCTCAAAAATATAGACAGATACTGAAGGGCCGAAACGTTGTAATAAATATGGCGACAAAGATAAGGACAATAGTCAGAATAATGTAAATAGTGTACATAATACCTCATCTCAGAAATATAGACAGATATTGAACCTTTTATTTAATCTACAGAGCTAGACTGTTCTCGTTTCACGGCTTTTAAATACTTTTAGCTGTAATGAGAGATGTATGGAGAGAAAGGGGTAGACCTCAGCCCCTGTAGCATGAATTATAGATACTGGACAGGGAAAAACACTGGCTAGTTAGATGAGTGAAAGAATCAGCGCATATGCTAGGCTATGAGGACAGTCTTAGTAGGCCTAGCATAAAAATTAAATAAATATGAGATCCGCAAATAAAGAATGAAAGACAAATGATAGCAAGTATTCAACTACAACAGCAGCTGAAATCTAAACATGGACAGTAGCAGCAGTCAAAACATAACAGCAGCAGCCTAATCAGCAGCCTAATCAGCAGCCTAATCAGCAGCCAAGGTTAGCTTTAAGTTTACGCCAACAAATTGTCCAAGATTTTACCTAGTGGTTAAAAACTTTGGTTTGTGAATTTGTTGACATATTGGTTGTGAGTTCAATCCATTGGCCAGTGTGCAGTTGTACCAAGTGGAAATGGCGAGCAATAATTGAACAGTATTAAATAAAATAAGAACGAGACGATACTCACTAGATATGAACACTGGAACGTGAACAGTCTACCCCCGTAGATTAAATAAAGGGTTCATTTCGGATTTCCTGGTAGGTTACTCATATCGATATACACCTGAGGAAGGGCGGAGGGCACAACGATCGAAACGTTGAGATAACAACAAGAAAGATGAGGACAATAGTCTGAACATAAATACGCTATCTATCTATCTATCTATCTAAACGAAACGAGAGAACAATAACTGAACAGTACTAAATAAAAATAAGAACGAGACGATACATCCCTAGATGTGAGCAGTGCAACATGAATAGTCTACCCCTGTAGATTAAATAAAGGGTTCAGTTCGAAATTCCCTATAGATTATACGACATACAACTGATGAAGATATAGAACGTGTCCCTTCTGGATGTTGGCGATCGTGGCTCTCCTCAACTTGCTCGTATGTTTTATAGATCTAAGCAATGGTTTTAATTTGCTCACAGAGTCGGCCTAATTCCAAAAAGGTATATGTTAGGCTACGGCTTCTTGCTTTGAATATACGCTCTTTAGCGCTAGAGGGCGTCGTCAGTGATGTTCTGGAGATGGATCATTGGGCAGTTTCGGATCTTTCAAACCTCATACTGACCTCACCAAATCGAACCCTCAGAGCTGATCAGACTCTGAAACACCCTCTAAAAAATGCTTGTAGACACTGACTTCTATAAATATACCCCGTTATCACACATTTGATTGGAGATTGACCAACAGCCAATCGCAACGGTGCGAAATCTATTTAAGCCGTTTACGGGTGATTTTTTTCTTTTTTTCATTTTTGCAGTGGGCACCCCTTCATCGGATACTTAGAAGGTAATTATGTTTTCCGTTTTTACCCACTTCCTATCAAGTTTCATTTCACCAGCTAATAATTACTATTTACAGAGATAAATTTTTTTTTTTTAAATACGACCATTAAAATTAATAAATAAATTACAGCGAATTAAGCCGAGAGTGCTTATAAATAGAATGAAACGTTTAAAACTGTTTACGAATAAAAAATAAAATAAAATAAAATAAATAAATTACAGCGAGTTAAAACCGAGAGATCTTATAAATTACATAATAGAACATTTAAAACATGTTGACGAATAAAAAAAAAAATAAAATAAGTAAACAATTAATAATTTACAGCAAGTTAAACCGGGAGGGCTTAAAAATATCATAATAAAACGTTTAAAACATATTAACGAATAAAAAAAAAACTAATAATCTCGTTTATGCGATTAAAATGAATAAATAAATACAACGAATTAAACCGAGAATGCTAATAAATATTTTATGTATTATTTACAATGGCTGACAAATGAACCGTGTAAAAAAAATAAATAAATAAAAATAACATAAAATAAAAATAAAATAAAAAACGTCTGTTTTCGATTCTACGTATTTACAAACCGATTACGGCATTTCTAGTTAGTTAAAAGTTGTGGCATATCTTTACACTATTTACATTTATACAATGATGTATAAGGGAAAAAAAATTACCCTTTTACATTAATTTAGGTTTTCCCCAGTTTACTCGACCATCCACTTGCACGTTTTAGCCACAGCCATTTAGCTGTTCTTTCTGCAGTCTCGGTAATGGTTTGGATAGATTTTCGTTTTTTTTATTCCCACTATCCGAATGTCTTTTAAGGCGCTGACTAAAGATTTTGCCACAAAACCCCTTGTGCCTACTTCGATTGGTTTGCAGCTTGCCTTCCATCCATTATCCCTACAACTTTCCAATAATTCATCGTATTTTAGTTTTTTCTTTTCACTGGCCTCTTCTGAGTTATCCTCATAACAGACTGTTAGTTCCCACATGATGACTTTCATTAGTTTATTTGAAAAAAGGACTAGGTCTGGACGCAAACGGGTCTTGAAAATGTGATCGGGGAAGGTTAGCCTTTTACCTAAGTCCACTCTGAGTTCCCAGTCTGGTGCACATGATAAACAGTTGGGTGCGGTCATCTTCTTTGGGTTAGGTTTCGCGCCAGCTTTAATAAAATTTATAAAATTCATGTTTGAATTCGGTTTGTTTGTATGGATGGCTGTGCTAACGACTTCCGCAAATTCTTTTAGTATTTGATCATGGCGCCATCTATACCTACCATCTGCTAGGGCTGATTTGCAGTTGCTTAGTATGTGTTTTAAAGAACCTATTTGACCGCTAAAGGGACATGAGGGCGATTCTGATTTGGTCCATAATTGTAGGTTAACGGAGCTTGGTAGAAGGTCATAAACAGATTGAATCAAAAAGTTCATGCCCAATTCGTTACGCCATAGATCTGGCCATCCAATTTTCCTAGGTATCATTGTCTCCCATTTTGTCCATGAACCTTGTTGTTTAAACCCAATCATCTTTACTACTCTCATTTCCTCTTCCCCTGCGCGAATTTCGTCCAGTAAGAGTTGGTGCTTTTCCTTACCTACGGCTTTGTCAATTCTAACAGTAGGAAAGAAACCCAGGCCTGCCCGACCCGTGGCGACAGTGCCCAGCACCACTTTTTCGCGAAGACGCTCTTCTGCCACTTTCAACTCCTTTACAGCGTTCCATTCCCTCCCAGTGTAAACCTCAATATTTGCTCCTGCTACTTTTGGGTCCTTGGAGAACTTGTATTGTATTATTGTTCGCACCTTAGCGAATGTCATGTATCACCTTATTGGCGGTTGCCGTTGACCAGATCTTGTTAACGGACCTCTGCTTTCTATTTCTGCCGCTTTTATTAGCATATTCATGGCCAAGGAAAAGAGGGTAGCTGAGATGGTGCAGCCTGTTATAATGCCTTTTTCTAATGTATGCCATGCAGATGTTGTATTTCCTGCTGCTGTTCTCATTTTGAAATTGTTATAATAATCTACTATGGTCTCTATAATTTGGGGGGACGTGGTGGCGGTTTAACGATTCTTCTACCAATTTGTGTGGGATAGAGCCATAGGCATTCTTAAGATCCAGCCGCAGAAAAGCCATATCGCCCTTATGTGCTCTCACGTCTTTTAGCAGCTGCGTGATGACACCTGTATGTTCTATGCACCTTGGTATGCCTGGAACGCCTCCTTTTTGAACAGAGGTGTCAATATACTTGTTCTTTAAGAGGAAATCTGTCAGGCGTCGATTCATAACGGTAAAAAATATTTTTCCTTCGACGTTCAATAGGGAGATGTACCTAAATTTGTTTACTGTACTTGCTCCTTCCTCTTTAGGGATCCATATTCCTTCTGAGCACCTCCATTGTACAGCTATCTTCCCTCTTCTCCAAACAATTTTTAACAACCTCCATAACATACGGAGCAACAATGGGCAACGTTTATAAACTAAGTAAGGGACTCCGTTAGGTCCAGGGGCTGATCCCGATCTGGCTGTTTTTAATATTGTTTGAACTTCTTTCAATGTTGGTTCTTTTTAAGTCAAAAGGGTATGAAGGCAAATTAGGTGTGATTAGAGAGGAGTTTTCTCCTAGCTGTATATGTTTATTTGAGTCACTCAGAGTCATTTTAAGGAAGTCATTTATTTCGTCAGGAGTAGATGTTAACCTTCCATTTCAAATAATTTCTTAGTGAAACCGTATGGATTAGAGACGAAAGCTAATCGTTTGCGCGCCCTTTCCTTCCTTCTATTCCTGTGCCATTCTGCTCTCCGTAAAGATTTCATTTTGGAACGGATGATGTCACAGAGTTCTTGCAGCGGTCCATTTTCTTCCGGTTTTGCTTTCTTATATTGCTTTCGGATAGCTCTTAATTCCGCTCTGCATTGTTTGATTTTACTTTCCCTTCGATTTTCTGAAGTTTTTTCTTTCGTCTTCCTTTCCTCGTATCCGAAACGCTCTGAAGCGTAGCTAACTATGATTTTTGACATAGTACTTAAACGGGTATCCACCGAGCCTTTTGAAATTGTCTTTAGTATTTCGCTGATGTCTAAATCGAAGTCGTGCCAAGCTTTTTTTATCTACGACAGCAGGCCATTTGATCTTTTTCCGAAATGTCTCTGATGGTAATTCAGGGGATACTTGTGCCTCTGCTTGGAAGAACTGGGCTCAGTGGTGAGCTTCCCGGCCCTGTATTTCCTGCGTCTCATCAGGAGAATTTTCTGTGCGCTGCAACTGGCTAGTTTCCAATTGACATTTCATTTTGGCTTGATGGATTTTTAGACCGCGTTTCTTCTTGCATTTTTTTCCCGCATGGGCAAGTCCTAATCGTTGTCCGTGGGTGTGAGGCTTGGTTCGTCTCCGGTTGATCCGTCCTAATAGGGATCTCATTCTCCCCCCCCCCGCCTCTCGGGATCCCTTGAGGGTATTTATTCTTATTTGTGTCTGTAGCCAAATTTTGATCTGCATACCGGGTAGCTAGCCCAGGAATGTTTTAAATTGTGGTCTCTCCTCACCGTCAATTGACTTTCCAATTTGTCATCTAGTCTATTCCTAGTAGTCATCCGGCCTTTACCGGACGTCACTGTCTTGACAGGAAAAACTGCTTTGAATATACGCTCTTTTAGCGCTAGAGGGCGTCGTCAGTGATGTTTGGAGTAAAGTTGAAAACACGGACAATTTTATTTTGAAATACCGTAATTTGAGAACACATTTTTTTCATTTTAACATGAGATATTAACAATTAGAGTTTTGTGTCTCTTTAAGTTGAAAAAATGTGATACAGTGACACACTGACATTCAAATTTATTAAATAGATTTTTGTATTTAAAAAAATTTTATTTTTAAAAATCTAGTGACACCAAGGACATGGCTTCCATGTTTAAATGTAATCTTTGTCATTTGATATTTTAAAGTCTATGTTAAATTATTTACAACATTTATATTCGGTTTATTGTCCTCATCTTTGTTGTTATGACTACTTTTTGGCCGTTGTGTTCTCCAGCCTTCCTCAGGTGTATATCGATCTGGGTAACTTGCAAGGACTATGATCTAATGGATAAAAGCGTCGGTTTGTGAATTTGTTGAGATAGTGGTTGTGAGTACAATCCCTGCATCGAGCAGTGTGTAGTTGCAATCACTTGAAACGGGAGAGCAATAACAGAAAAGTATTAAATAAAATAAGAACTAGACGATACATCCCTAGACATGAGCAGTGAAACGAGAACAGTCTATCCGTGTAGATTAAATAAAGGGTTCACTTCAGAATTCCCTGTAGGCTATCCAGATCGACGAGGAAAACCTGAGGATACAACGGCCAAAACGTCGTGATAAAAACAACAAAGATGAGGACAACAGTCCGAATATATTGTAAATAAAGATAACTCATTATCCAAGAAATTCATAAAAATATATATGGTGGTGGGGGGGGGGCTTAGCGAAGGTCATCCTTCTTCAAACACTGTGGATTTGGCGCTACAGACTCACAAATAAGTGTACCCAATAACAGAAACCATATCGTCTGAAAACTTTCGACAATAGCAGTAACTAAAATGAACATCACGTGTAACTCGAAGAGAAAATGCTGTCAGAATTAAGATGTTGACCTTCCACACTACTTCTAACAAAAGGTTAGAAAGGAAACCTCATGAATGCTGACAAGAGTGATAACAGTTGTCATGAGAAACCTATTTTCTTGAGAATTGGTTTTAATAGAAAGTAATTAATATAAGACTCGTGCGTTAATTATTATTAAAATATAAGTGAAAACGTTCAGACCTCAGGCGGGAAATTGGGGCTTTTTGAGGAGCGTGGAAACACCTCCCAATTGCTAATCCCAGACATGATGATGAACTACATCCGGCAGTAAGTTCTTCGATCGGGAGATTGGACGTTTTTGAGGAGCGTGGAACTACCTCCTATTTACTGGTCCTGGATATGAGGATAAACTACATCCGGCAGCAAGTTCTCCCGTCGGGTGATTGGACGTTTTTGAGAAGCGTGGAACCACCTCCTACTTTCTAGTCCCGGATAAGAGGATAAACTACATCCGGCAGCAAGTTCTCTGATCGGGACATTGGACGTTTTTGAGGAGCATGGAACCACCTCCTATTTCCTAGTCCCTGATATGATGATAAACTACATCCGGCAGCAAGTCCTCTGATCGGGAGATTGGGGGTGGGGGGTTGAGGAGTATGAAACCACTTCCTAATTTCTACTCACGGGTGTGACATCCGGCAGCAAGGCCTTTGATCGGGAAATTTTTCGGGTGAGGTGTCAGAACCTATCGATAAATAGATTCTCTGTTATCAATGAAGTCATTATTTCTGAAGGTCACGATCAGTGATTTAAATATTAAGAAACACTGTTCTGACATTGGATAAATATTGAAATTCAACGTTTTAACTTATATTTTAATAATGATATAAACCCCCTGGACCCGTGAAAAAATTCACGGATAATTTAAATATCGTCCAATGAATATTTATCCGTTAATCAAAATTGTTTAATCTGTACTATTTTGGTTTTAAAAAAATTATATTTATCATTTATTTCATATTTAATGATATAAGTTTATTTTAAGTTATTGTGTGTAACGGATGTATTTCATATGAAATACATCCGTTACAGCGTATTCCTCTCTACAATGTTTCTAGTGAAAGTGATTCCCCTTCTGCGACCATGAGTAAATTTGTTTTAATTCTCACACTGTCCATCGCCGTGTCTCTTGAAAACGTTACGTAAAGCTGACCATAAGTGAATCATGGCTGTGGCAAATGTTTGCCAAATCTATCGATTGTTTGCACCTGTGCTTTATTGACTGTCATAGAATAGGACATACGAACCGGGAATTGGGGTCCGATGCTGAACAAATGGAATATTTGTATCGCTTGGTTTGATTCTTGGAATCAGTACTCTCGTCTGAGAGTGAGATCCACTTATAATTGATGTTTCGATGCTATCCTCGTGGAGCTGAAGTACTTCCGAGTACCGTTGAATAGATCTTGAGTTATAGAGAGGTTTCTAAATAGCAAAATAATTACTCCACCTTTTACGTTAAGGCAATGAGGAGTCATTCCAAAAGGCGTAAGAGAGTTTATAAACTCCATAGGACAATTCTGGGCTTCTTCTTCATTATCATAAGTTACAGAGTCGGTGCTTAGATGTTGTCTTAGCTTCAGTGGGCAATCTACTTAGAATTTCTTCATTTTATTACTAAGCAGAACGAATATTTAGGGAAATATATATATATATATATATATATATATATATATATATATATATATATATATATCCAGGTAAGATAAAACGAATAGAGTACAATTCCAATGTTAGTAACATTTAATTTAAAAAAGTAAAGTAGAGCAATATTCTTTATTTTAGGACATTACATAAAATCGCAAAACGTTTTGAAATGTTTTCGATGCAATATCCTAAAATAAGTTATATATATATATGTGTGTGTGTGTGTGTGTGTGTGCATGCATGTATGCATGTATGTATACAATCGGTATCACCCTAAGCAAGGCAGTACACCCACTAACAGTCAGGGGTTTGTGAAAGTATATTCACTCACACCATGTGGTCATAAAAATTGGGCTTGTGTTCACGAGGAAAAACACTACAAACAAACGTACACAATAACAATGAAAAACACAGCAAATTGTATGGTAATTTTATTTATGTAATTGCGTGTATTGATATGTGTGTTTTACATTACAATTATAATGTTCATGTTATGAAAGGGAGTAAGTCACTCTGTAATATCACAATTCCTATCACGGGGAAGTTACACACGTGTTGTCATCCCGACAGTTCGAAGAGATCGACTCTCACGTCTCTTGACGGGATGTCCGTATTCCCGGTAGGTACAGTCCCTATTCCATGCTGGAAATAATTTTATTATTTTTAATTTTTGGTATTTATTTAATTTATTTTAAGCGAGGTTTAAATATTATTTTATTTTATTTACAATTTTTGATATTGTTTTATATTTTATTTTTATTTATAAGAATATATATGTATGTATGTATGTATGTATAATGTTACCCTTCCTTCTTTCAGTTGCGTTCTTATTGACTGAAGATCGGGAGAGCATGAAACTTGAGTAACGACTCGAGCTGTCCTTTGTTAGGTGTTGGCGTTGTGATGCAATGTTTTGCTCTGTCAAGATAATCTGGACATTGAGCACTCATTTACTGAGTTGGATTAACGGGAATTAATATTTTATTTTATAGTTAAAATAAACAGGGATTAATGGCATTCATTTTTTTTAAAAGTATTAAAATAAAAAAATATCTGCAAAAGAAATGTATAGCACCCAAGGAAATCCATGAAGACATGGTACAGACACTTACTGAGGACTTCCCTTCCTATGCAACTGTGAAAAAGCGAGCCGCGGAATTCAAGTGCGGCATGGTCAGCAATGAATACGTTGATGCTATTCACTGTATGCTTTTGGATGATAGATTTTTTTTTACTGTCCAGCAGATAGCCAAGTCCATGGTCATTAGTTCTGGTTCATTCCATAGTTTTAACTGAGATCATGGAGATGAGCAAGCTGTTTGCAAGATGGGTCCCACGAATGCTAACACAAGAGCAGAAGCTGAAAAGGGTAGACTTTTCCAGGACACTTCTGTCTCGCTTCCAGACTAGTCCCGAGATTTCCAATGCAGATGAAACCTTAGGGATTAATGGCATTTGTTTGAAAAATTTATACAAAAATATCTGCAAAAGAAAGGTATAATACCCAAGGAAATCCACGAGGACACGATACAGGCACTTACTGACTTCCCTTCCGATGCAACTGTGAAGAAGCGAGCCGCGGAATTCAAGTCGGGCATGGTCAGCAATGAATAAGTTGATGCTATTCACTGTATGCGTTTGAATGATAGATTTTTTTACTGTCCAGCAGATAGCCAAGTCCATGGTCATTAGTTCTGGTTCGGTTCATACTGTTTTAACTGAGATCTTGGAGATGAGTAAGATGTTTTCAAGATGGGTCCCACGAATGCTAACACAAGAGCAGAAGCTGAAAAGGGTAGACTTTTCCAGGACACTTCTAACTCGCTTCCAGACAGGTCCCGAGAATTTCCAACGCAGATGAAACCTTAGTTCACCACTTCAAACGTGAAGCAAAAATTCAAATCAAACAGTGTAAATACTCTGATTCTCAAGTCACGAAGAAGTTCAAGCAGGTAGCGTCTGTTGACAAGGTGAATTCATTTTTTTTTATTCTGAAAGATTAATCATGATAGATTTCCTGCAAAAGGAGAAAAAAAACTATTAATGGACAGTACCATGCATCAGAACTAAGACAACTGGAAAAAGCAACCAAGTCGAAAGACAGAGAGCTATGCTGAGGGAAGGCATGCTCTTGCACCAGGATAACGCGCCCGTTCAGACTTGCAGTTGCTGAATCAGCCAACCGTGGCTTTGAATTGCTACCCCATCCCCCTTACTCACCAGATATAGCTCCATCAGTCTTCTCGTTTCCTAAACTCAAATCCCACATAAGTGGTCGCCATTTTGGAACCAATGATAATATCATACGTACTGTAGATGAGTTTTTTGGGCCGGAACGCCACCTTCTGCAGAGATTGCATTGCTTAAGAATAGTTGGACCAAGGGCATTGAAAAATAGTGAAAAACAGTGAAAAACTTTCTTATTTTCTGGCTGAGGCTTAGAACTTTTTTTAAACAAACCTATGACCTTATTTCCTTACTTAGATTTTTTTTTACCCACTCAGCGTAAAAATAAATGAATGGCTCCCTTAGTAAAAAAATAAAGTACAAATAACTCTTTAAGAAAACAGGGACCGATTTCCCAATGTATTTACAAGCGGAGCACCACCTTCTAAAATGATTAAAAAAATTAATATTTTTCGATTCTAAGCTACGAAATGTGTACAAATTGTTCTCAAAAATGTATTCTTTTTTTACGATATAAACCAGCCAATTTAAGTAACGCTCAACCAAATTTAGAGATACAATTAATTTTTAGGGTTTCAAGCCAACAGACAAACTTTGAGTTTTATATATTAGATATATATTTGTTTATGCTCTATGAATCTCTTTTACTTTTGGAGGACCGTAATATCACCTTCTACAGTGATTGCGTTGCTTAAGCATCGTTGGATCAAGGGCATTGAAAACCAGTGAAAAACTGTCTTATTTCTCCAACTCTTTCGGTCTGAGGCTTAGAACTTTTTGAACAACACTCTTACCTTATTTTTAATTCGCTTTATCCACAAAGCGTAAAAAAAAATGATTGTCAAAAAGTAAAAAAAAAAAACATGGTTGATGATCGTGGCAGTTATGACGTCATAACATCGATTGCAATAATGTATCGTGAGAAAAGCTGAAGTCGTAGAGACACAAAATTTTCAATTTGTCGTTTCTGGCATCCGATGTATTTAGACATGCGATGTTAATTGCTCCCTATGACGTAATTCTTTCTATACTGGGCCTACTTAGGTAGCCATCATAACCTTGTATACGCGATGATTCCTTCAGACCTACAACGTTGACTTGTTTCACAATTTGCAATAGCTATCAATGACGTAAGCCCAATTTCAAATTCGACATTTGTAACAAAAAATAAAGTATAAACAACTTGTTAAGAAGACAGGGATCGATTAATTAATATTTTTCGATTCTAAGCTATGAAAAAATTATTTTTAAAAATGTATTCTATCTACATTATTCGGACTATTGTCATCATCTTTGTCGCCATATTTATTACAACGTTTCGGCCCTTCAGTATCTGTCTATATTTCTGAGATGAGGTATTATCTACACTATTTACATTATTCGGTCTATTGTCCTAATCTTTGTTGCCATATTTATTACAACGTTTCGACCCTTCAGTATCTGTCGATATTTCTGGGATGAGGTATTATGTACACTATTTACATTATTCGGACTATTGTCCTCATCTTTGTCGCCATATTTAGTACAACGTCTAGTCTTTCAGTATCTGTCTATATTTCTGAGATGAGGCATTATGTACACTATTTACATTATTCGGACTATTGTCCTTATCTTTGTCGCCATATTTATTACAAAGTTTCGGCCGTTGTACGCTCCCGCATTCTTCAGGTGGTTGGAATATCGAACTGACTGGGGTGGACTGTTCTAGTACCACGTGCCATGTTTTTAATGGATGTCAGTTATCAACTATCTCCTCTTAATTTCCCTCTGAACGTTCTCTACTGCCTTAACCGGGTATTGAACTCACACTCTTTGAAGACACATGACACAGTGGATAAAGGCGTTAGTTAGACCCAGTGACAGGACCCAAAGTGTGTGAGTTCAATACCCGGTTAAGGCAGTGGAGAACTTGGAGAGGGGAATTAACAGGAGATAACTGATAACTGACATCCATTAAACATGGCACGTGGAACTAGAACATTCCAAACACCTGAAGAAGGCCGGAGCGTACAACGGCTTAAACGTTGTAAGAAATATGGCGACAAAGATGAGGACAATAGTCCGAATAATGTAAATAGTGTACATAATACCTCATCTCAGAAATATAGACAGATACAAAAATGTATTCTTTTTTTACGATATGAACCAGCCAATTTAAGGAACGCTCAACCAAATTTAGAGATAATTGAATTTTAGGATTTCAGGCCAACAGACAAACTTTGAGTTTTATATATTAGATATATATTTGTTTATGCTCTAGGAATCTCTTTTACTTTTGGAGGACCGGAACACCACCTTGAAAAGTCATTGCGTTGCTTAAGCATCGTTGGATCAAGGGCATTGAAAACCAGTGAAAAACTCTCTTATTTCTCCAACTCCTTCTGGCTGAGGCTTAGAACTTTTTGAACAACACTCGTATTTATTTTTAATTCGCTATATTCACACAGCGTAAAAAAATGCATGCCTCCCTTAGTAAAAAAAAAAAATAAAGTATAATTAACTCTTTAAGAAAACAGGGATCGATTTCCCAATGTATTTATATTACAAGCGGGGCACCACCTTCTAAAATGATATAAAAAAATTAATATATTTCGATTCTGAGCTACGAAATTTGTAAAAATTATTTTTAAAAATGTATTCTTTTTTTACGATATGAACCAACCAATTTAAGTAATGCTCAACCAAATTTAGAGATACAATTGAATTTTAGGGTTTCAGGCCAACAGACAAACTTTGAGTTTTATATATTAGATATATATTTGTTTATGCTCGATGAATCTCTTTTACTGTTGGAATCATTTCGACATTTTTTGTAATGAGTTTCGTTATATTAAATTATTTTCTGTACACTCAGGGTTTATCTGTTCATACAACAGTAAATTTTCCACCCTCTGTGTTTCTTTCTCGTTCTCACTCTTTCAGAGCTAATTTTTTATACGTTTAACGCTCAAAATACACAACTCTATGTGTGTGTGCATGTCTCTGGCAGCGTGCGCCGAATTACTATTAATTCTATTTTGTTGTTATTGACTTGCCTCTTTTGCGAGCAAGTCATTAATTCACAACTATACGCTCCAGTCAGACGTGCTCCGTATCGATTGGCCGGCCCGATGCTACTGTAGGCCACGTGGTGTCTATCGCGGGATTTCCTTACAAATTACAAGCTTCTAATTTCGGTAACGTCCGCCGATATTTGCGAGGAAAATCAATCCCTTGTAGAGGCAAGGTCGCATATCGCATATCGTTTTGGCATATGTAGCGATTACGTCACTGATTCCATAATTCTATAAACGACCATCCTGCTCTTGATTTTGCCTCTTCCTCTACTATTCCTTTCTGTCTTTTCCCATGCACACATAATATATATATATATATATATATATATATATATATATATTTGGTGCGATGGGTAAATCGTCGTCATTTTATATGTTTAATTTCGCGCATGCGCGTTGTTTTTTTTTCCATTTCGAGGACAGTGCAGGGGATTCGAAAAGAGTTGGATGAATCTCATGGTAATTACGAAGGAGTGATCACTAGTGATGGCGATATTATGCCTCCATTCACCTTCCCACATGGCCTTAGACTCAACACAGAGGCCTAGATCAAGTACCTTGAGGATGTAGTGTTGCCTTGGGGCAAGAAGGTAGCTGCTAGAAGACCTATGTCTGGCAGTAGGACTCTGTCTCATAGAACACAAACAGGAGAACCCAGTCATGTCTGTCAGACAATTTCTGCGACCACATCACCCCTTACATCTTACCAACTAACTACCCCTCTGCAACCGCCTTGATTCTTATGTGTGACGTACAGGGACCAACAAAACTACTTGTAACATCAAAGAATAACTGAAGACAAGGATGATGGCAGTATTCACTAACATAAACAAGAAGACCGGCAATAAGAGTTGCAGCAGATTCCGAACTCGTCTGGAGGGCGTGGTTGAAGTCAGTGATGATTTTATTAAATAGATTTGCTCTTTAGTATTTCAAGATATTTTTGAGTAATTTTGGTAAATATATCTGTTAAAATGAGATGTCAGTTTTATTTTCAGTTTTGTATAATTTAAACGTCAATTTATCCATCACGCTTTATACATATATATATATATATATATATATATATATATATATATATATATATATTTATTTTTTTATATATATATATATATATATATATATATATATATATATATATATATATATATAAAAGATAAAGAGGCAATTTGTAAAACTTTTTATCAAAGACGCGTTTCGCCGGACAAAACATATGGTCTCTTTGGAATCATCAGTTTGACTTAATATGAGGTGCACATATACATATGTAAGTGTATACAGATATGTATAAATAATGGAATGCATGAATACATATATATATATATATATATATATATTAAAGAAAAACAGACCACTTTAAGGTACCATTATAATAATTTATTTCACCAGAGCCTTTTTAAAGGACTCCGGATCATCAGATAGCACTTCCAAAAATGAAATGCAACGTAAAATAAAATAAAAATTGATGGGTAGTGTAAGTTTTTGTAATTTAACAGAGAGTGTAAAAGAAGTAGTTAAAGAAACATGGTAGATTTTAGGGAGGGATTAATTTCATATCTCTCTCAATAATATTTCTTTTTAAAATGTTTGTTCAGTAATATGTCTGGATCTTTATGCCTTGTTACTTACTATTATAGTTACTATATATATTACTTACTATTATATATATATATATATATATATATATATATATATATATATATATATATATATATATATATATATATTTGTTTGAATAAAAACAGACCACTTTAAGGTTCCATGTAATAAGTTATTTCACCACAACCCTTTCACAGGGCTCTGGATCATCAGACTTTACTTCCAAAGGTTGAAATAATATATATATATATATATATATATATATATATATATATATATATATATATATATATATATATATAAGATATGTATATGCGCGCGTGTTTGTGTGTTTGTGCACAATCTATATATCGATGGGCATGTATATGTATATATGTAGGTATAACTATGAAAAATATAAGGGGCTCTATTACATTTATATGCCTGGATAATTTTATTCAATAAAATTGCTCTTTAGTATTTCAAGTCCCTAAATGAATAACAAGGAAAAATAGTAAATTATCATTTTTTTCATGTATAAATTATGAACATCGAATATGAATATTGATACATTTTCTTCTTTTTTTTTTAATCATATCACCGAATGCAAAACAGTAAACTTGCTAAGACACAACGGGTGAAAGTATAGGGAAAAAAAAAAAAAAGAAACATTATTGAAGAGCGGGAACAATAAAAAGAGAGTAATCAAGAAGGCAATAGATACCGATTGACATTGTACTATAATTTTTAAAGAACAGATTTAGCTTGAAACCATGTGACCGGAAGTATGTTCCACAAGTGTGAAGTGCGAGAAAAGAAACTGTTATCGTAGAATTTACGGTTACATCTAGCCAATTCAACTGTGGATTAATGAGACCTATCCGCCAATCTAGTAGTGCGCTTAAATTCTAGGTAGCAAAGAGAAGACTGATATTTCTGCTTCAAATACAGAAAATGTGACACAAGGCCAAAGATGGGAAATGGGGGAAAAGGATGGTCTTCTGTTTTAACATTAAACTTAGCTCGCCACAAACACTGAGCCAAACATACCACAATATTCTTAACACCAAAACAACGTATTCTTACTTACCTTTCTTATTACATCCACCATAATACCTCAGTGTCTCTATGAAAATATGTACAATTCATTGTCTTTGGTGGGGGGGGGATAAAACAACAATTAAAAAACTAGTCCCAATGCGTATTTACAATATGAATACAAATCCTCCCAAAGACAAGAGTTCACTCGAACAATTACCATAAAAATATTCAAAGAAAAGACACAAGGAAGAGGCGGTGCGAAATTCACTGAAGCCGAGACGCCACATCAGGACCAATAATATTGCTGATTCTTTGGATTTTATCAAGTATCTCTAGATATACATCAGGAACACTGGATCATATATGGCAGCAATATTCAAAGCATGGACGAATGGTAGACTTATAAATATGTAAGATAGATTCACAAGGGGAAAAGTGTCTTGCACGACACATTAAACTAACTTTCTTAGCGTCATACGCAGCAGTTGATTCAATATAATCTTTCCACTTCATGTCAACCGAGAATGCAATTATGGAAAAGCGTAACGATTCACTCTAATGGATGTTAGTATCAGCAAAGCTGATGTGGTCTTTTAAGTTTCGTTTTGGCGCAATTTAGTTGTTTTTAGAGAGACTTAAGTTGGTAATTTCAGTTCCATTGTAATTATTCATGCCATAAGCTAAATGATTTTTTGAAGAATCCTAGACAGTAGCGGGCAAAAGTCTTCGGAAATTTTAAAATCCTATATGTAAAGTACAGTGTATGTGTGTTTGTACGTGTGTATGTCCAAGCAATTCCTCCGCTCACACTGGTCCGATTTCAATGATTCATAGCTCATTCAAAAGCCCTAGAAAAATTAGTCACTGGGAACGATTTTCGTTGAGCTCAGATTCAGGGTTGCCAGATTATGCGAGGTTAAAAAGATATATTAATATATTATACTAGCCATTATCGTTGTTTTTATGGTTCAAGAAGAGTAACTTTTATTTTACTTTTGTATCCAAAATTGCAGCTAGCTTCAAATTTTAAGCTAGCTCCCGTGGAGAACTTTTGGTTTGGCCATCATCACAATAGCTAGGGCGAATTAGATGCGAATCATCAATAAATTACAGAAGAACTCAAAATTGATCGCTGTATTTAAGTATTGAATTAATATTTAAGCTTACCTTTTAAAAGTTCAACGATATTCTGCTGCCACTTAATTTAAAGACGACTGATGTACGTAGATCCTTATTTTCCGTACAAACAATTATTTTTATTTCATGGGCAACAGAACAGGGGACAATTTATAAGATAAAATTAATATATTGTAAAGATGGAAAAATAGAAATTAGAATTAGTTATACATTAAACATTTTGAGAAGTATAATAGAAAATAAAGAAAACCCATTTTATGGAATCTATAGGGAAATTGAAACTCAACTCTCCCACGAATTCTGAGATTAAAAAGCACCAGCTCAACATTTAGCAATTTACAGACTGAGAGCGCATTATCTATATTATATATTATCTACTTCTAGGCAATAACACTTTTCAGGTTTAACTAATTTGCATATTCATTTTTAAAAAGTTTATTTCATTAATTAACTGTCCTCATTACTGTTCTATTATTCGAGGACTGTTTTGATTTTCATATCGAAAATACTTCACTTTAGGAATATCATCTTATATAGTGCAGAAAATTATTTGAAATTTGCATTTTACTTGGCCTTCAACAAGTTGGCATCTATTTGTAAAACTTTCTTTTAAGCCAATTTGTGAATGAAATATTCATTTAAAATTTGTTTCAATGATTTCAAGTGGTGAATATATCTTACTTTGCGAAGTGATAGCGAGTGGGCGAAACCTGCTAGTATTGTATATTCCTAATAATTGCCATCTTATAAGTGTTTTTTTTTTATTTGTTGTTGTTGTTTCTGTTGTTTTTGTTGTTGTTATAGCTACAGATGAAAATCATTTTCAAACTTAACTATAATACTTTTTTAGCAGGGGTTCTGAAGTAGCGTGGAAGATGCGAGAGGACCCCTGAAAAATGGCCGTTCGAAATACTTAACAGCCGCATCGAACGTCAAAGAGCAATTGCTCTTATTCGGCCACTTTTACTTTACTGTTTCTAGTTTCGTTAATATGTAATTATTTTTCACTATTTCTGATATGAGGTATTACGTACACCATTGACATTATTCCGATTATTGTCATCATCTTTGATGCCATATTTATTACAACATTTCGGCCGTTGTACGCTTTGGCTTTCTTCAGGTGGTTGGAATGTCGAAGTAAAACCCTTTATTTCACTCACTAGGGTAGACCGTTCTAATTCCACTTGCCATGTTTAATGTTTAATGGATGTCAGTTATCAGTTATCTCCTGTTAATTACCCTCTCCAAGTTCTGCCTTAACCTGGTATTGAACCCACACTCTTTGTGTCCTGTCACTGGATTAAACATGACACGTGGAACTAGAACGGTCTATCCCAGTGAGCGAAATAAAGGGTTCACTTCCACATTCCAACCGAAGAAAGCCGAAGTATACAACGGCCGAAACGTTGTAATAAATATGGCAACAAAGATGAGGACAATAGTCCGAATAATGTCAATAGTGCACATAATACCTCATATCAGAAATATAGACAGCTACTGAAGGGCCGAAACGTTGTGATAAATATGGCGACAAAGATGAGGACAATAGTCCGAATAATGTCAGTAGTGTAAATAATACCTCATCTCAGAAATATAGACAGCTACTGAAGGGCCGAAACGTTGTAATAAATATGGCGACAAAGATGAGGACAATAGTTCGAATAATGTCAATAGTGTACATAATACCTCATCTCAGAAATATAGAGAGGTAATTATTTTTATTTTAAATTTCGTCTACTTATTTTTCTTCTCTCCAACAAGACCATTTTCTTGCCATTATTCTTTATTTCCCTTACAACTATGGTCATCATCAGCAGTAGCAGCAGCATTGTCGTCGTCGCCCACACAAACATCTGATGGCAGCGGCCATGGGACAAAGCCTTCTTTGATGTACATCACGATCATCCTCTTTTATACGAGCCTCCGTAGAAAATGAGTAGTATATCCAATATAATGGCTGTTAGAAATCCCTCAGCAATTCCAGAACAATATTTAGTGTCGTATCATCATAACACGTAGAAAAATAGATACTTAGACACCCACACAAAATCTTCTTATATATATATATGTATATGTATTTATTATTTTTGTCCTCTTTGCAGATAAGACATCGTTAACCAACCACGTCTTGTTGGCTGCCAAATGGGCGCTCTAATGTTCTAGTGAATCGAAATGAAGGAGAAAACGAAAAATAAAAAATAACAATGCAAACCACAACAAACAAACAAACAAACCAATATCTCTTTCACTATTTCTTCTTTTTTTTATTAAAAAATGTTTTATTTTTTAGCATTTTATGCCAAAAGATAACATTTGACGGGAAAATGTAGGCGTGCGATTTTTTCAGTGAAAATTGAGTTTGGGGAATGAGATTTTTGTTTTTTTTTATGGAGAAGGAAAAATGGTGGAAAAGTATTAAAAAAATAATAGCAAATTTATAAAGATATTGGGTTAGGTCAAAGCAATATAGAGAAGGAAGGAAGGAAGGAAGGAAGGAAGGAAGGAAGGAAGGAAGGAAGGAAGGAAGGAAGGAAGGAAAAAAAAAAAAAGAGAGAAGGAAGGAAGAAATTAAGGTAGGAAGGAAGGTAGAAAGGAAGGAATGAATGAATGAATGAAGAAAGGAAGTAAGGAGAGAAAGAAGGAATGAAGGAAGAAAGGACGGTACGAAGAAAGGAAGGAAAGAGAGAATGAATGAATAAAGAAAGGAAGGGAGGAAGGAAGGAAGGAGAAAAGGAAAGAAGCAAGAGGGAAGGAATGAAGGAAGGAAGGAAGAAAAGGTAGATAGGAAGGAAGGAAGGAAGGAATGAAGGGAGGAAGGAAAGAGGTAAGGAAGGAAGGGGTGTAGGAAGGAAGGAGTGAATGAATGAATGAAGAATGGAAGGAAGGTGGGAAGGAAGGAAGCAAGAAGGAGGGAAGTAATGAAGAAAGGAAGAAAAGAGAGAAGTAAGAAAAGAGGGACGGAAGAAAAGAGGGACGGAAGAAAAGAGGGAAGGAAGAAAAGAGGGAAGGAAGAAAAGAGGGAAGGAAGAAAGGAAGGTAGATAGGAAGGAAGAAAGGAAGGAACGAAGGAAGGAAAGTAAAGGAGAAAAATGAACAAAAACGGAAATGAAGGAAGAGAAATTGGATAGAAAAAATAAAATAAGGGGGATTACGGCCATATCAGGCTAAAACACCGCCTCCTGTACGACCAACGAAGTTAAGCAACGCCGAGCCTGGTCAAAACCTACATAGATGATCGCTGGTGAATAAAGTTACTCCAAAATTGAGTGTGCGGGTGGTGTAATAGATAACGGCTCGGAATTTTTAATCGGAGAGCCGAGATCCAATTCCAGTTCGGTTTTTTATATTCACTTACACGCAAATGACCTTGCGAAAGATATGAATATACCTTCTCTTCTCCCATCTATGGGTTAATTAGTCAGACTTGTATCCCTAGACCATCCTTACCTCCAATTAAAAAAAATCTTTAGACATATCAGTTATACATTCTTTGATAATGGCTAAAGGTATATTCGAAAACGTTCGTACATACAAAACATTTGGATAATTTTCACTTAATTTATGTCCAGAAAAGAAGACAATTATTACACAAAAAAATTAAATAAAAACTTAATCACAGTACCTTGTCAGTCATTTTGAATGAGACTTGAAGAATTGCTGAGCAAATATACAATTATATATATATATATATATATATATATATATATATATATATATAGTTAGTATATAAAAATAATGACGTAATAATGTCGTTTTTTGACGTTAAAAAATACGTCAAAATGCGACATTATTACGTCATTATTACTTAAATATATATATATATATATATATATATATATATATATATACAATATATATATATATATATATATATATATATATATATATATATATATGACAGTGGTGGCCTGATGATTGCATTTAGCATGAGACTGTCGCCTCTAAGTATTGATTTCTATGTTCCTTTTTATATATATATATATATATATATATATATATATATATATATATATATATTACAATGAATCATTCATACAAAAAAGTAGATTAGTAAAGTTAATGATATAGAATGGCAAAACCCATACCCAAACAAATTTTTAAGCTACAAATCACTCGATGAATGTTATGATCCTTGTTTTTAATTCATAATTTTAAAAACAAGGATCATAACATTCATCGCGTGATTTGTATGTTAATGCACCTTTAAAATTTTGTTTGCGAAGGGATTTCGCCATTTTATATGATTAACTTTACTAATCACTTTTTGTATGAATGATTCATTGTAATATAAATTGAATTGCACCACACATTTGATATATATATATATATATATATATATATATATTCTCGTTGAGAACGACGAGTGAGGGTTCACCTCCACAAGTGAATTGTTTAAAGTGTTCAATTGCCCGTTCCCTGCAATGAAGATTCCGTTATAGGACCTTGTTAGATGATACTTCAATCGCAGGTTTTGAATAGAAGTTTTTCCATTTCAAAAACGTTCTGAAATGCATGCTGGTCGTTGGCTCCTACGAGATGCTCTTTTGCCCTTTGCTAATCCTCTCCTGGCTGGATTGATTTCGTTAAGACCATATCACGTTGAAACACCGGTTTTCGCCAACTCACGGAAGTTAAGCAAGGTCGAGCTTGGTAAGTACCTTGAGAATACCAGTTGCTGTAACCTTGGATATGCAGGTGGTACATTGGATAAAGGCTCGGAATTAGAACTAGGAGAGCCGAGTTCGAATTCCAGTCGAGTTCGTTGCATTTATTTAGGCGTAAATACGCTTGGGAAGAGTCATACCCTATCTCGTCCCTTCTCTCCTGTAACCCTATCCATGGGATAAATAGTAGGAGAAACTGGGGCCTTTAACCATGGTTGGCAGTTTAGAATTTCACACACACACGAGCGCGCGCGCGCGCATATACAGGGTGCAATGGATTAACTGTCGTCTAAATAACACGAAAATAACAATAACACTAACATTTCATTTTAACAGCTATATTTACCAAAATTACACAAAAATATCTTGAAATACTAAAGAGTAAATTTATTCAATAAAATCGCCATTGGATTCAACCACGGTCTCTAGAAGACTATGGAGTCTCTTGCAACTTTTGTGGAAAGTTTCCTTGTTTAAGTGGGTGAAGGCTGCCATAATCCTTGCCTTCAGTTCATCTTTGGTGTTACAAGGAGTTTTCTTGATCTTTTGCTCAACTGAGCACACCCCCCACACACACACATAATAATCAAGCCATGACTGGGTCCTCCTGCTTGTGTAGCATGGTGCAGAGTCCTGTTGCCAGACATAAGGTCTTCCAGTAGCCACCCGCTTGACCCATGGTTGCGCTACCTCCTCAAGGCATTTGATGTAGGTCTCCATGTTAAGTCTGGGGCCTTCACCAACAAATTCGAGAGTTTTCTTATCAGAACGATCAGAGTGAGTTTTCCAAGCCGCCGTACCTTCGTAATCACCATTAGACTCATCCAACTCTTTCCGAATCCTCTTTACTATCCTGAGGTTGACACCCAAAACGTTCTGAAATGTTTTATTCGTGCTTTCGGCGGGAATACGAGCAGTACAGCATGCCGTTTCCAAATTTCGAGAGCAACCGGGACAGAAAAGTGAACCAGTTAGCACTAAAAGTAGCAGCACACCCTCTGCTATTTAAGAGGTTCTCACATATGGCGGAATCATAGATATATATATATATATATATATATATATATATATATATATATATATATATATATATATATATATATATATATACACACAGGTACTTAGTAGAAACTGCTCATTATCCAGACGCCTTACGTTACATCTATGCGACCACACCTTTATTATAATCCATTTAAACACAGACACACACACAAACTTACCATATTAGTAGAAAATACAAATATAATAACCTCATCCACATGTGCTAACTGTGTTCTGAAAATAAAACATCCCTATAACTCTAGAAACGTACACACAACCTATACACCCAATTAAAAATAAAAATAAAATCATCCTTGATAATGACTAAAATTATAGCCGAAAGTGCTCGGAATTACAGAACATTTGGACAGTTTCTACACATTCTATGTCCAGAAAAGAAAACACTTGTTTGAACACAAGAAAAATTAAATAAAACGTATAGTCGTTGTACCTTGTCTGTCGCCTTTAAAAAAACATGTATACACGAAGGATTGCTGCCTAAATACAAATTACATATATATATATATATATATATATATATATATATATATATATATATATATATATATCTTTCCTATATATATATATATATATATATATATATATGCGTGTGCTTGCGTCGTGGATGTGTGTTTGTGTGTATGTTAACGAGAATCGATTATTTTCAACTATGGGCCTCAAAAGGCACAATGTTGTCATATCACTATTGTCTTTTCTACGCTAGTCGATGCTAACATCTTGCGAAAAAAAGAATTCAGTATCGCAAGACATGTTAACTCGAATCTAGTGCTCATTTGAAAAACTGATTGATACGAGTTTTCTTCGTTTTGTTTTCCCACAATGCAGTGGTCTTCGAATCTCTGATACCTTCCGTTGTGTGAGTCATGTACACAGACGTCAGAATCTAAGGTTTCGAAAAGAAATACCCTGAAGACGTTACTCTGTATTCGTTCGCTGGGAAAAAAAAGATCAATGGATATCTGAATAGCAAGATCGAGTCTTGTCGCCCCCCACCCCTTACTGGGTGCTTCTTCTTGTTTTTGTGAGACTGGTGTGATAAGGCTTAACAACCTTTGTAGACGATCTAACAATGCACCTTCCATGATGAATCAGTCGAGGATATCAACGGTAAAATTAGTCAAATAACGTGAAAGAACAATGGTAAAAACAACGGTAAATCTAGTTAGACAACGTTAAAAACTGTGGTAAAAACAACTGTAAAGCTAGACAACATGAAAGAACAAAGGTAAAGACAACGGTAAAACTAGTTCGACAACGGTAAAAACAACGGTAAAGCTAGTTAGACAACGTGAAATAACAATAGTAAAAACAACGTAAATCTAGTTAGACAACGAGAATGAACAACGTTAAAAAAAACTATAACGCTAGTTAGATAATGGCAAAATCTACGGTAAAAATAATGATAAGATAACAGTAAAAACAAGTGTAAATTTAGACAACGTTAAAGAGCAACGGTAAAAACAAATCTAAAACTAGTTAGGCAGCATGAAATAATATCGGTAAAAACAACGGCAAAACTAGTTATTCAACGGTAAAGCAACGGTAGAAACATGGCTAAAGCTAGTTAGACAACATGAAATGACAACGAAAAAAATAACGGTAAATCTAGTTAGACAACATAGAAAAACAACGGTAAAACAACTGTAAAACGAGATCGACAACGGTAAAACTATGGTAAAAATAAACAACAGTAAAGCTAGTTAAAAAACGTTAAAGAACAGCGATAAAACAAATCAAAAGCTAGTTAGATAACATGAAAGAACAACGGTAAAAACAACGGTAAAACTAGTTAGACAACGGTAAAAATAACGGTAAAAAACGCTGAAGCAATTTAGACAACGTGAAATAACAACGTGAAATAACAACGAACAAACAATGGAAAGTGAAAGAACGGAAGAAATAAAGAAAGAAAGTATGGAAAGAAAGAAAGAAAGAAAGAAAGAACAATGGAAAGTGAAAGAACGGAAGAAAGAAAGAAAGAAAGAAAGAAAGAAAGAAAGAAAGAAAGAATGGAAAGTGAAAGAATGGAAGAAATAAAGAAAGAAAGTATGGAAAGAAAGAAAGAAAGAAAGAACAAACAATGGAAAGTGAAAGAACGGAAGAAAGAAAGAAAGAAAGAAAGAAGCGTTAACGCTCTTGTACGTTTAACATCAGCTAAAATGGTATAGTAATATGAAATAGCTCAGCTGCAAAGGATTAGTCTTGGATAAAAGAAATTAGCAAAATCCGTAAAATGTCTAAGTTTCCAGATCTATATAATTTTGGAGATGTATCAAACGCCAGGTAATGACCGTAACTGCCTCCGACGAGAATCTAGGACTAACACACCTTGGGTTGGAATGACTGTGTGATTTTTTACAACATCGCTCTATTTTTACACCGAGCATCTGAACGACATGTTTTTCTATCACAGACAACACACGAGGCATATAAGCAAAATATTCCTTCAGAAACATCAGTTGAACGTTCGACAATTTCAAACGTATAAATATACCAACTAAAGCACTCATAAGTCTCGAGTTATGTTTTAGCAATCTTATTATAATTCCGATTTGTTCCATTGTTCCTTAGTTCAATAGCTGCATCAACTTCAAGGAAGGTAGGATCTGCGTGTCGTGCCAGAAGGTTTTTTTTCTCGTCAAAGTCCATCTCACACATCTACAAATCTACCATTCGTCTGTACATTGAATACTGCTTCCTTATCTGGTCTGGTGCTCCTGCTATTCATCTCGTGATTCTTGACCAAATCAAAAGAAGGATCTGTAATGCCATCGATCCTGGCTTCTCGACTTCAGTCACTTTCTCACCAACTTGACGTGGCTTCCCTCTGTCTTTTCTACAAATATTTTCATGTCAAGCGCTATGTCGAGCTTTTTTCCTTGATGCCCTGATGCTGCCCTTAGAGCCTCGGACACCGTCATTCCTGTCCACATCTTACTAACACCAAATCAAGATATAGATGGTCATCTCTGTCGCCGTTTTCCCTCCACTGGGCCCAGCAGAATGTCCTTATCGAAACCGACACCTCGCATAATATGCCCAAAGGAACAAAGTTTCCTTAGTGCTATCTGCTCTCTCGATACGTACCTTGTTCCGATGGTACTTACCACCCACTTATTAGTGTATCTTGGTGTCCATGTCACTTTAAGGACTCTGTGATATGCTTAAATCTCGAAAGCGTGTCTCCGATGTCTTTCCGTCTTGGTCAGTGGCTATAACTCTCATCTGTAGCTGGCGATGGTTTGTTGGATGGTCGTTTGGTTGGCATATCAACACCTCTATGGGTTATTTAATACCGAAATCTAAATATTTCGAAGCAATTTTATGGCATCAACTAAATATATTCTGAATTTAAATGTATGACTTCAAGCACAGATAAAATATATTGTTGGTCATTTTTTAAAAATTTTTCTTAAAATAGACCTTGTCACAACTCGTCTTAGTGGGAAGACAGAGTAAATACCTAGTGTGTAAATTCCTCTCGAGGAGTTTGTAACATAACCATTTATCATCTCTCAGTTGCGTCTCTGTCTTTGGACAGAGTGCACTCTCAGGGGCGACTCCGTCAAAGGATAGAGTCGCAACTGAGGAAAATTATACTGAGATGTGCCGGCGCTGGGGAACAGCTGCCCAAGACCGCACCCTCTCATTGCACCAGAGAGAGGGATCGGTGCTCGCACCGAGGTCAGCGAAACTGACAGTTGCGGGGGCTACGAGCAATTTTTTTCCTGGTCCGGGTGTACGCGCTCGGGTCCCTACCTTAAAAAAGTTCTTCTATCGCAACTCCTCTTAGTGGGGAGACTGAGTAAATACCGTGTGTAAATTGCTATAAAGTGGACCTAATTAATAAAATTAATTTCATAATTCGTGGGGAAAATTAGCTCTAATTTTGCATATATTCATATAGTTTCCACAATATAAGTTTTACTTAATTAGCTATTTTGTTTCTCTAACTCTAACTCAAATGTTGAATCTATAAATAATTCTAATTTCTATTTTCCCATCTTTACACTATATTAATTTTATCTTATAAATTGTCCCCTGTTCTGTCACCCATGAAATAAAAATAATTGTTTATACGGAAAGTAAGGTTCTACGTGCATCAAATCGTCTTTAAATCAAGTGGCAACAGAAAAATTATCGTTGAACTTTTAAAAGGTAAGTCTAAACATTAATTAAATACAGTGATCAATTTTTAGTTCTTCTCTAGTTTATTGATGTCTATCACATCTAATTCGCCCTAGCTATTGTGATGATGGCCAAACTAAAAGTCCTTCACAGAATCTAACTTAAATGCCGCCCAATAAGGTGGCTTTTAAGCTAGCTTAAAATTTTAAGCTAGCTGCAATTTTGGATACAAAAGAAAAAAAAAGAGTTACTCTCCTTGAACCATGAAAGCAACGATAATGGCTAGTATAATATATTAATATATCTTTTTAACCTCGCATAATCTGGCAACCCTGAATCTGAGCTCAACGAAAATCGTTTCCTGCGCTTAACTTTTCACGGGATTTTCAATGAGCTATGAATCATTGAGATCGGACCAGTGGGAGCGGAAGAATTGCTTGGACACACACACGCACAAGCAAACATTCATACACTGTACTTTATATATAAGATTCCTGTTTCTCTTCCTGTATCCATACGCTATGGGATTTCTTGAAACCAGGTATTGGCTACTCTATGGTGATTTGTTGTACAGGTTAAAAAATTCCGGTGAGTAGACACATCATTGTCTTAGACGCCTTTCTATTTACGTATATTTACTGAATTCATTTTTCTATTTGCATGCAGACAGTCTGCGATGAATATGGGTCTTGGATTATTCAAATATTCTTCCCAAATATGCCAATGTTATCTAGCAGTTCCAACTGTTTCTTGTGACTTACTTTATCAAGCGCTTTTTTCATAAGCCATAAAACTTAGGTATACATCCTTTTGCATTAGTATTTCTCTTTTTGATATCATTCTGAATATAAATATCACATTGCTGTTCCTGTGTCATTAACGAAACCGCGCTGTTCTTGCCCTATTTTCGCTCTATTCACTAGAAATCGGAGAAGTATTCTTATATAGTTCATTAGGCTGATTGTCCAAGTGAGTTCACGTTCGTTTGCACCTGTCTCCTTAGGCAGTGCTATGAAGATAGATTTACTTCGGTCTTTTAGTATATCGCCACTGTTGTATATTTCATTTATTATTTCTATAATCTAGCCAATTCCACAATCGTATAAGCTTGACAGCATCACTATCACAATTCCGTTTACTACTGTTGCTTGGTTTCTGCTGAATTCAGTCAGCGTTGATGTAATTTCAGATTTAAATATTTCTCGTCCTTCGATATTTCTGTGTATTGCCGCTTGTCTTCTTTCACCGTGGAAGTGTTCTACACTTCATTCGCTCCATTATTGAAATATTTTTCTTTCTCTAATATCAGTGTCCCGTCCTTGGATTTTAGTTATCCTGTTGATAAGCACGTTCTCTTATGTTTTTTTTATGCATATCTGTTTTATCAGTGATACACATTCTTTCTATTTGTGAACATTTTTTTCGTTGAGCCAGTCCTTTTCAGCTCGCCTATATTCTGAGCCGTACTTTGGCACTGACTTTTGTCTGCTTTCTCTCATATCGAGAATTTCATCTGTCATCCACTTCTTTTTTTTCTTTATCTAGTTTTCTTTGGGATGATCTCAACTGATGATGTTATTCAAGCTTATCTTAATGGATCCCAGTTCGAGTTTCAATGACCATATTTTTCATTTCATCTGTTCTTAACACTATCCATACATTTCACCTTCACAACCGGGTCATTGAAGAGTCTGTTGTATTTTGGGTACTGCCTTGGCCCTCTTCAATTTCCGTATTTTTACTCTAAATTTACGTATCACTGAAAGGTGGTTGCTCCCGCAGTCAGCACTTGTGTATGTTTTGTAGTGTAGAACTGCTTTCCTGAAACTCTTATTGATAGTTACGAGAGTGGGATGAAAAGTCCATAGGCTGACTACGAAGGAATGATGCTAGAGCTGTGAAATCTTGCATCAATTCGTTTCAACTCGTCTTATTAATAACTGCATTGTTTCTTTCCGGGTACGAGGGTGACTATGAAGGAGTGATGCCAGAACTGTGAAATCTTGCATGCATTAATTTCAACTCTTATTAATAACTGCAGTGTTTCATCCAGGTACGAGGGTGGGATGAAAAGTCCATAGGCTGACTATGAAGATGTGATGCTAGTGCTGTAAAATCTTGCATTAATTAATTTCAACTCTTCTTATTAATACCTGCATTGCATCTTTCCAGGTAAGCTGACATTTGACTGTTCAAAGATGACTTGAAATTTAAATAGTAGTGATTTCTCTTGAAAATAGGCAAAATCGTGACACTTGCAGAAAAATGGGTTAGCCTCGAACAATACTCATGTTGACATGGTTGCTACATTCAGGAATGGCTCTCCGGCTTTGTCCACAGTGCAAAAATGGGCAGCTGGACTTAGAAGAGGAAAAGTGAGTCCTGAAGATTACCTGATATGTGGACTTCCTGCAACTGCCACTACCAATAAAAACATTGATCGTGCCCACCACATGGTGATTGATGACAAGTGATTGGCTGTAAATCGGTTGTATGCTATTAGGATAACCCACAAGCGAATTCAGAATACTCTGCACAATGAACTTGGCATAACGAAGATCTCTGCTTGGTGGGTGCCACGTCTGGCACTTGATCAAAAGAACACTAGGATAATCACATCACAGGAAAATCTGATATTCTTTGAGGCAGATCCAACTGGTTTCCTTAAATTTCCCCTAACCTAAGATGATTGTTGCGTTCATCACTTTGAGCCACAGACAAAGGGACAATCCATGCTGTGGAAACACTCCACCTCACGTGCTCCAAAGAAGACCGAGGTTGTTTCATCTGAACGGAAGGTGATAGCCTGAGATTTTAGGATTCAAACGTCATTTGTGCTTATTGACTATCTTCAAAAGAGACGCACTATGTCAGCCTACTGAAGCAGTTACGAAAGTCTATCAAAATGAAACGCAAAGAATGACTAAATGGAGAACGATGGTATTAGCCCTCAATGAAATTCATGCCGACGTGGTTGCTATATATGGGGATGATGCTCCAGCTAGATCAACGGTGAAAAAAACGAGCAGTTGAACGTAGGATGGGAAGCGAATGTCTTGAAGACTCAGGTTCTGGACGTCTTGTAACTGCCAGCGCCGAGGAAAACCTTGATCGCGTTTATCACATGGTAATGTATAATAGTTGACTGGCTCTAAATCTTCGATAACCTATTGGCCTATTTCGTGAGAGAACTGAGAATATTCTACACAATTAACTTGGCATGACCAAGAGTTCTGCTCGGTGGGTACCACGTCTCGCACTTGATCAAAAGAGCACTAAGCTGATCAGATCAAAGGAAAATTTGACATTTTTTGAGTCAGATCCAGCTGGTTTCCTTGAACGTTCCCTAACCCAGGATAGGCGTTGGATTCATCACTTTGAGTCAGAGACAAAGTGACAATCCATGTTGTGGAAACACTCCACCTCACGTGCTCCAAAGAAGACCAATGTTGTTATATCAGCAGAGAATGTGATGGCCTCATTTTTGTGCGATGCAAAATGTATGTTTTTATTGACTATTTTCAAATAGGTGGCACTGTCAATGGAGAGTAATACAATAAGTTGCCGAGGCCGTTATGAAAGGCTATCAAGATCAAACACTCAGGAAAACTGATGAAAATGGCTTTGCTTTATTAGGACAGTGGACAATGGCAAGTCCTTTGTTTCAATGACTGCTGTGCCTGAGTGTGGCTTTTAGCTCGTTGATTTCCCCCTCCCTATTCTCCTAATTTGGTAACATCTATCATCTGTTCTCCAACATGAAAAAGATACTTGGCTGAAAACGATACTTGTTTTCAGCCAAGTATCGCAGTGATGATGACGTTATATCTGCTGTTGATGACTTTTTTGACTAACACGATGAAAGCTTCTTTATCAGTGAGACCCAAGCATTGCAATACCGATATAAGAAGTGTGTGGACTACAAGGGAAACTATGTTGATAAATAAACCTCAATTGGTCACATTCTTTGAGAGTATTTGGTCTGTCTAAGAACATTTCAGCAGACTCTCTTATATAGTTGATTTGATTTTTTTGTTTCTCTTCCTAATGGATGTTAGTTATCAGTTATCTCCTGCTAATTCCCCTCTCCAAGTTCTCCACTGCCTTAACCGGGTATTGAACTCACACTCTTTGGGTCCTGTCACTGGATCTAACTAACGCCTTTATCCAGTGTGTCATGTGTCCTTGAGGACATCTGTGTATGAATTTCTGGGTATTACAAACCTAATGTCTTTAGAAACAATTTTTTACTAGAGCTCATATTGCAATTTTTGTTGTTGTTATCGCTTTTCTCTGGGATTCCTTATTACTGATTCCCATATTGTATTCATTTCTATGCTTGGCCGGCTCAGGAGATTTTTGTGGCCTAGGATATGTGCTGATTCCTTAAGTTTACGAATTTTCCAATAGTGTTCTTTGTCTATGATCTCAACCTGATCCCGCAGAGGGCGGTGATCTCCCTTTCCTCTCCATATGTGGTCAGCCACGCCTGATTTTCCCACTTCCCCTCGTGTTACAGCTTTCTGGTGTTCTTGAACCCTTACCTTAAGAGGGCGGCCTGTCTCCCCTTTATATTTCTCTCCGCAGCTGCACGGGATTGCTCCTCTAGTGTGGGTCTTACTCAGGAGAGATATCTGCGGAGTGTCGTCCAGCTTTAGAAGATTGTCCTGATGTTATGTGGACCGCAGATTCTTTGTATTTATTAGTTTCCGGTATAAATTAACATTACCACGATGTATTACAGGTACGTGACACATTGAGAAAAAAATGCCAGCCCACCATATGAAATAATTTGGGAAACTCTGGTCTAGTGTACAGTAAGGCTTTTCAATTTCTTCCGTAATTTGTGCTGCCGGTACATAAACAACTATGGTGGATATTTTGAAAGGCTTTTCTTTCAGTTTAACGACAAGAATTATTTTAGATCATTGATAGTATCCCAGAACACACTTCTTCATGCCTTGTTCTAATATCCTTCCTACTACAATCTCATTCTCTCTCCGCCTGCATATATGGTCTTGCCATTGACGAAATCTTCATTGTTGACCACCACGTTTCGCCAAAAATATTAACATTTACTCTATTCATTTCCTGCTTTATATTTTCTAACTGGTCGCATTGATTTAGTTCTGCGAGAATTATCCTTTGTTTGATGGTCGCTCATGTCTTCTCCTGTCAGGCGAGGATCAATGCCAAGGTGTTTGATCCCCTTTACGTTGTTGTTTTTGCTAACAGTCATGGGATGACGGTCAGTTAATATCTGTTGCACAGGTGCCTCCTTACCAGTCGATGAGTTAATTCCAATAGATTTAAAGTACCGTTCATGCCTTTATTTTCATAATTTGATTGTTAAAACATAATACAAAAATTGCAAATGACCTCATATGAGAAAAAATAAAAATCGATTACACTCTGTCACTCCTGTGGGTCTAAAACTGACTGAATGGGGAAAAAAAGAAAACTAAACTTTTACTTAATTTGCACAACGGTTTAAACGTACCCAGACTACAGTAAAAAAGAATATTTTTCAAAAGAGAGCAAAATTAAATTTTTGCAAGTTTAAGATAATCAGAAATTTCTCGATCGAAATTTCATTCAATTAAAGAATTCAGTTAAGTCTTTTTCTGTAAAACGTAATGACCAAAAAAAAAACTGCGCTTTGAGTCCATTTAAAATTGGCCCAGGATGGAATTTATATGCGAATCATCACGTAACATTCGTATTATTTTTATTTTCAATGCAAAATGAATTAATTCTGATAAATTAGTTTAACTAATTCGTGCCGCTTGCAAAGGCGATAATCCATATTGATTTAATATTCATAAGGAAATAAATATTTGTAATGTATGACTTTCTTAATTTGATATTATCTTCATTTTTGACTGAATCCCAAAAAAGACGAGACAAAAGAAAATGCAAATGGACAGAAAGGAAGGAATTAAATGGAAGCAAATTGCTGTCTAAATGCACACACATGCATGCACACACACACACACACACACACACACACACACATATATATATATATATATATATATATATATATAGTCGACTCTCCCGTCAATTTCGACGTATGAGGGTCAAGCAGATTAGTTTCCAAGAAACTGACAGCCCGACACCGGCACATGAGATTTGATTATAGTGGTGAAGGTTTTGTACAGGACCATCCACATTTTTGAAGGGACGAATACAGAGACCTGGTGCACCGAATGCCACAAGATTCCCAAACGACCCTCCGCAGGTTTTGAATTCAGAGCTGTCCTCTCCTAGACCAGTTGCCATCCAAGGCTATAGAACCCAGTCTGTCCTGCTATTTTTACCCATATATATATATATATATATATATATATATATATATATATATATATATATATATATTGGAGAAGGCAGGTCATCATTATTCAAACATAGAATATAACAGACAGCGAATGTCTATTATGTTTGATCACGAACCGTTCTAAGCTTTAGTTTTGGACGAAAATAAAGATAAAAACTGCCCAACATTTGGATATTTTTTATTAAGCTGTTCCTTGGTCTCTTATCTTTGCATGGCAAACTTCTATGTCAACATAACAGAAGATTATCTTTGATGATTAATATTTTGCTTTAAATGTCCATATAAACACTCTGTTGATGTCTCATGTGAGCCGAAAGCTTACATCAAGGAACAAGCATAATAAAAATTATCCAAAGTTTGGACAGTTTTTGCTTTATTTTCTCCAGAAATTGAAGCAAATATACCAAGCTGAGAACCGCTCATGATCAAATATAATTGACATTCGCTGTCTGTTATATTTAACAATATATGTTTGAATAGAGAGATAGATAGATAGATAGATAGATAGATAGATAGATAGATAGACAGACATATATATATATATATATATATATATATATATATATATATATATATATATATATATGTGTGTGTGTGTGTGTGTGTGTGTGTGTGTGTTAATATATATATATGTGAAATATGTATATATATATATCCAGGTAAAATGAGGACAAATGAAGCATAATTTCATTGCCCGTCACAATTAATTTAAAAGAGAGCTCAATACAGAGTAGAGCTATATATATATATATATATATATATATATATATATATATATATATAAAAATTAAGAATATATATATTTGTCATGAAGAATCAAAATGAAGAATATATATATATAAAAAAACACGCACACACGCTTGCGATCTTTAGACAAATTTGACTTCAGAAAGCGTGATACCTAAGGTCACAAACTACTCATAGTCGTCAGTTAAAGAACACAACACTCAAATTACAAATTGGAAATACCAAAATCCAGCTCGATAGGACAATAACTTCCATCCGGCAGCAAGGCCTCTGTTCGGGAGATGGGAGCAAGGCAACTGATCGGGAGATTGATTGATTCGCGTTT
>CAHIKZ030004722.1:0-122500 GCA_903632075.3 Acanthosepion pharaonis | reverse complement strand
TGTTTCTGGAAAAGACTAACATTTACTGGCAGTTGGGGCAAATGCTAAGCTTACTAAGATATCAGCATTAACTTTTGCAAGGCCAAATTTACATAATGTACACAAAAAGATGATATGTATATGTGTGTGACTTTTATTGGCATGTATAACATAGCACTAATAAATGTCAGACGTCGTTTGTCATATTTTTTTCAACGATAAATCTGGTTTACTTCCCTTGAAATCTCATTAACGTTCTTCACTAGAATGAATTCTAAAAAGAACGAATCTAAGAAAAATCAATAATTCTGGCTAAATTCCAAGAATATTAGTGAAAGTAATTTTTTATAAACGAGAATTTCTTTGGTAACAAAGAAATGAGTAATGAGCTGCTACGTGACATCTGTCCTCTTATATGGAAGCGAATGTTGGACGGTCTCATCAAAGATGAAGAAGAAGCTCGAGATGACAGTGATGTGGTTCTACAGAAGGATGCTAAGGATATCATGGACCGAGCGTGTGAGCAACGATGAGATTTTGGAGAGGATGCAAACAAAAAGGAAGCTTCTACTTAACATCAGGAAAAGGCAGCTGAAATTTATGGGACACGTAATGAGAAAAGAAGAGACTCGAGGCAATGGAGGTATGGTTCTACAGAAGGATGCTAAGGATATCATGGACTGAGCGTGTGAGCAACGATGAGGTTTTGGAGAGGATGCAAACAAAGAGGAAGCTTATACTTAACATCAGGAAGAGGCAGATGAAATTTCTGTGACACGTAATGAGAAAGGCGGGTTTGGAAAATCTTATCACACAGGGCGAATAGAGGGAAAGAGAGACAAGGGAAAACAACGCGTGACATACCTGGCGGACTTAAGCAAGTGGATGACAGAACGTGGTTTGGGGGAGGTAGCAGAGGGAAGGAACTTGTTGAGAGCTGCAAGGGATAGGGAGAAGTGGAGAGCCATGATTGCCCACGTCCTGAAAGGACAGGGGTACATAAAAAGAAAGAATTATGGCTGATGTTCAACGCGTTCCCAATCAACAGTTTTTTGAAGACATTTTAGAGGTCGCTAGCCTCTCGAATTGTATTTAACGCAAAATACAACAAAATATAAAAAATAGGAATAAACACAAAACACTTTTATAACAACGAGATTTATATTTGTATAATGATGTACAAGCATATGTGTTACTTCCCTTTGACTAGAATTAAATTCTTTACTAATAACATACTTTTTTATCTGAGCTCATAAAAAGTTGAATGAACTTGGCGCTCAAAATGTTCACTGTGAGAGAGTTGAAAGAATTCTGTAAAGCTGAGAATACGTTGAGTAAACTTTTAGCTCTATTTACATTATTCGGACTATTGTCCTCATCTTTGTCGGCATGATTATCACAACGTTTCGGCCATTGTATGATGCTGCCTTCTTCAGGTGGTTGGAATGTCGAACTGAACCCTTTATTTCGCTCGCTAGGGGACACAGTTCTAGTTCCACGTGCCATGTCTAATGGATGTCAGTTATCAGTTATCTCTTGTTAATTCGTCTCTCCATGTTCTCCACTGCCTTAACTAGGTATTGAACTTGGTCCTGTCACTGGATCTAACCAACGCCTTTATCCACTGTCCCATGTGTCCTTAAGAACATCAGTGTATAGATTTCTTAATGTCTTCAGCAACCATTTTTACCAGTACTCGTATTGCTTTTTAGCTTTTAGAAGGAGTGAATGTTCCGTAATGTTCGTAATTAAGTTTCCATTGCTTGTAATGTTATGTAATTAAATTTTCGTTGCTTGTAGTTGAATATTTGTAATATGTTAATTTGCAATGTTCGTAATGAAGTTTGAAAAGTTTCGTACTTACGTGTATGTGTGCATGTGTGAATATGTTCTCATAGCGTCCGCCAGCAAGTGATCGAGACGCGATTTTTTTTACAACTACATTTTTCGTAAGCGAATGAAATCAAGAGAGAGGAAGAACGAAATTGTGTCTGGTATTTATAATCAACGTAATCACGTGACAGGTTCGAAAGGCACTGACAGATTTTGGGCGGAATTATATTTTAGTCAGGTCAAGAACTACGTCGATGTTATTCGGACGTAGTTGAGAACCTGATTTAAATATTAAGTGACCAATCAGAAGTTGAGGTGTTCTGAAAATATATATGAAGCTGAATAAGCTGTTTAATCCGCTTTTTGCACAGATTTGCACAAAAATTGATATTGATGAAAAAGTGGTAGCGGAAAACATCACCATTTTGAAGATTGGAGCACAGTTTTACGCCAATATTGTTAATTGTATTGACTGGGGTCGTGACTATGGTTTACTAGCGCTGAGTATGGACTGCACTGCTTGCAACAGCCGTAGTAGGGAATAAACCCATTGACGTTCGGTGGACAATAGGATTTGGAGGTGTGCACGTAAAGCTTACCGGAAGACAATAAACATTCGGAAGGGAAGCTTTTTCGAGAAATCCCATTTGCACCTTTGGCAGATCATATGTACCAATGGTGAACTAACTGTAGAAGAGACCGAGAACCATCTGTGGAAACATTAAGAAAGGAGTGGGCTCAAAGGTTTGGTGATTCGCCTTTTTTCAACTTCTGGCATCAAATTGCCACGGAAATTTATCCCTTGTCGCGGGGAAAAAACATGACGGAAGCGGTTGGGAAAGTGTAATACCCGCTGAAGAGAACAGTCCGAACAATGTAAATAGTGTAAATACCTAAATACATATCGACATATTTGAGCATGTATCCTGATTTCTGATTGTACACTAATCAGCGTTCTTCACTTGATATATGTCAGCTCAAGGAAGACGACCCCTGAAAACAGTAGTCCCTTAAAAAGATCCATCTCTCTTAGCGAATGTTCTTTTGATGTTGATTCGGGAATTCATTTCTTTAATTTGTCAGGACACTACAGAACTTATAAAGGGTGTTCCAATAACTTGGATTGATTTTAAATATGAATTAAGTTTAAGCGTCTAATTTTTTTTCTTTTTCTTTCAGATTTGGCGGATATTTGCGCGATATTATTTTTTACACATAATTGCCATGACTTAAATAACATGATCCAATAGAGAAATAAATAAATTTTCAGCAATGACACTGATTTATTTGCTGCTGACTATGATCCCTCTTAATGAAACACCCTTACATATAATCCGTCTTAATGAAACACCATTTACTAAGTCAAAACTCCAATTCACATACGACATTCGTGTATAGATCAGTTGCCTCAAGATTCTTCTTCATCCATGAAGAAAATTTCCAGCATTCACTGTCATCTTAACAGGACCGATATTGCATAACAGTTCAGTATTTTTTTTTTCTTTCTAATTTTTTCCTGTTTCTTAATATAGTGTTCCAATAACTTGGACTGATTTTAAATATGAATTAAGTTTAAGCGTCTAATAATTTTTTCTTTTTCTTTCACATTTGACGGATATTTGGGCGACATAATTTTTCACACATAATTGCCATGACTTAAATAATGTGATCCAATAGAGAAATGAATAAATTTTTGCCAATAAAACTGATTTATTTACTGCTGACTTTGATACGTTTTAATGACACACTTATATATAATCCGTTTTAATGAAACACCATTTACTAAGTCAAAACTTCAATTCACATACGACATTCGTGTATAGATCAGTCATAACAAGTATAGTGTAGGAAACTCCTGGTTATGACGATAAACTACATCCGGCAGTAAGAATCGGAAGATTACAGGTTTTGAAGAACCTTGAACCTTTAAATTGTTGTTGTTCTCAGATCCACATTGACCCAGGGTGGTCGCACCTGCTAGGGTCCCTCTATTGGCAAAAAGCGGACCCTCAAACGAAAATTACCAGCAATACATTTTTGAAATGAACGCACATTCAGATATGAAGGTCAGCTACGAATATAAATAAATAAGAAGCTGGGTGCCATTCCCGCTCCCTTGCGGTCTCATTGAATCGAGAAAAGCAGAAGGAGTAAACCTCGTACAAATCAAGAAGGAGGAACTCTTAGGCAGCTATTGCTCAAACTTGGCAAATATCCGGTATCCCAATGGATACTCTGCGAACGTATGGACTTATCTTTCCTCCACACATTGCCCATGTGAGTGGAGAGAAAGGGCGTGTTGTTTGGACGAGACATTTGCTTCAAAAAACGAGAGCTCAGGTTCGGTGAAAACGGTGTTTTTACGGGCACGTGACAAAAGTGGAGATGACATTCCGTCGGCTATTCAAAGTGGACGACAAAAAAAGACGGGTTTTGGCTGTTATCGGTTATAAGTTTCCCAAAATTTGCATACACGGAGAGCGCCGCGCGTCAAAATCGACAGTGGGGTGGCTATTCAGTCACATTGGTTGGTTACGCCTCATTAATCCTGAAGGCTCCTGGACGATAGGTACCAACCAGCCAGGTCAGGGTTGCTTCAGTTGGGGGTTATGGAGCTAAAACCAAAAGTGGAAAAGTTTTGACGCTAAACTTGGCCTTAAGAAAAAAAAACGAAAAGACTGGAACTGGAAACGTCCGGATCATGCAGACCGGTCTTATTAATATGGACCTGTCACACGGCCATATTCGTAAAGCGGCTGTCATTGATAGATTGCTATCAATATATGGCCTTTAAACTGCAACAGCTGCAGAAAAAATGCAGAGAAAACAAGACCCTGATGACGACATTGTGCTAATGCCGAAAGTACTTAGGATACAATGAATATGCATCAACAAGGGAACTTTTTTTCTTCTTTTAATAAGGATTCTAAGAAACTACTAGAGGATCCTTTTAAAAATAAGTTGACAAAAACTTGTTTAAATTATTTAATGAGACATGTCTTAATGAAAACATGCTGGCAAAATATACGCAATATATATATATATATATATATATATATATATATATATATATATATATTGTTAGGGGACCTTACCCATAATAACATAATGGACTATTCCATACGTAATAAATACTCCGCTTCTAGAGGAAGCAGAGAGTTCAGTCTGAAGCCTGAAGTGAAGTCCGTCAGGAGTCTGTCAGTCAGTCAGAGCGAGCGAGTCAGTCTGTCGAGTCAGAGGCAGTCCGAAACAGAGTTGCGTTCAGACAATTACTACTAAACCTGATTGTTCGTACTAACAATTTCTACTTCTCTGTATATATTCCTGTTTGTAATATATCTGTGTTATTTCATATACGTGTTCAAGTTCTTCTTTATTGGTTCTACCTTGGACTATCACCGTGGTACAAGGAACCGGACCATAACATATATATATATATATATATATATATATATATATATATATATATATATTTGCAGAATAAACTACAGCCGATATCCGTGGGTGTTTAACAAACGTAAATGTACCTGTTCATCGCCTTTGTTAATCTGACCAAGGCATTTGACACTGTGGGCTGAAAATCCATCTATAAGTTACTGGAAAACATCGATTGTCCACCAATTTACTCATTCGCGGTTGGCCATTTCTTTTCACGAGGATCGTGGATGAATGCATTCAATTCGATAGAAATACATCAGAGTCGTTCAAGATCGAGAGTGGCATTAAACAGGGTTGTGCCCTGGCATCCACTCTCTTTGCCATTTATTTAGCTTCCCTCCTGCAACATGCTTTTGGTGGGAGCGAGTATGAAGTTTACTTTAAAACCAGGTTCGATGGATCTTTTTTCAATCTGAAAAGACTGATGTCGAAACCACTGACGACTCAAGTGTCGACTAGAGAATTACTTTTCGCTGATGATGATGCGATATCGACGCACAGTGAAATCGAACTTCAACGACTGGTCGATCGTCTAGCGGAAGAAGGCGATCTCTTCGGGTTAATAATTAGCGTCAACGGACAAACTCACCATCAGAGATAAAACTTGGTGGCAAATCTCTGAAAAGAGTAGATAAGTTTGTTTACTTGGTATCCACCATAACATCGACACTATCTATGGATGAGGAATTGACAAACAGAATAGGAAAGTCTACAGCTTCATTCAAGAAACTTATGAAAAGAGCAAGGGAAAGTGATAGACTTGGGATAAAAACCAAAACTCTAATTTACTAATCATGGGTTTTCTCAAAACTCCTTTATGGGAGTGAGACGTGGACCTGGTCAGGAGAGGATGTTAAATAGTTTTCACATTTCTCTCTACTTGTACGCCTTTCCTATGCTGTCCAAGTGAAATCTGACTGTTTCACCAAAAATTAAGTTCGGCAGGCTCAACACAGGTTTGAATGTTGTCCTCGTCGAGCAGCTTCGAGACCACCATGTTTCCTTGCTGCTGCTCGAGCTATGGCCTGATGCGAGCGTGAAACGCATCTACATTGGTCAAGAACAATAGTCCCCACCCCACCGCTTTCCCGGTACGTGACGCATTCATATGCATACCAGTGGTCACATCTTCACGCAACACGTAAAAACGGCAAGCATTTTTTTCGTTACCTTAACTATTACGGCTAACAATGCAAGACTCTTCGGTAAATCGAATCGAGTTCTCTCAGTCACTGTGTGTTTATCTAAAAATAGATACGCTTAAATTCACCTTCATTCTTTCGCGGTTGGCCATTTCTTTTCATGAGAACCGTGGATAAATGCATTCAATTCGATAGAAATACATCAGAGTCGTTCAAGGTCGAGAGTGGCATTAAGTAGGGTTGTGCCCTGGCATTCACTCTCTTTGCCATTTATTTAGCTTCCCTACTGCAACATGCCAATTAAGTCGGGTTTCAATCCGAGCTAGAGGCAACTGGACGTCTAGCCACCCTGATGAGCTGTGATACAGAGAAACAGTCTGTCTTTGGATAACAATAATATATATATATATATATATATATATATATATATATATATATTTAGGCTTCATATCTTCATTCGAACATGCTTCATTGAATAATATAGACATATTGTGTCTATTATTTTTATACTGACCCTTTCCATTGGTCTAATCAGTTTCTTGATGTAAAAAAAAACTACGTCGCTTTCCTTAATGAATTTCATCTTAACATTAAGAAACTGATATGACAACTAGAAAGAATCAGTATAAAAATAAGCAGATACAATATCTCTATATTATTTAATGAAACACGCACACACACACACACATATATATATATATATATATATATATATATATTATGTTTATACATTTTTTTATAGATACAAATACTTAAGTAAATGCTCTGTTTATAATAAACAGAACATTTATATCTATAAAAAGAACGTATAAACATAAAAATGTCTTAACATAATCGACAGACTTTTTTCATTTCATAATATGTGACGTCATTTGTTTACCTTCGGATACGCATCGAGCAGATATGAATGTACGAGAGAAAATCATGGACAAATGTAGTTTAAAAACAGTAAAATCGACCTACTAACCGAATCAGTAAAAGCACGTCAGGCTATATGACGGTTCCGTATAGGATACAGGTTCGATTCCTGTCGGAGGATACATATTTTCTATGAAAATTTCTCGGACATTCAAGCCGGTAAATGTCGTTAATACTGTTTATTATAAACAGAGCATTTACTTAAATATTTGTATCTATAAAAAAGAACGTATAAACATAAAAAATGTCTTAAAATAATAGTCGGACTTTGTCCATATATATAGAGAGAGTGTGATAGACAAATTCTCGTCTAAATTACGCAAAGATAAAAATAACACTGACATCCCATTTTCATAGATATATTTACCAAAATCCAGAGAAATATCTTCAAATACTAAAGAGTAAATTATATCAATGAAATCGCAATTGGCTTCAATCAATTTGCCCCCAGATGACTTAGGAATCTCCACCAAACATTCTGGGAGGTCTTCTTGTTTAAGTTGGTTAATGCTGTCATAAGCCTTCAGTTCATCTTTGGAATTTTGCTGGTCTCTCGCTCAACTGCGCCAGATACATAGTAATCAAAGAGATTACTGTCTAGGGCGTTACATGGCCAAATCTAAGGAGCGATGTGGTCGCAGAAATTGTCTGAGAGCTACGACTGGGTTTTCCTGCTTGTGTGGCATGGTACATTCTCCTGTTGAAACATGATCTACCAACAGTCACCCTCTTGATCCAGAGCAGCACTACCTCCTCAAGGAACTTGATGTAGGCCTCCATTTTGAGTCTGAGGTCCACACCAACAAATTCGGAAGTTTTCTTATCAAAACGATCGGAGTGAGTTTTTCGTGCTGTCGTACATTCGTAATCACCATTAGACTCATCCGACACTTCCCGAATTCTCTGCAATGTCCTAGAGATTTTCGCCTAAACATTCTGAAATGTTCGTATGGAGCTTCCGGCGTGAATGCCAAGCAGTGCAGGGTTTGCCACAGATCAAAGTAATTGTTCTTTTTTTTTTTCTTTCAGAAAATAATTAAGTTTCATTTAACAACGATAACCTAACAAAGTCTGTTTAGCAAGGTCAGAACACTATAAGCGGCCATTTTTACATTGCATTACCATGATAGGATTTAGGGTTTTTTGAAGAAGTACACCGTCTCATTCTGTTTACATGTTGATTTAAAGAGTTTTAATGCATAAGGGACAGGTTGTGTAACGATTATCAGCGCAGAAAGTGAAATCGGCGAGCCAAGTTCGAATTCTGGAGTAGTCTATTGTTTTTCGATTTTTGTCCCAATGCCTTGATGAAACGCCTGAATCCATCTCTTCACACACACACACACACACACACACACACACTATAGGGTAGGTAACAAGTTGGTCTTGGGGGGCAACCAATCTAAGGAAAAACTATTGAGAATGCAACGGGAAAACACAACAATGTCTTAGCCAAGAATACAAGGCAAATCACTCGTAATAAAGGAAAAAGAATCAGTGGTGAGTAATAATGGCTCCTCGTTGAATAAAAAATACATTGGGACAAGGAATTGATTGGTTGTTAGTTTTAGATTTTTATTCTCAATGTCAAAGTGTCCCTGAGTCGTCACAGAAAGAAAGAAAAAAAGAAAGAAAGAAAGGAAGAAAGAAAGAAATGACGGAAGGAAGAATGAGACCACCGCAAGTAGAAGCAAAAAAAACAAAAAAAAATCCTAGGGAGAGAAAGATAGAAAGGACGAATGGAAGAAAGAAAAAAGAGGGAATGAGATGCCGTATGCAGAAGTACAGAAATACAGAAAGAGAGAGCGAGGCATAAAGAAAGAAAGAAAGAAAGAAAGAAAGAAAGAAAGAAAGAAAGAATGAGACGACCACGACCAAAAGCAAGAAAAAAAAACAGAAAAAGAAAAACCTAGACGGAATGGGAGAGAAAGAAAGAAAGAACGAAAGAAAAAAAGAGAATGAGACCGTCATAAGCAGAAGCAAACAAACACGGAAAAAGAAAGAAAGAAAGAAAGAAAGAAAGAAAGAAAGAAAAAGGGAATAAATAAAGTATGGAAGGTAAAAGAAAGAACGAAACAAACAAACAAACAAACAAACAATGGAGAGTGAAAGAACGAAAGAAATAAAGAAAGTATGAAAAGTGGGTGAAAGGAAGGAAGGAAGGAAGGAAGGAAGGAAGGATGGAAGGAAGGAAGGAAGGAAGGGGGATAAATAAAGTATGGAAGGTAAAAGAAAGAAAGAAAGAAAGAAAGAAAGAAAGAAAGAAAGAAAGAAAGAAAGAAAGAAAGAAAGAAATTAGAATCTGAAGAGAACTCCGGCTGCAGTATCGAAGCATTCTTAAATCTCCCGTTCAAGTATTACATTTAAATACTATTGACAGATTCCGGGATTTCGAAATAACTATGAAGAAACCAAGTTGACATCCAACGATACCGATTCAGTGCCATTTTATCTGTCGTTATCCCTGTCATTTTAACGGTTTATCGGCTTGAACTGACACTGAACAACCTGATCGCACTATACCTCAATTAACGGTCGCCAGTCGAAAATATTACGTTGCTTTCGGTCAATAGCTCGGGAGGTGGTAGCGGTAGTCGTCGTGGTCGTCTTAAACCAGTTGCTAATCTGTTTAACTCCCTACTCATGTCACTCTGTGAGACAACCACTGCAACCCCACGCACACCCCTGACAACACTTCGAGTAAGGAGAGTATGCTATACGAACTCTGGTGCATCGGTGTCAGAAATTGTCTTGGAAGTGTCTTTTTGGGGTCTGTACACGTGCCAAATATATGAGAAATATATCCGCTTGATCTGTCAGTTATGATGGATGATTAAGATGTGTAGCTTCGATTCTGCACTTAACCGGTCAATCGACAAATTCGCTCGACTGATTGAATTGAACCCACTGACTTAGTCAGTGGGTTCAATTTGTTCAAACCAATCCCTTTGTCGACCTTCTAAAAATAAGAGCTGTTCTATTTTAGGTAAATGTTTGAATGTCATGGTTTTCTCAGTCTAGATTTAGTTAAAGCTAACCTTCTTGTAATTTTCCCAAGTCATCTCAAGCGTAGTGTCCGGTTGATACTCTCTAGTTAACTCCGAGTTACGTTGATGTTTGAGCCCGACGGATTCCTTTAACTAGATCATTTTATAGGAACTAATTCTTTTTCTTTTTTTATGTGCCGTATCCTTTCATGACGTAGGCGATCATAGCCCTCCACATCCTCCTATTCCTTGTAGCTCTCAATAAGTTTTGTCACTTTGCTACTTCCCCCAGTTCTTGTTCTGTCATCCACCCGGTCAAGACCGCCGGGTAAGTTCATGCGTTGCTTTCCCTTTTGTCTCTGGTTCCCTCTATTCGACCTGTGAGTATCAGATTCTCCAAGCCCTCCTTTTTCATTACGTGTCCTAGAAATTTCATCTGCCTCTTTCTGATGTTAAGTATAAGCTTCCTCCTTGTTTGCATCCTCTCCAAAACCTCATCGTTGCTCACACGCTCGGTCCATGATATCCTTAGCATCCTTCTATAGAACCATACCTCCATTGACTCGAGTCTCTTCTTTTCTCATTACGTGTCACAGAAATTTCATCTGCCACTTCTTGATGTTAAGTATAAGCTTCCACCTTGTTTGCATCCTCTCCAAAACCTCATCATTGCTCACACGCTTGGTCCATGATATCCTTAGCATCCTTCTGTAGAACCATACCTCCGTTGCCTCGAGTTTTCTTCATCTTTGGGGAGACCGTCCAACATTCGCTGCCGTAAAGGAGGACAAATATCACGTAGCAGCTCAGTAGTCTTTTTTCTTACCAAAGAAATCATCCTGTCTTGTAATACTCTGCCTAGCTTTTAGAATGCGTCTTTGGCCATCCTAATACGACTTCGGAACTCCGCGCAATCAGTGGCTACTCTTTTGTCAATAGGTTGTCCAGTATTCATCTTCTCGCAAATTGCAACACTGCTGTAATTGAGACTTTCCTGATGTAGTCACAACTATGCTGGGCTGGTCATGATGCAAGGATGTGAAAGTCCTAATGTATGAAAGTGGACTTAGGTATAAAGACAAGCTAAAGAGAAACTTCTCAGCTGTCAATATGCCTCACACTAACTTCGAACGAATTGCCCTGGATATAAATAATTTGAGATATTTGTGCCAGAGTAAAATCAGAAATTTTGAAATCATTTTTATTTACCGACTCAGAGACGAAAGACGTCAGCAAATATTCCTGTAGCTAAGTCCCAAGATCCTCGTTGCTGCACAATATGTGAACTTTTATGCGGGTCAAGAGCGAGACTGAAGTGTTACATTCGACACAAACAGAAAAACAATGAGGTTGTCGGATCCTCAAACGACGGGAGAGTCCATCATTACACACACACGCACGCACACACACACACACGCATATATATATATATATATATATATATATATATATATATATATATATATATATATGAAGAAATATAGTTTTAAGGTGTGCTATATTTATGGGATAAAGTGCTCAATATCAGAGATAGAGCGTATGTAAATATAAATATAAAAGTGAACATTGCAGTCAACACTCAGAGGCGACAGATGTTTCATGTTGGATTTATGTGAGTTTGAGATTATCTCCAAATGAAGGCATGAGAATAAGTACCTATTATCCGAATTTATACCAAACAGATAAAAAAAACACCAACAATCACTCTTTAGTTCAAGCTACCATCACAATAATTACATTTATTGTTATTATCATTGCACCACCATTAGTAATCACTTCTACCACTTTACAATAACTATTAACTACTAATATTATCATTACCACCAACACCCAACACCATTACTACCACATCACATCTACTATTAACATATAAATTCACTATAATTATTAATGTAAATTACTCCCTCCAGCATATTTAATACCACCAAATAAGAACCAATAAGATCAGATATAATTTCCAAATGTAAGCATAAGAATAAATACCTATTACCAGGATTTATACCAAAATAAATAAATATATGAAATAAAATAAAATAAAACACCAACAATCACTCTTTAGTTCAAGCTAGCACCGCAATAATTACATTTCTTGTTTTTATCATTCTCCCACCACCATTACTAATCACTTCTACCAATTTACAATAACTATTAGCTACTTATATTATCATTGTCTCCAATCCCCTTACAACATTACTATCACTTCACATCTACTATTATCATGTAAACCCGCTATAATTATTAACGTAAACTACCCCCTCCCCCAGCATATTTAATACCACCCTAAAAATAACCAATAAGGATTACAAATTGAAATTTCTACCAGTTACATATACACAGTCATCAAAAACAAGGAAATAACCAGCTTTAAAATAACAAATAAACTTTTTTTTTTAAATTAAAAATAAAAATAATAGCAATTTTTATCTATCATAATTTTACACAGACCCACACCACACGTATATACGTGCGTGGGAGGAAATATTATTCAGCGAAAAAATAGAATAATGCTCTGCATACATTCACGAGACATTCACGAGAAATTTTCGCTACACTTCCGATCTTTGAATTTCAACATACAAATGCGTATGTATAGAGACAACAGCACCCATATACATACATATGTCAAATCCGAAACTGTCCTCATATGTTTATATATGTATGAGTCCCGGCGGATGAGTGAGTGTGTATGTGTGTCTGCGTGCCTCAACGGGTGTACGGACATGCATCTATGTTTGCGTTAGCATGAGTGTCATCACGATGACACCCCACTTCCATAATAACACTAATACACGCAATCTACATAAACCCAAATTTTTTTAAAAATTAATCAGTTTGTCTGACGATCGCAAAAGCGTGAAACCCAGGGTCACAACCTCACATCAATACAACCAAATATGTTAGCTTTATCTCTGATATTCAGCGCTTTCTAATTATAGAACACAATGTCGTCATCAGGGTCTTGTTTTTCTAAGACAAAAAATTATTGTTCACCATTTTCCTAAAAGAAAATTGTTGTGTTCATTCGAAAATTAAATTACGAGAGGATCCTATTAAAAATAAGTAGACAAAACTTGTCTCAATTATTTAATATATATATATATATATATATATATATATATATATATATATATATATATAACATAAATATGTTATAAAATCACAACAAAAAATAGCCATTTTGTTTCAACACTCTGGTATCTTATCAAGTGATGGGGTTGAATGTATAATAAAGGGTTTTAAAAGGTTCAAATCAATTAACCCCACCTCGCAATGGGGAAACGCTGTTACATAACCAAAATGCAAGTATATGAGAATTCAAAAAACTTGACACCGAACTTTGGTTATAATAATTATTTAATGCTTTAATGTTAGGGTTAGACTAAAATAGAATTCATTCCAACTAATAAATATTAAATTATACTATAAAATTGAAAATTAAAAATTACCAATTTTAAATTTAATCTATATTAAGTTTAAAATTATAAATTTATTTAAATTATTTTTTTTTTTTATTGTTTATATTTGTTCTACTCTGTATTGAGTACTCTTTAAGAATAGTATCTGTTGGTTGTATATATATATATATATATATATATATATATATATATATATATATATATATATATATATATATAAAAAAAAATAGTCTTAAGGTGTGCTATATTTATGTGATAAAGTGCTCAATATCAGAGATAGAGCGTGTGTAAATATAAAAGTGAACACTGAGTCAACACTTGGAGGCGACAGTCTGTTTTCATGTTATATGCAATCGTCAGGGTGGCCTGACGATTGCATCTAGAATATATATTTTATATATATATATATATATATATATATATATATATATATATATATATATATATCAAGGTTCGCCCTGTACAAGGCCTGGGGGCCTCTCGAGGTAGAGGGGTTGAGTAAGGAGGCTGTTTTTACGTATAGGAGAGGGAGATAACGATTAAATCAAGATTTGAACAGTTTAACATTGTAGTGATCGGGGAAACATCCTCTTGGGAGTCTGCGCCGCAGAGCAGTGGTTCACGGAAAGAAGCTGTTCGAGTGGAACTTGCTTCTCACCGTTGAAATACAGAGGGAATGTAGGTGGTAGCATTACTACAAATAAAATATTTCGCTAAACTGTTTGTCCATAACTCGTCTGTCGCATACACATTCAAACAAATTCTCCTGAACAATAGTCGCTTCTCTTTGTACCCCAGTCATGGCTTAAATAGTATAATAGACTGGGGTCAATTGCGTGACAGCTAGCTTAGGAGAAGAATAATTGGATGGGGTAATAGGAAACCACTCCGCTATCTTTTGCAAGAAGTCATAGTAATTCACAAATGAAATAACTGGATCTACAGAAACAATATATATATATATATATATATATATATATATATATACTTTTACCCAAAGCAAAGTAATAAATCCACTAAGAAATAAGAGTGTGAAAAAATAAAAAAGAACAGAAAAACACGCAAGAAATTGAGAGAAAAAAAAACATTATTAAGGAGAAAGGAAAATAAACTGCTATCTTAATTTACTCATGCACGCATGGTCTCTCTGCAGATATAAATAGGAGCAGTTACTGCCTTTTGGAGAGTGAAGTTTCCAGCAGTCAGCTCTAACAGTCGGACCGAACGTTCTTGCTGTATCACTCTCGTTTGTATAAGTTTGTATTACTGTATTCTGTTAATATATTTGTTTAACACAATTTCTCTCTTGTGTCTTTAATTCTGGTCCTAACAACGTCACAACAGGAACAGGAATTAAGAAGTAACCTGATTGACATTGCATTAAAACTTTTGAGGAATAAAGTTGACTAAGAAGCAAGTAGACAGAAAAGAGTTCCACAAGCGAGAACTGCGAGAGAAGGAACTGTTAGTATCTGTCTATTTTACTGAGATGAGGTATTATGTACACTATTTACATTATTCCGACTATTGTCCTCATTTTTGTTGCTATATTTATTACAACGGTTCGGCCTTTCAGTATCTGTCTATATTTCTGAGATGAGGTATTATGTACACTATTTACATTATTCGGACGATTGTCCTCATCTTTGCCGCCATATTTATTACAAAGTTTCGGCTCTTCATTATCTGTCTATATTTCTGAGATGAGGTATTATGTACATTATTTACATTATTCTAACTATTGTCTTCATCTTTGTCGCCATATTTATCACACCGTTTCGGCCGTTGTTCGCTCCGGCCTTCTTCAGGTGGTTTAAATGTCAGAGTGAACCCTTTATTTCGCTCACTGGGGTAGACTATTCTGGTTCCACGTGCCATGTTTAATGGATGTCAGTTATCAGTTATCTCCTGTTAATTTTCCCTCTGAAAATCCTCCACTGCCTTAACCGGGTATTGAACTTACACTCTTTGGGTCCTGTCATTGGATCTAACCAATACCTTTATCCACTGTGCCATGTGTCCTTGAGGAACTGTTAGCATAGAACTTACGGTTACATCAGGCTATTTCGACTGCAATATGATGGGAGCTAACTGCCAATCTAGTACTGAGCTTCAATTGGTAAAGTCGAGCTAACGATGTGGGAAGCTTATCCGAACAATTACAATGAAAATATTTATAAAAAAGGCACAGGAAGCTACATTACGTCGGTGGGAAAGTGACTGGAGGCAAAATCCGGTGTAGGAACCGATAACATTGCACATTGTTCTTTGATCAAAAATCTCTAAATAAGCACCAGAACAGATGTGGCAGCAACATTAAAAGCAAGGCCGATTGGTAGACTTATAAATATAGAAGGTATTTTGGGGAGAAAACATGTCTCGAACGACACAGTGAACCAACTTTCCTAGCAGATGATCTAGCAATTGATTCAATATAATCTTTCCACTTCATGTAAGCTATATTTAATCGCCAAGTATTTTATCCAAATAACTTTTATTAAATTCACCCAGGAAGTTTGTTTATTGAATTTTTATTGTATTTTTTTTCCAATTTTCGACTAAAATGTTGTATATCAGGATTATCTAAGACGTTTCATACTGAGAAAGACAATATTCGGACTTCTTTGTCATATTTTGCGAATGGATCCAGAATGCTCAGCTAAGAAAACCATAGAGTTTTACTTTGAAAAGACTGACTCCAAAAAGTTCAGAGGTCATCCAAGAACCACCATAGTCACAACGCTGAACGGAGACATTCAAAGAAGAAGGCAGAAAGATCCGAATTTCCCTTTGGAGAAGTTTACAATCAAGGAAGATCTGTAACAGATCCGCGAACTCGCAAAGGACAAAGAAAGCTGACAAAATATTGTCGAATCAGTAGACAATGTCACTGAAGACAAGAGAACATGTTAATTCATGACCTCAAATCGAAACGAAAGTTTTGATGATGATATCAGGATTGAAATTGTGGATAAACTGTCTGAATTTCATGCTTGCAATGTTGTTTTGCTTAAGCATATTCGACCACCTCAGTCATTTTCAAGAACCATGTGCTGTCAGTGTTTTAGCTAAGAACATTTAGGCAACATCCTGGTTTTTTTATATAGCTGAAAGTTTGAATCAGTCCAAAGCGCCATATGGAATGAGACTGAAAGAGAAGAATATATCAAATATTATACGTAAGTTTGTTTTTGTGTTGTGTATGTGTGTGCGCATGCGCGTGGTTGTGTGTGTCCCTATGTCTTTGTGGTTTACGGCCACATCTCGTTGAAACACCGATTCCCATACGATCAACGAAGATAAGCAACGTCAAACCTAGTCAGTACCTAGATGGGTGACCTGTTGGGAATACCAAGTGTTGTAAGCTTGGATGTGCGGGTGGTGTAATGAATAACGGCTCGGAATTTTGAATCGGAAAACCGAGTTTCAGTTCCAGTTGGGTTCGTTATATTCACTTAGTAAAGGCACGAATTCACCTCTTCTCCCTAACTGTTATAGAGTAGTTTCACTGTGGAGGCTTGTATTTCACTAAGTCGGTCCTAAAATAGGTTCGACGTACAAAACGTTAGGAACTTGATATAATAGTTAATGACGCAGTGAAATCTAGTGGTGGTCGCTGATACTCGTAGTGTCCCACATCGACTGAAGATATTCAGTCACCCCCCCTCTCCACTGGGGCGTCATGTGGCAGAAGGCTGTTTTTAACGTGGGATCTCCGAGCCCGTGGGATCTCCGAGCCCGTGGGCTCGGCCCAAAAATATGCCCATTGAACCCGTATAAACGGGTTCAGGGTCGGTTTACCTCCTCGAAAGAGACTCCTCGTCCGGGTTCCTACCCGCCCGAAGACAGAGAGTTCAACCGAACAGCCGGTCGAGACGCGATCGACTGACTCAGTGACTTTCCAAGCGTAGCTCAGATGTGGTACAATGCCGAAAGTATGGGGCACCCAGTGAAGTTCGAACTCACTAAGTCGTAATTGTTCTAGCGAGACAAGCTTGCTAACCATTGCACCACCTCGAGGGTCCCACATCGACTGACTGACCAACTCACTGAGCGACTGCTACTACTACTACTACTTATTATAGGTGGGAGAGTCTATTAACTATAGAATAGGTGTGTTCCAGTATAACACTAACTATGGGTTAAATAGTAAGATTTTATCATTAAAATCGATACTAACTCCAAAACAATGAAATTGCGTAAAATATATTTAGATTTCGGCTTTAAATAACGCACAGAGATATTAATATACCGCCAAGCAAAAAACAATCAATTTGTGTCTTTGCCCCTGTCTGTGTGTCTATCATGTGTACGGCTGTGTGTTCATTGCCTGTTGGTGTGCATCAGTGCGTCTTTCTTTGGAAAGGATATTTAAAGATGGCAACGTACTTCTTCTTGGAACTTTCCATCCAATAAAATAGAATAAAAAAACTTTGCATCGTGTTTACCCGAGACGTCGTGTTTATTGTCTGTAAACCCTGACTGATACTCGTTTAATATGGATTATGTTTACCGTTGTAGTTTCTTTCGTAAGAGGAGGGGAGCTCACTTCAGAGAGAGGACTAGTCAAAGACGGTTCCTGTGTAATCTCAATCAATTTTCCTTTGAGTCTCTGACGAATGAGCCTTGATCGATAATTTCAACCGAGATCTCAGGTCAAATACGTGAGACGATTCGGCCAATTACGCCCCATCTAAGTAGAGACGAAAACGTGAGTTTGTGTACAAACACACATACAATATATACGGATTTGGGCGTGGCTATGTGCGTCAGTCTGCCTCACTCATTCCTTCTCTCTACCATTATCTCTCCCTATCTCTATCTCCAATCTCATTCTCTCTCGCTGTCAATATACTCCCCTTTTCTCTCTATCTCTTACTCTCTCCCACTCTTCCCGCCACTCTGCGCCTTGTCCCTTTTCTCCTCTTTTCTTCCCTTCTCTTTCTTCAAAATTTTGACCGTGAGTTAATCATGCCCCCTGAAACTTTCAATGCATTTATATTGTTAGCAGTGCATTTACATTATATATATATATATATATATATATATATATATATATATATATATATATATATATATATAATATATATATATATATTATATTATAGATATAGATATATATATATGTAAATATTATATAAATATATTGTAGAGTGAACGAAATTTTTTTTTCGTATGAGAACGAATCCTGGTTGCTAAAGTTGTTTAAGGTGAACGAATATTTTTTTTCTCCGTATGAGTTCCGAATCCTTCGTCGCCAAATTGTTGCAGAGTGAACGAAAAATTTTTCTTCCTTCGTATGAGAACGAATCCCTCGTCTCCAATGTGTTGTAGAGTAGTTTCACAGTGGATGTTTCTATTGCACTAAGTCGGTCCTAAAAATGGTTCGACGTACAAAACGTTAGGAACTTGAAATAATAGTTAATGACGCAGCAATCTAGTTGTGGTGGTTGATACTTTAATGTCCGACATCGACTCACCAACTCACTGAGCTCACTGGCGACTGCTACTACTACTACTTATTATATGTGGGAGAGTCTATTAACAATAGAATAGGTGTGTTTCCGTATAACATATATATATATATATATATATATATATATATATATATATATATAGCTTACTCTGATGATCCGTTCAGGTGAAACCTAGGGAGGTTTTCTTGGCTCTTTAGGATTTATTTTATTTAACTTAGCGTATTGAGCCCTCTACGTTTTAGCCTTACGACTTAGGTTTTTTTTTTCTTACTTAAAGGACTGGACGATTTGTTTCGCCATGCTCAAATGTTTTTCGTTCTTTTTTTTTTCCAATTTTTTCTGGGGTACCGATTTGTTTTGACATCTGCAAGTTGGGCTGCCCGAACTTTTTTTTACAACCGAGTATTACTATTAATATATTATATTATATTATATATATATATATATATATATATATATATATAGATACATCTAGTGAGCCAGACAAACCTACCTAGGTTTCACCTAAACGGATCGTCAGGGAAAGTTTGGCTAACGAGGCAAAGAGAAACACACATATTTATAGGTGATAGCTAAAATCATACCACGTGACAAAATAAAAACAAAAAACAAAAAAAACAACCTAAGTGGGTGGGGGGAAATATTTATTCAACAAAAAAAAAAAAAAAAAAAAACTCAGTGGAAAGTCAATAACGGGAAAACGTCTAATTTAGTAGCCAAGATTTTTTATGTCTACATACATTGAGAATTTCAGTTTTAGAGTTTAATAGTTGATTGGGTTGATCATATAAAGCTATGGCTAATTTCTCCTCAGCACATAATTTGCAAAATTTATGGCCTGCTTTATATTTTGGGCATTTTTTTAATATTTCCCATTTAAGGATCGGGTCTATATTATCTTGTTTGGTTTTCCATACATAGGTAGATAGTGTGGTACTATGTTTAATTTTTGCATTCTTAAAACTACTCGTGTGGTTATAATATCTTTTTTTAAATTTATCCTGAGTAGCACCTATGTATGTTTTAGGATTAGTATCCTCAGTATTTTTGTAAATTTTCACTTGATATATATATATAATTCTAGCAGTGTGTTTACATTATACCTCTATCCTGTCAGCAATGATTACCCTTGTTCCTGATCTTTTAACTAATATTTATTTATTTATATTAAAATTATTTATAATGTATTTATCTATTAAAATAATTTGCAAACCTTCTCTATAGAAAAATCAATAGCAATGCATTTATATTATCGACGTTGTTATATGTATTTTTGGTCGTAAGGGTACTATGCATACTTCAACGATTGTGTGGTTTCTTGGGCAAATAGCCTGACGGCGGCCAATCCTCGCGAGATCTGTTTTGAATTCAGAGTTTTCCTTCTCCTAGACCGGTTGCCACCCAAAGATATCGAACCCAGTCTGTCCTGCTATTTAACCATAGATGAGGAGGGAAGAAGAAGAGAATTTATACCTTCCCCAAGAGTATTAGAAATTAAATAAGTAAGTGTAATGCACCCGACTGGAATTATATATATATATATATATATGTGTGTGTGTGTGTGTGTGTGTGTGTGTGTGTGTGTGTGTGTGTGTGTGTGTTCTAATACGAATTCACAAGACATCGTGAACGTGCGTGCTGGCCTTGTTCAGATTGTTGATCACGCTAGATAATATGCTCTTCCCAGGTCTGTAACTATGGTCTGCTCAGTATAGCTTCAGTATAAACCACAGGCTGGCACTGTGTGTGTTGAACTAACCCAAACGTGCCTGAGCGAGCATCTGCAATAGGGATTGTCTATCCGCCCTAGTAGACGGGTATACGAGTGGCCAGCTATTATATATATATATATATAGAGAGAGAGAGAGAGAGAGAGAGAGATTCTGTAAGCAACTCTAGCATTAATTCTGACCGATAACATCCGTTTGTTGCTGGTTTACAATGCGTTTCTATAGAAAAATCATTTGGCAAAGTATTTTGCATTGTACATGTCATCAAGTAATGCTTCCAGTTAATCTTTTAATAATTCCTGGGTTTATTTTCTGTCAATTCATCCAAAATAATGCAAAGTTACTTATCGAATAGTAATTCAGCACAAGAGATTATAAATTTTAAATCAAAGTTTGTTTGTTTGTTTTATTAAATTTTTGGCACTCTTTTAAAATTATAAATTTTAAATCCAAATTTGTTTAACTTGCCTCGTAACCACAATGAAAAATTGCCAAAAAATCAGTTTATTCCCATTACGTAAGTGCAGATGATATTCGAGTTACTTACAGGGAAAAAATCTGTTTTTGTCTTGGTTATTAGGGTGAGCGCGAAGAAGGTGGCCCACACTTCGAAATATTCCACTCGAGTTGCCCACATTTGGGGCAGTCGCAAAGGTCAACCCAACGGAAGTGCAATCGAAGGGTTGCGCTCTGGGTGAATTTGGTGTGAATTTTAGTAAGTATAAATACTTTTTATTCCCGGGAAAATAATATTTTGGGTTGAATTAACAGAAAATGATCCAATTCCTATTCACTGACAATCCTTTTTTTTCTGGATTTGGTCTTGTAGCAGACTAAGTGGAACTTAGTAAAAATCACAAGTTTTAGTTTTAGTTTTTTATTATTAAAATCACCCAATACAAATTCCAAGAAGCACTCAAGATAGAGGTTTACTAGATAAGGTGTATGATATGAATGCAAGATGCGAAAGTAGGAATTTTTTTACAATAGTTTTCTCACTGTAGAAGGCCCAAGATTGTATTGATCGGGGAAGCATCATCTTGGGAGTTGCTTCCATAAAGTAGCAGTTCGTGGGGAAAAGTAGTTCGAGTGGATCTAACATCACATCAATTGAATAGGAAAGGAATGAAGGTGGTTCGCTGCAATAAGCGTGGAATGGCGGGTCCTAACCGTCAAGGTTAGAATTGGTGGAACTTAGGAATTTAGTTCATCTGAACACTTTCCATGGAAAATGCAGATATACTATAGAGAGATTTGCAACGTTTAGTCTAGGGAAAAAGGATTGTAAAGTGAAAAATCACCCACAATCCTCCAGGCAGAATCATGTCTTTTGTCTCACGTCTCTTCCTGATCTGCGAAGAAATTTTCCAGCGTTCACCACCATATATATATCCCCATCCCTAGTATTTTGCTTAGTTTCTGGAAGGCATCTTTCGGTGTTCTAATGCCTCTTCGGATTTCAGTACCACATTTTCCGTCATCTGATACTACACTACACAGATAGTTACACTGATGTCTCCAATTATGGCCGCCCCATATATTCTTTTATAAAAAAAAATATTGTTTCATTAGAATACATCAGAAATACATTTTAAAAATTATAGGGTAAACCCACATGATACCATCCCCATCATTAGAAACAGTAGCCTCTTTCCCATGACGGGGTCTGGTCGTAGAGTCGCAGTGTTGTTGAGTCTCTGACATATTGGTTAAAATCCGGAGAGGTATTCATTTATGCGTAGCGTGTTTTGGGCAGGTATACCTGGTGGTGCCCATCCATATCCAGGTAGAAATACAGCCAATGTCCCTCAACTTGAAATCTCGCTTTAGTCAAGAACACGTGGCCGTTGATTCCATCGGGGAACCTTCCCTCGTGGCCACTGATTTCAGTTTAAGCCCTCTACCATTTACCCAACTGGCTTCATACAGAGCTATGGAGCCAGGTCTACAAGAATTTGAGCCTACAAGAATGTTTAACTGCTTGTTAGCAGGTCTCATTTTTAATTGTGCTTGACTTATAGCCACCCTACTTACCAGAAAAATCCTGGTGGGACGAATTAGTTTAGTCGTCGATTGCCTGATCATGGGACAGTTAGTACTGGGTTACGTCGTACCAGAAGTGCTCGTAGAGAATAAAATATTATTTTAATCTTATCTAATGCACTAAACATAGTATCGTTTCGATTAAGCTAGCTTTTTCAAACGTTTCGAGTTCTATAAATCGTGTTCTCCTCTTCTTTACTTTTTAAAACATCATAATGAACAACTAAAATGTACGATGAGCGTTGAGTTGAATCGGTGAAATGAGTCGAAATTCCATCCTAGTCTCACTCTCTCAGCTCAGTTCAAAGATACGTCGACTACATGATCTTAAAGGAGAAGTTACTTGTTAACTGACCACCTTTTTTACATTCGTGCAAACCAAACCTATGTGCAACTTTTTGATTCTCGCGCAAACCAAAACTAATGTCTACCATTAGACTCTCGTGCAATCCAAACCTATATCTACCTTTTTGACTCTCGTTCAAACCAGACCTATGTGCAACTTCTTGATTCTGGTGCAAAGCAAACCTATGTACTTTTTTACTCTCGTGCAAACCAGACCTATGTCTACGATTTGACTCTCGTGTAAGACAAAGCTATGCCTTCCGTTTTTGACTCTAGTGCAAACTAAACTTATGTGAAACATTTTGATTCTCGCGCAAACCAAACCTATGTCTACCATTTCGACTCTCGTGCAAACGAAACCTATTTCTACCTTTTTGACTCTCGTACAAACCAATTCTGTGTCTACCATTTGATTCCCGTGCAAAACAAATTTATATCCTCCTTCTTTTACTTTAATGCAAGCCAAAACTAGGCGTACTCTGATGCAAGCTAAACATGTCCACCTTTTTAACTCTCGTGCAAACCAAACTTATGTCCACCTTTTTACACACGTTTAAAATTCTGCCCTAGACTGCTGTTTTCCATTTCGAATAACTTCACTTGGAAAAGTCATGAAAATTTTCATTTCCTATCCTAACTATGGTTAAACTGCAGAATGGACGATGTAAACCAATCTAGTAGAAGAACAACTCTGAATTCAAAACAGGCTAATCCCGCGGGTCTGGCATCTCGAACTACTTACCTGTTTGTATCTTCTGATAAAACAAAAATGCTGTCTCTTCGATACAAGAAAAAAAATCAAGGAATGAATATCGAATTTTGTTCTGTATAGAAACGTCTAAATTTACCATTAAGCCATTACCATAAACATCAAAGGTTTCTTCATCTTTTATGGTAGCATATCATTGCTATATATATTTCTAATTACATTTAGGATATTCGAGATGTCAAATTGTCATATCCACCGTCAAGAAGAGAAGGTTGAAATGGCATGGCCACCTCATAAGAGCCAATAATCTTTCCACTGCTATCAGACATGGTGACGCCTTAGGTAAAAGAAGGTGGCGTGAAGGTATAGGATAAAGATTGGCTGAAAACGTCACTGAGTAAACTGGAAATTTCTTCAGACCTTAACACGCAACCGAGACATATAAAGGGAGCAGGTCAGGTGTTCAGCTTCGCGGGAACCCGACGACCAAACATAGCACGTTGAACTAGAGCAGTCTACCTCAGTGAGTGAAATAAAGGGTTCACTTCGACATTCCAACCACCTGAAGAAGGTCGGAGCGTACAACGGCCGAAACATTGTAACAGACATTGTGATTTTCTCTCCAGGCTGGTACATATATATATATATATATATATATATATATATATATATATTAAAATTTGCTATATTTATAGAGGGAGATTATTCAGTTTGAAAGATAGAACCTTTATAGATAAGACAGGGTGGACATTAGAAGCAATAGATAGATAGATAGATAGATAGATAGATAGATAGATAGATAGATAGATAGATAGATAAAGAAAGAAAGAAAGAGAGAGACAGACAAAGACATAGGAGAGAGAGAAAGTGTGTGTGTGTGTGTGTGTGTGTGTGTGTGTGTGTGTGTGTGTGTGTGTGTGAATCTCGAGTCGCGGGGCGAACATTGTCTCTTTCTGAGTAGTGATACTGGGAAGTGTATTTGTTCTGTCTTGATCATTTAAACATAGAGCACTCTTTGTTATAGTTTAGGAAGGTGTCTGTCTTTTGATCTTTTTTTCTTATTTTATGTTTCCTTTTATCTTTTCTTCTGTTGGGTTTTCTCTTGCTTTTTTTATTGCTTATTGGTTTTTCATTTTATCAATTTTTTCTTTGCTCACCTGGCAGACCTTGTGTTGGACTTACCAATATTTATGTTTTACTGTGTATGTATACAAACGTTATTTTTTTGATTTCCCGTATTTAAATAGACCCTCCGTTTATTTTAAACAGTATATATTTCGCCTACTGTTCTGTGGTTTCGAGAAAACTTAAGAAAATATGTCCTCCGGCAGTATTGTGACCTGCGTTCCACTTTTCAAGAGTAACACCATCTGGCCTAAAAAAGGTTTTACCGCTCTGCTATGAAGAGCTTCCCAGCTAGCTTTTATTTTTACCTTTAAAGCACATTCAGTCGTTCATATTTTTCTCGAAATGTATATCTGCCCAGTTTCGTATCCGAAACGTAAACAAAGCAATTTCTAAAGAATTAATGGATTTTATTTTTTTTAATCCGACATATTTTATTACTTCAAAGTTTTTCTCGGGTATGCAGGCCGGTATACGAAGTAAATATTGTTTAAAGTAAATGGAACGTCTACTCAAAAACGGGTATCCAGTAAAAATAACGTTTGGCGTAATAAAAATACACTTACGCGCAAATGGTATGTATTCGTCGCTTCTCTCCTCTCCAACAACTATGGGTAAATAGCAGTACAGATTGGGCCCTATAGCATTGGAGTCTAGGAGAATAAGAACTCTGAATTCAAACCAGCATGGAGGAGGTGGCAAAGGGTCGATGAGCTCGTTCTAAAACTCTAATTAAAAACAAAATAACCTGCGATTGTTGCATCTGCTGATATGTGGCACGAGTAATTAGAATGTTTGCCTTCCGATCATAAGGACCCGGGTTCGAATGTCATCATGATCGATTTATCAGGAAGATGACTTCTTGATATCAACGGCCTGTGGATGCGATCCCAGCATGCGACAGTTTAGGAAAGTTTCTAAAAACCATACAACGGGTTGACCCAAGCCTTGTGAGTGAAATTGGGTCGACGGATGATTGTCACAAGTCATCGTGACCGAGAGATTGAGCGTACTAGTCATGTTCAGACTGTTGATCATGCCAGATAATACACTCTCCCCCAGAAACTGGAACTAAGGCCCGTTCAGCATAGTTACAGTATAAACCACAGGTGAGTTCTGTGAGTTTTGAACAAACACAAATGTGCCTGAGCATGAGTCTGCATCAGGGATTTTTTAGCCGCCCTAGCAGACTGGCATCCTCGGATACGTGTGGCCAGCCAGCATCACATTAAATGGTACTACGGTGTCGTGAGTATGCTTTGCAAGGAACGGGCAATTGAACCCATTAAATCAGGTTGTTCTGTAAAAACTAAAAAAAAAAGGATTATTTACACTATTTACATTTTTGGCAATGCTGTCCTTGTCATTGCTGCCATATTCACGACGTTTCGGTCGTTGTACCTTCTTCAGGTGATTGGAATTTCGAACCGAAGCCTTTATTTCGTCGTCCGAAAGGATATTTTCATATTCGTATGTATTTTTTAAACATAACTTGAAGAAGACAGACGTAGTGTCGAAATGTTTCTGAACATTGTCAAACATTGTGTGTTTTCTTTATATTTCTTAAATAGCGTTCTTTTGGATTAGTTGCAAAACATTGAAAGAAATACGTCAATCAATTTGTTTTATAATAATAATATTAATAATAATATAAATAATAATATAAATAATAATAATATTAATAATAATAGTATAAATATTAATATAAATAATGATATTAATAATAATATAAATAATAATATAATAATAATATAAATAATAATAATATAAATAATAATAATATAAATAATAAAATAAATAATAGCATGATAATATAAATAATAATATAAATAATAATATAAATAATAATATAAATAATAATATAAATAATGATAATAATATAAATAATAATATAAATAATAACATAATAATATAAATAATAATAATAAAATTATAATATAAATAAAAAAATAATACAAATAATAATAATATAAATAATAATATAAATAATGACATAATAATATAAATAATATAAATAATAATATAAACAATAATAATAGAAATAATACAAATAATAATAAAAGATAAAAATAATAATAGAAATAATAATAATACAAATAATAATAATACAAATAATAATAATACAAATAATAATATAAATAATGACATAATAATATAAATAATAACAGAAATAATAATATAAATAATAATAATATAAATAATAATAATAATAATATAAATAATAATAATATAAATAATAATATAAATAATAATAATAATAATAATAATATAAATAATAATAATATAAATAATAATATAAATAATAATAATAATAATATAAATAATAATAATATAAATAATAACATAATCTAAATGATAATATAGATAATAATAATAATTTAAATAATAATATAAATAAAGCGGAAACTGAAGGTTTTATCCTTGCTGCACAGGACCAATGCTTGCTAACTAGGAATTATAAAGCACATATACTAAAATATTGTGTCAGCCCAAAATGCAGATTCTGTGATAAATACCCAGAAACGATTGATCATCTTGTAGCAGGTTGTACGGTGTTGGCACCCACTGAATATAAAACCCGACATGACAGAGTGGGCCAATATCTGCACTGGAAAATCTGCAACTTCTACGGGAAGGAAACTGAAAGAAACTGGTATGAACACCACCCAGACCCGGTTACGGAGATAGGACTTGTTACAATTCTATGGGACTACACAATACACACTGACAGAACAATCAAGGCCAACCGATGCCTCCTTATTGATATGGCAGTCCCTGCTGACTGCAATGTATCTTTGAAGATATTCAAAAAGTTGTCAAAGTACAAGGACCTTGAAATAGAAATCTCCAAAATGTGGCATATGGGAACATCAACAATCCCTGTTGTAGTTGGAGCCCTAGGACTGGTTGGAAAAGATTGCAGTAGACTAATTGAAGGGATTCCTGGAAGTCCATGCCTCAAGGAGATACAAAAAAGTGTTCTGACAAGTACAGCCCACACCTTACGAAGGGCTTTATTTATGTAATTTTTTTTTTTTTTTTTTTTTTGTCAGTGGAAAGTGTCATGACGCCATTTCTAACCTTAGGTCCCTGGGCGGGACCCGGAAAGAAATGTGTAAACGCCAGAAATCAAAGAAAATAAAAATAATATAAATTATAATATAAATAATAACATAGTAATATAAATAAAAAATAATATAAATAATAATAATAGAATTATATATTATTGTAATAATATATATAATATTATATATATATATAATATAAATAATAATATTAATAATAATATAAATAATAATAATAATTGAGAGTAATGGAAAGAGAAATTCGAGAAAAATATTGAGATATTGACTTTCGAGTTATTGAACGCAACTGAAAATGAATGCTAAATAATTGCTGTGTTTATATTTACTGACTACATTACAACAACAAAGCAAATAGAAAAGATCTGCAACTTTTCTGACTAGAAGGGTGAGATTATCGGTATAATCCCGGAAAAGATAAGTCATTCCAGTAGTGCTTGGGGTGCTTGTCCTCAATCTCATTGAAGATAAATGTCGACCGCCTTGGTGTAAAATATACTTTACGAATGCTGCAGCTATCTGCCTTATTGAGTCGGGCAAGAATAATTTGGAAAGTACTTGTTGTCATTTGACACGCAGTATCTTCTCTGTATTCTGAAGACATCTACACAACACGGTAACATGATACATTCGAAAATATAATAATAATAATAATAATAATAATAATAATAATAATAATAATAATAATAATAATAACATTCTGTGAATATCCCAATTTGGCACAGAAGGACTAAAATGGATGCCATTGTTGGTATATTAAGAGAATCTACTTGGAAGTGCAACGTAAGTTTGGCATCAGTGCAAAAGAAAAATTGTATGAACACCAGCCAGGCGCAGTGGTAGAAAATGGCAGTCACAAGATATTATAGGAATTCCCAGCCCAGACAGATCATCTCATTAAAGCCCAAACAACCTACATTATTATTATTATTATTATTATTATTATTATTATTATTGTAGATAAGGAGAAATGTCAAATTCTTGATATTACTGTTTCATAGGATGCAAATGTGGACGCCAAAGAAACGGTAAATATAGAAGAAATACCAGAATCTACCCTATTTACATAATTTTTGACTATTGTCCTCATCTTTGTCCACATATTTTTTATAACGTTTCAGTTGTATGGCGAGAAAGATGAGGACAATAGTCGGAATAATGTAAATAGTGTACATAATACCTCATACCAAAAATATAAAAATAAACTGAAAGGCCGAATCTTTGTGATGAATATGGCAACAAATATGAAGACAATAGTCGAATAATGTAAATAGTGTACATAATACCTCATCTCAGAAATATAGACAGATACTGAAGAGCCGAAATGTTGTAATAAATATGGCCACAAAGATGAGGACAATGGTCTGAATAATGGAAATAGTGTACATAATACCTCATCTCAGAAATATAGACAGATACTGAAAGGCCGAAACTTTGTGATAAATATGCCAACAAAGATGAGGACAATAAACCGAATAATGAAAATAGTGTACATAATTCCTTATCTGACAAATATAGAAAGATGCTGAAGGGCTGAAATGTTGTAATAAATATGGCGACAAAGATGAAGACAATAGTCTGAATAATGTCAGCGGTGTATATAATACCTGATCTCAAAAATATAGACAGATACTGAAGGGCTGAAACGTTGTAATAAATATGGTAACAAATATAGGGACAATAGTCTGAATAATGTAAATAATGTACATAATACCTAATCACAGAAATATAGACAAATACTGTATACCAGAATCTGTCTAGGGATCTGAAAAAGCTTTTAAAACCGGAATGGGGAACTAATTCTAGTAGTAATGAGTATAGAAAACTGAAAAACGTGCTTAGGGAAGATTAGAACTGAGAAGATTGTAAAAGGACTTGCTTAAAGTTCTTTGTGATTAGTCTTTTTGACACTATTCCTTATGAACAGAATTTCCAATGAGGAAGTTGTCAATGTGCAATCCGAATAATTGGGAATATCAAAATAAAAAAATATCAATTCGATTTACCCGGAGGCAAATGAAAAATTAGCTTCAAATTGGTTATGTGATTTTCTTCATGAAATGGTAATTGATGGTCAATTTTATGTAATTTATAAATTCAGTTTATCTTTTAATCTGTTTTATGATATCGTAATGTGAATCTTATCTGCAGACAGTCGTTTTTAATTCGGTTCATTACATGTATTTGGGTGCATCAAACCACAGACTCACAAGGCAGTTCTTTCCACTCATTCCTCTCTCCATTTACTTACACTGACTCTCTCGTGCATACTTCATTCTTCCCTCTCTCTCTCTCTCTCTCTCTCTCTTTCTCTTTCTCTTTCTCTCTCTCTCTCTCTATCTATCTATCTATCTATTTTTCTCAGTATTTTCATATCTATCTATTCCTAAATATAGGATCAATTCTTTCTTATTCGCTTGTAATTTCTTTCTTTCAATCTGTCTTATTCTATTTCTATCTATCTATCTATCTATCTATCTATCTATCTATCTATCTATCTATCTATCTATCTTAGCCTATTTCTATCTATCTCTCTAGTTAACATTATCTGTTCCTTATCTATTTATCTAAATACCCATCTTAGCTTATTTCTATCTATCTATCTATCTATCTATCTATCTATCTATCTATCTATCTATCTATCTATCGCAATCTATTCATATCTATCTATCTTTCTCATCCATATTCATTTCCTAAACGCATAGTTCATGCTTTCTTTATTCCCTTGTAATTTCTTTCTATCGTATTCTATTTCTATCTATCTGTCTATCGATATTAGTCTATTTCTATCTATCTCTCTTTCTTTCTATCTATCTCTCTCTCTCTCTCTCTATATATATATATATATATATATATAGCATTATTTTATTTATACACGTAGAATGTCTCTCCCCTTATTTTTCTCTATCGTTCCCCTTAAACGATTTCTTTCCTCTTTTCTAGTTAATTCTTTTCGCGTGCACTCACGCACACACATATATTTATTGTCTTCTCTCCCCTCTCTACATACCCTTATACACACAAGCTATCCCCCCATTTCTCTCTCCTCTCTCTCTCTCTCTCTCTCTCTCTCTCACACACACACACACACACACACACACTTTCTTCACACAGACACGCATTCTTATTTCTTTCTCTCTGAATTCCCTTTCGCACACAAGCTCACACACAGATACACAATCTTTCTCGCTTTGTTCTTTCATTACGTTCACACACATACACATACATATTCTTAGTTCTTTCTCTTCTCCCTTCTATACTCTCTCTCTCTCTCTCTCTCTCTCTCATTGTTCATTACTTTTTCCTCTTCTTTTTCTCATTTGCTGACACTCCTTCCCTTTTTCTTGAAGCAATTTCTTTTCTCGCTATCTCATTACTTCTACGGTATTATCGCCTATTCTTACGTCCCCCTCTCATTACCGAGCCTAAACCTCTACTAACCCTGGCCACCCTCTTTGGCACAAAGACATTGACCATCTTACCACCACCCCCATATCAATCAACCTGGCACCCAAGAAAGGCGTCCCGTTTCAGTTCTTCACACTTCAGTCACCTCGAAAAGCTACCAACTCTGGGTTGATTCAGGGCTGTCAGCTTTGAAATTGATGTACAAATCGAAAAATCCTTCATTTTCATTCGCTTACTGACCTCATCTTTCATAGCTTCGATATCTTTCTTCCACTTCCTTGACGTCTGTCTTTAACACTAGCCTCCCCTTCAACAATGTGCACCCAGCCAATTTTTCGACCATATTGTCAGCAAAGGAACGAAGATTAATGTATTGTCAAGATTTCTAGCCATACAATCAAAATATCAGTCAAAGAATTAGTATTATACCCGAGGACTTTATAGAAGGTACGAAGTTGGTATTAACTAAAACGACCTCCGTAGTACAATGGTACTTTAGTTCTTTTCATGTTCTCCTTAATCTCTTCCACGGTATGAAATCACCGGGGCTTACGGCGATGTCACGTTGAAACACCAGTTCTCGTGGGATAACCAACGCTTGAGAATACCAGATGCTGTTAGATAGGATGTGCGGGTGGTGTAATCTCGGAATTGTTAATCAAAAAACCAAGTTCCGGTACGATCATTAAAGTTAAGCAACGTCGAGCCTGGTCAATGCCTAGATGGGTGACCGCTTGGGAATACTAGTTGCGGTAAGCTTGGATGTGCGGCTGGTGTAATGAATAACGGCTCGGAATTGTTAATCGGAGAGTCGTGTTCACGTACGACAATTGAAGTTAAGCAAGTCGAGGCTGGTCAGTGCCTAGATGAGAGACCGCTTGGGAATACCAGCCGCTGTAAGCTTGGATGTGCGGATCGTGTAAAGAATAATGTATCGGAATTGTTAATCGGAGAGTCGAGTTCCCGTACGATCACTGAAGTTAAGCAACGTCAAGTCTGGTCAGTACCAAGATGGGTGATCGCTTGAGAGTACCAGGTGCTGTAAGCTTGAATGTGCGGATGGTGTAATGAATAATGGCTGGGAATTGTTAATCAGAGAGCCAAGTTCCTGTACGATCACTGGAGTTAAGCAACGCCGACACTTGTCAGTACCTAGATGGGTGACCACTTGGGAATACCAGATGTTGTAAGCTTGGACGTGAAGGTGGTGTAATGAATAATGGCTGGGAATTGTTAATCAGAGAGCCAAGTTTCTGTACGATCACTGGAGTTAAGCAACGTCGAGACTTGTCAGTAACTAAATGGATGACAACTTGGGAATACCAGGTGCTGTAAGCTTAGATGTGTGGATGGTGTGTTGGAAATCGGAAAGCCGTGTTTCAGTTCCAGTTGGGTTCTTTATATTCACTTATGGCCAAATGCCCATGGGAAAGGTATGAATCCACCTCGTCTACCCCCAGATATGGGTTAATTATTAGATCTAGTATCAGCAAAGATCATTATCGCCAGAAAAATTCTTACAATCTAAAAATAGTTTCTGGCTTTAAATAACCTGCAAAATATTAATAAGTCGTTAAAAAAATGAACCTGTTAATCTGAATTTTTCCACTCTTTTAAAGGTGATTTTAGCTTTGGAAACTGCAGGAAATAGAAATGAGGTGATTCAGATAACAAAAATCGAGAGCCAATGGTCATAATTCCAAGGATCATGAATTAGTCTCAAAAGTCCAATGTCAAAAAATGACAGGGGGTAAATCGAAAGAGTGACAAGTCCACGAACGCAACTGGCAAGACACAAGTTTCTTCTTCACCCACAAAGAGCCAAGAGTTTGTCCTGCCGTCCAGTGTCCTTTTAAGGAAGAGAAAATAATTACCATATTTCGAGGTCGAATTAAGTCGACCCAATCATTTTTTTTTCGACAAACAGCACGGAGAACACGAATTCTTGTTCGAGGTAAGACTTGGTTTTCTTCTTCGTCGGCAAAGGAAGCAAATCCTGGCAACTGATCTCTCATCTGACCAAGCTCTAACAGCTCAATGCAAGAAAAACTGGCTTGTATAACAACCAAGATGAGCATGATAGGTTGAAAAGCAAGATGTATAATAACTACCGTATATACTTGTGCATACGCCTACTTCATGTCTAGTGCCCCACCCAATACTTTTGTGAAAAACCTGACTTTTTCATATAACTTGTTTATAATTACGTCCCCAGTTTCTGAGCAATACTTTTAGGCCTACATTACTCAATTATTACCGTAGTGGATATCATCCTGGACATATTTTATAACAAATAAATGGTCTTCATTCTTATTTGTACAAAATGACGAGAAAAAAACTGTTTTTTCTTCTTTTTTTAAGCATTTCACCCCAAGATAGGCGGGAGTGCCACTAGCGCGCAAGGGGTTACAGAGAATGAGAACAAGAGTAAAGAGGGGTGTTTGAGGAAAGGATAAAGAGAAGGACGGGGATCAAAATCAAGGCATCGTAAGGTGTAAGTTGACATTACATTTAAATTACATTAAAGATTATAGTTATCAGCGAAGCAAGTAAGCGGAAGGGAGTTCTACTGTCGAGAAGTGCGAAAAAAGAAGCTGATGAAGTAGAAGAGGTGGCTATATTTAATTGTTTCAACAGTGAAAGAGTGGGACCTAGATGCCAACCAAGTAGCACGCTTAAATTCATGCAGTTAGGGTAGCGGTGAAAGTAGCAGTCTGTGCAGTTGCCATGAAAATATTTGTAGAAAAGACAGAGGGAGGCCACACCAAGTCTGTGAGAAAGTGACTGTAGACGAGATACCAAATCAGGACCTATCACATTGCATATCCGTCTCTGGATTTTGTCGAGGACCTCTAGATGAACAGCGAGGGCACCAGACCATATATGGCAACAGTATTCAATGCAAGGATGAATGGTAGATTTGTAGATTTGAAAGATGGACTCAGGCGGGAAAAACCTTCTGGCGCGACACAGAGAACCAACTTTATACATTGGGAAATCCAATTGTTTATACTTTATTTTTCGTTACAAATGTCGAATTTGAAAGTGGGCTTACGTCATTGATAGCTATTGCAATTTGTGAAACAAAACAACGTTGAACGTCTGAAGGAATCATCGCGTATACAAGATTATGATGGATTCCTAAGTAGGCCCAGAATAACTGTTTCGACAGTGAAATTGTGGGACCGAGCTGCCAACCAAGTAACACGCTTAAATTCATGCAGTTGCGGTACCAGTGAAAGTAGCTCGTCAGAGCAGTTGCCATGAAAATATTTGTAGAAAAGACAAAGGTAAGCCACATTATGTCTGTGAGAAAATGACTGCAGCTGAGATGCCAAGTTAGCACCTATAACATTGCATATTCGTCTCTTTTGTGGAGGACCTCGAGATGAACAGCAGGGGCACCAGATCATGTATGGTAATGCAAGGACGAATGGTAGATTCGTAGATCTGAAGGATTGACTCAGGCGAGAAAAACCTTCTGGCGCGACACAGACAACCAACTTTATACATTGGGAAATCCCTGTCTTCTTAACGAGTTGTTTATACTTTATTTTTCGTTACAAATGTCGAATTTGAAATTGGGCTTACGTCATTGATAGCTATTGCAAATTGTGAAACAAGTCAACGTTGTAGGTGTGAAGGAATCATCGCGTATACAAGGTTACGATGGCTTCCTAAGTAGGCGCAGTATAGAAAGAATTACGTCATAGGGAGCGATTAACATCGCATGTCTAAACACATCGGATGCCAGAAACGACAAATTGAAAATTTTGTGTCTCTACGACTTCAGCTTTTCTCACGATACATTATTGCAATCGATGTTATGACGTCATAACTGCCACGATCATCAACCATGTTTTGTTTTTTTTACTAAGGGAGACAATCATTTTTTTTTACGCTTTGTGGATAAAGCGAATTAAAAATAAGGTAAGAGTGTTGTTCAAAAAGTTCTAAGCCTCAGACCGAAAGAGTTTTTCACTGGTTTTCAATGCCCTTGATCCAACGATGCTTAAGCAAGGCAATGACTTTTGAAGGTGGCGTTCCGGTCCTCCAAAAGTAAAAGAGATTCATAGTGCATAAAAAAAATATATATCTAATACATAAAACTCAAAGTTTGTCTGTTGGCCTGAAACCCTAAAGTTTAATTGTATCTCTAAATTTGGTTGAGCGTTATTTAAATTGGCTGGCTCATATCGTAAAAGAAGAATACATTTTAAAAAATAATTTTTACATATTTCGTAGCTCAGAATCGAAATATATTAATTTTTTATATCATTTTAGAAGGTGGTGTCCCGCTTGTAATATAAATACATTGGGAAATCGATCCCTGTTTTCTTAAAGAGTTAATTGTACTTTATTTTTTACTAAGGGAGGCATTCATTTTTTTACGCTTTGTGGATAAAGCGAATTAAAAATAAGGTAAGAGTGTTGTTCAAAAAGTTCTAAGCCTCAGACCGATTCGTAAATTCGAGCCGCTTATCCACTACACCACCTCCTAGGTTTTATATATATATATATATATATATATATATATATATATATATATATATATAAATAAAACAAAGAAACAAATAGGAAACGTTTATCAATATTTTATTAAAAAAGATTCAAATAGCAAATTTTAATTTCTCTCTCTCTCTCTCTCTCTCTATATATATATATATATATATATATATATATATATATATATATATATCTTCTTGAAGAGAAAAATCCCTGTGCGGGTTACCATTAGGACGTGGGTAATAATTTCTTTATTAATTCTCGAGTATGCAAACCCGTAGAAGAAATAATTACTATTTAAATAAACGGAGCGTCTACTCAAATAAGGGCAATTTGTAAAAAGGATTAGAAAGAAGTAAATCTATATTTTTTAAGGTTTTATTGAAATTTTATTTAAGTTTCCACATGTCCTCCATCATTAGCAATACAAAGGGTAATACGATTTTGCAGTTCACGGAAAACATTTGCCAACTGATTTGCAGTAATGCCTGAAATCACATTAGTTATTTTAGCTATACTTAAAACTAGGTACATTTATGACATTTTTACAGATTATTTCCATCGCAAATACAAATAAAGTTATAAATTTGTAAAGTGCACACGAACCTTATGGACACGCTGTTTATATATATATATATATATATACAAATTGAACCAAATATATATATATATATATATACGAGAGAGATGCTATGCCACGTGCCATGTTTGATGGATGTCAGTTACCAGTTATCTCCTGTTAATTTTCCCTCTGAAAGTTCTCCACTGCCTTAACCGGGTATTGAACTCACGCTCTTTGGGTCCTGTCACTGGATCTAACCAACGCCTTTATCCACTGTGCCATGTGTCCTGGGCAGGAATTATAAACCTAATGTCTTCAGCAACCATTTTACCAGTTCTTATATTGCAATTTTGCTGTTAGCATTGCATGTTTTTTACCAGAGCTCACATTGCAACTTTGTTGTTATCATTGCTTTTCTCTAGCACTCCTTGTTACTGGTTCCGATATTGTATTCATTTCTATGCTTGGTCGGCTCAGGGGGTTTTTGTAGTCAAGCATATGTGCTGATTTCTTAAGTTTACGAATTTTCCAATGGTGTTCTTTGTCTATGATCTCAACCTGATCCCACAGAGGACGGTGATCTCCCTTCTCTCTCCATATGTGGTCAGCCACGCCTGATTTTTCTACTTCCCCTCGTGTTACAGCTTTCTGGTGTTCTTGAACCCTTACCTTGAGGGGCGGCCTGTCTCTCCTTTATATTCCTTTCCGCAGCTGCACGGGATAGCGTACACACAGTCTTTAGTCATGTTCACCTCTATGAGGGGTCTTACTCGGGAGAGATATCTGCGAAGTGTTGTCAAGATTTTGAAGGTTGTCCTAACCGCAGATTCTTTGTATCTTCTCTGATAACTCCTTCACATAAGACAGGCAGACTGTTTTCTGAGTGTTGTTGTCCTCCTCCTCTTGTACCCGCCTATCCCAGTTTTGGGGGACTGATGCCATGTACCCAGGGTAGTTGTTACGTTGTAGGGTACTACTTATACTGACCAATTCTTTATCTAACTTCTCTGCGTCGCCACTTATAAATTTTTTCTCGGTGTTGTAAGCAACGGACGATCCCTTTCTTTACTCTGTATGGATGGTGGGAGTTGAAATTGAGTTACTGTCCGGTGAATGTCGGTTTACGGTATACGGATGTCTTAAAACCATGCTCTGTTCGAGATATTAGAACATCCAGGAATGGGAGTGTGTTGTTACTCTCTTTCTCCATTGTGAACTGTATCGACTGTCTTATTAAAGTAGAACCTGGTGTGGCCAGAGTATGAAAGTGTCATCTACGTACCTTAACCATATAGTTGGCTTTAGAGATGTAGATTCTAATGCCATTTCCTCAAAGTATTCCATGTATATATTCGACATTGCTGGTGATAATGGCGAGCCCATTGCTAAGCCCTCATCCTGTCGATATATGTGTGATCCCATTCCGAAGTGTGTTGTTTGTGTACAGAAAGTCAACATCTCCATCAGATTATCTATTGGAATACTGGTCCGTTCTTCTAGGGAAGAGTCAGAGGCCAATCTGTCTCTGACTACTGAGAGTGCCTCCTCCGTGGGTACCTTGGTGAACAAACTCACCACATCGAAGCTCACCATCTGGTTGGATAGGATGGGAGCATCTTTGATTATTTCCACGAAGTGGGCGGAGTTTCGGACATATGAAGGAGACTTTCCGATCAATGGGTCAATTATATCCACAAGGAAGCGACTCAGAGGGTGGCACACAGAGCCTTGGCAACTAACAATCGGCCTGAACGGAATACCGTCTTTGTGAATCTTAGGGAGACCGTATATGTGAGGTAGCTTGGCATAACGCTGCGATAACTGCCTATACGTCTTAGGTGCGAAGTGATCCTTGTTCTTGATTAGGATCTGTAACAGTTTGCGTTCCGTTTTCATAGTAGGATCCCTTTTCACTTTGCTGTAGCTACCATTGCTAATGAGGTCTTCCAGTTTTCTTGTATAATCTGATTTGTCCATCACTACAGTCGCATTACCTATGATGATGTTTTCGTTCCTCTGTAGGGATCCAATCGCCAGACTCTCCAGTTTTGTTATGTTAGACCTGGGTGGCTTGGCTCTCTCCAAGGTCTATCTCAATTTCCATCTCAGTTCATCCGCCTGAGCCTGAGCGATGTTCAAGGCCACCTCCTCGACTCTGCTAATGATGTCCAAGTATGGCACTCGCCTGATGGTTGTGGCGAAGTTGAGACCCTTATTCAATACTGACTCCTCAGAGGCACTCAGCTGATGTTGCCTGATGTTGACTGATGCTTCCACTGGTCCGGTTGTCAGGGATTCTACTACATAGATATGGACGAGGTGTGATCAAAAAGTATCGGGACTGCTGTTATGGTAACGGAGCAAAAGTACTCAGATTGCAGCCAATTGAGCTTGAACGCTGTCGCGCATGCACATTAAGTTATAACGTTCTCACTCACTTTTGTTGTTTGTAGAAGTACTTGGAAGGAAAATGTGCGGTCGTGTCACCACACCACAGAGGTTCCATCAGTGACTATGACTTATGAAGCAGTTTTGGGGGCAAGTGCAATATTATCCAAGTTCGACGCCCACCATATTCCCCTGATCCCGCCCGATACGACTTTTCCTTCTTTAAAAATCAAATCCCACTTGATAGGAACTAAATTTCAAGACACCGAGATAATCCAAGAGAATGAGACGAGGCAGATGCTTGCTATCCCCCCAAAAAAGGAGTTCCAGGAATGCTTCCATTAATAGAAACAACGCTGGACAAAATGTGTGACTTCAGAAGAGGACTACTTCGAAGGAAATTAAATGCCGAATTGATACGTGCTGTAGTTTTCTTTTTATCGCATCAGTCCCAATACTTTTTGATCAGACTTCGTATGAACAATAATAAAAATCAATATCTTTCATAGATATCGATCTATTTTCAGAAACTGGTATGAGTCATCAATATTTGTACATTAACGATTTCTTGTATACTTTGAGAAGAAAGTCTGGATATAAAAAAAGAAAACAATAAAACAAAGAAAACCAAAAACAAAAGAAACGAAACAAAGAAATGGCGACAAAAATAGCATATCATAATATACAGGGTGTGGCATAAACATTAGCCATTATTTATTTTATCATAAAATAAAATGTTTTAGGTTTTAATTAATGAATGTTAACAGTTTGATTTTTAAATTTATTGATCATATTTTGCATATATTTACAATTCAAAATGCCCACCTTTGCTTTCACCATAGAGCTTAATCTGTTCTTAACCTAAAAGCATTGACATCTCCGCCACTTCTTCGTTTAAATTGTACTACGACGTCATTTTAGAGCTTCTTTCAGGTCTGATGCAATCGAGTAAAGGATGCCTGGAACATTACTCTCCAGTAAGGACCATATCGCAAAGTCCATAGGATTAATGTCAGGGCTTGATGGAAGTCAAATTGACCTGTCAACAATTCCACTGAAATGTTCCTTGCGCCATTTCTGCATCAAATTGAGAGCTGCGTCTTGAGTGAAGATATACTGATTTCGAAATGTGGCTGGCAACCTTGGCAACATACCTGACTCCAACATCTGTCGGTAAATTATTCACTTTCACACCTTCAATGAACCCCAAGGGCGAATTCAAACTATCAGAAGCGTCAGGAGACCAAACCATTATACCAGTTGATTTTTGCCGCTTGAAATATGTTCTGACATCTTCGAGAATGTTTCCTAGTGAACTAGCATCAACTCTAGCGTTTTAGTAGTTGACTACAGCCTCCACAGTGAAAAAACGTCTCGTCTGACCAAACGAAGAATTCGTCTGCAGTACACTTCATCTCCTATATTTCCTTCCATCAGTCCAGCCGTTTTTGCTTGGAGGAACTTGATAGCAACTGTCATTGTTGAATATTGTATGCTTTTAGCTCTAAATCTTTTTTGACAATCTTCTTTAGCATCTGAAATATAAGTTCTTTTCTCAGCTTCTTCATTCTTCTTCGTGTATTTCTTTTCCTTCCCATATTGACGGTTTTAATGACTCTCCTCATACAAACTGAGCCGTTTCTTCCTGGAATTACATGTGAGGTTGTGTGCGTGTCTTTAAACTTTTTTAATGCATTAAAAACAGTTTTTTCTGCAAACATTCAACTGTTTTATCACCTCACAAATTTTTACACCAGCCATTTTCGGTGTGACAAATTGATCGCGTTTTGTTTGAGTCGCCATATTTAAATAAAATATATATACAATAAAACAGAAGAATGTGAAGAAACCTTATGCAAAATTTGAAACTATTTTTACTCATCGGTATGTTTCATTTTCTGTTTAAATAATTGGTAAATATTTATGCAGCACCCAGCATAAAAAAAGACAAAAACAATTTGATTTCATAGTAACTGCAATAATAATTTTGGAAATTACGCAACATTCGTGGATTCATTAAATATTGGTTGACAATTGCAGAAATGTTTCCGATATCAATTTTTATCAAAATAGGTTCAAATTATTGGAAAATATACAAAGGATTATTATTGCTATGCTCTAATCTAATCTATCTATCTATCTATCTATCTATCTATCTATCTATCTATCTCTCTCTCTCTCTCTATATATATATATATATATATATATATTAGTCTATTTATATCTATCTTATCCTGTTTATATCTATCTATCTATCTATCTATCTATCTATGTTATTCTCTTCATATCTATCTATCTCGATCTGTTTATCTTATTCCGTTCATATATACCTATCTCATATCTTTTATATTTATCTATCTTATTCTATTCCTGTCTATCTTATTCTATTCATATCTATCTATCTTTGTTTATATATATCTTATTCTGTTAATATCTATATCTCCCTCAGTCCGTTTATATCTATCTTATTCTGTTAATATCTATCTATCTATCTATCTATCTATCTATCTATCTCTCTCTCTATATATATATATATGTGTGTGTGTGTGTGTGTGTGTGTGTGTGTGTGTGTGTGTGTGTGTGTGTGTATTTCCTAGACTGGTTGCCAATCACGGCTCGAGTAACCAGTTAAGCCAGCTTTTTAACCCATAGCTGGTGGGAGAAGAGTTGAACTGAGATGCAATTTTCGAATTTTTGTTTAAAATGTTAGTTCGCTTCAGATGTAACAATTTTAAAAATCATTGAAACTCAAGGAAGTCAATAACATTATTAAGGAGAGAGAAAAAAAAAGAACAAGAATTAAGAAGACAGAAGATAACGATTGACATTGCATTTAAATTTTTGAAAATCAAAGTTCACTGGGAAGCAAGAAGCAAGAGAGTTCCATAAGCAAGTGCGATAGAACTGTCCCCATAGAACTTACGGTTACATCTAGTCATTTCAACTGTAAAATGATGAGATCTTGGCGCGAATCTAGCACTGCGCTTAAGTTTAGATTGTCTATGCACCATAGAGGAAAGCTCATCATATCAATTATCAAAAAGATATTTATACAGAAGGCACAGAGTAGCTACATTACGGCGGTGAGAAAGTGACTGAAACTGAGATGCAAGATCAGGACGAATAACATTGCAGGTTCTTTGGATTTTATCAAGTATCTCTAAATATATAGAGACTAAATTCTGAACGGAAATTATCTTTTTTATTATAAAAAATTGTTTCATAAGTTACGGTCACTGATGGAACCTCTGTGGTGAGGTGCCATGACGACCACACTCACATTTTCTTTACAAGTTATGATCACTGATGGAACCTCTGCGGAGATGCCCACACTCTACACACTTTCCTTACAAGCCAGGATCACTGATAGAACCTCTGCGTAGATTCCCACACACTACACACTTTCCTTACAAGTCAGGATCACTGATAGAATCTCTGCGGAGATGCCCACACTCTACACACTTTCCTTACAAGTCAGGATCACTGATAGAACCTCTGCGGACATGCCCACACTTTACACACTTTCCTTACAAGTCATGATCACTGATGGAACCTCTGCGGTGATGCCCACACTCTAGACACTTTCCCCCCAATCACTGCTACAAACAAGAGAAATGATAATATTAGATGGTATTTTGGTTGGTGATGAGGGGAACACCATCTATTTTAGACTTCCAGATGGTTCAAAACGCTCTCTCTCTCTCTCTCTCTCTCTCTCTCTCTCTCTCTCTATCTATCTATCTATCTATCTATCCCTGTTTCGATATGTTATGGTAAAATACGGATTCATATCAAGAAAATGCCTCATGCAGAGGCAGGGAGGTGATGACAAGGACAAAAAGGAGTGTGGTTTAGTAGGGCTATTACAATATATCTTTATCTTATTCGACGGTTCTAGTCTCCGGTCGTCTCCGGTTGTCTCAGGTACTAGTTATTTATTTTAATTGAAAGGGTGACAAGTCCACGACCGCAACTGGCAAGACACAATTTTCTTCTTCACCCACAAAGAACCAAGAGTTTGCCCTGCCGTCCAGTGTCCTTTTAAGGAAGAGAAAATAATTACCATATTTCGAGGTCGAATTAAGTCGACCCAATCATTTTTTTTCGACAAACAGCACGGAGAACACGAATTCTTGTTCGAGGTAAGACTTGGTTTTCTTCTTCGTCGGCAAAGGAAGCAAATCTTGGCAACTGATCTCTCATCTGACCAAGCTCTAACAGCTCAATGAAAGAAAAACTGGCTTGTATAACAACCAAGATGAGCATGATAGGTTGAAAAGCAAGATGTATAATAACTACCGTATATACTTGTGCATACGCCTACTTCATGTCTAGTGCCCCACCCAATACTTTTGTGAAAAACCTGACTTTTTCATATAACTTGTTTATAATTACGCCCCCAGTTTCTGAGCAATACTTTTAGGCCTACATTAATCAATTATTACCGTAGTGGATATCATCCTGGACATATTTTATAACAAATAAATGGTCTTCATTCTTATTTGTACAAAGCTACTCTAAAATGGTGAGAAAAACAACTTTTTTTTCTTTTTTTAAGCATTTCACCCCAAGCAAGGGGGGAGTGCCACTAGCATTTAAGGTTAACAAAGAATGAGAGCAAGAGTAAAGAGGCGTGTTTAAGTAAGGGGTAAAGAGAAGGACAGGGGTCAAGGTAATGGCATCAGAAGATGTCGATTGACATTACATTTGAATATTTGAAGATTATAGCTATCAGGGAAGCAAGTAAGAGGAAGGAAGTTCCACTGTCGGGAAGTGCAAGAGAAGAAGGTGTCGGGCTAGAAGAGGCCGTTAAATTTTCTTATTTCGACAGTAAAAGGGTGGGACCGAGATGCTAACCTAGTAGCACACTTAAATTCATGCAGTTAGGGTACCAGTGAAAGTAGCTCGTCAGAGCAGTTGCCATGAAAATATTCGTAGAAAAGACAGAGGGAAGCCACAGCATGTCTATAATAAAGTGACTGTAGATGAGATGCCAGATCACATTGCATATCTGTCTCTGGATTTTGTCGAAGACCTCGTCATGAACAGCAGAGGCGGAAGACCATATATGGCAACAGTATTCAATGCAAGGACGAATTGGTATCTTTCTTCGTATTTCAAACGGGAGTAAGCTACTCTTATTCCACTGTCAATTCTAACGGAGATAACTCGTATTTATCTATTTCGCCCCCGTGAGACCACTTAACGTAGCAAAGGAAAGCATGAAGAAAGGACTATACATCATCTGTAAGAATACAGAATGTACGGTTTTCATCAAAAGAAACAGCCCAACATACGAATTATAAATTGAAGATACCAAAATTTTTTAAAATGCAAAAATTTAAATATCTAGAAAACGTTTAGAGGAAGGGAAATGTGACACCAAAATCCGAAGATGTATTGGGATAGCGAATGATGCCACTCAAAAGTTAAGCAAAGTATTAAGAAACAGGAAAATATCATTGGAAATGAAGAAAAGAGTACTAAACCGTTATATAATATCGTTCTTCCCATAGAGCAGGGAACAATGGAGCATCTCGATACAAATAAAGAAGAAAATTGTGTCGATAAAAATGTGGTTCTACAGGAGGATGCTGAGAATTACATGAATTGAACATGCGAGCAATGACCAAATTTTAGAGAAAATAGAAACAAAACATACACTTATATCAGAAAGAGACAGTTGAGATCTCTAGGGCACATAATGAGGAAAGATGGCTTTGAAAATTTAACACTCACAGAATATACTGTAGACATGAGAGACAGGGGAAAATAGCGTAGATTATTGTTGTGTATTCACATTACTTATAAATCTGACGCCACACAGTCTTCTTGCTACCTCATTTAGATCCGACAATTATCTTTATACATTCATCTATACTGATTAAATATAAATGTGGCCTACCTTTGAACCAAAATATTTGACTGTTCTCTCACTAAGGCTAGAGATTGGTGTGCGGCAGAATAGATCATCTTGAATTCGATTAGGTCTCATCCGAGGTCGAGTGGGCCCTAAATAATTTTAAAGTCTAAAAGTAACATCTTCAAAGAGACCGGAAGTAGGTAGACGGGAAGTGAAACAAATAAATAACAACTTTAGTAGTCATATGCCACATCGCTGGAGGTTAGGGAATTCCGGGCGTATGCTTATATAAGCAGAGTCACAATTAGTTCTGAGTAGCCCGTTAGGGGCTGGCAAGCCGTCCGTCGAAATGTAGAGGCAATTGCAATAAAAGTTTGACAAATGATCAGTCAGGGACATGAGAGAAAACAAAAGTTACAGCAGTGATATCCCAAGTCCCCGTAAATTAATAACCAAATATATTGGAAACGAGATTAGTGTATTCATTTCTCGCCATGGTGTTAATTTCACTTTCCGTTCCATTGTTGAGCGTACACCGGGGACTTTTCCGATTACTTGTGCACACCGACACAAAAGAGAATTGAAAAATAAAACAACGTAAGGGGATTTGTCGAAGTCGGTAGATGACTGTGTGATAGGTGTATGTTTATAGGTGTTCGAACAATGGTAAATTGACCAGATTTTTCATGCTGATATTCAAAGTATTACTCATTTTTAAGAGAGGCACTGATGATAATATAAGCCGTAACCTTATAAGGAAACATTCGACATTTTTTAGTCAGAGTAGCCAGTGCTACTTTTAGTTGAAATTTACAAAATCTTTCTATTAAAACAATTTTTCAAGAAAATATTTTTCACAAATCCAGTAACTGTTATCGCCCTTTTCAGTATTGATGGGAGTTTCCTTCCTAACCTTTTGTTCGAAGTAGTGTGGAACGTCAACATCTTGATTATGTCATTATTTTCTCTTCTCAAGTCCAGTGGCTGTTATTACTCTTTCCAGTATTGATGGATGTTTCCTTCCTAACCTTTTGTTCGAAGTAGTGTGGAACGTCAACATCTTGATTCTGTTATTGTCAACTCAAATGATAGCATATGTAATTCGAAAATAATTTCAAATTAAGTATGCTATCCTTTTTAGTTGTTGCTGAAGCTGAAAACACTCAAATGGTTTCCGTTATTTGGTACAGTTTTCTAAGATTATGTAGCAACAGTCCACGAGGTTCGAACAAGAATGGTCCTCCCTAAGACCTACATGCTTCCTTAGCTCCTAAACAGTTTCAATCAGTGATCTGTGAAAACCGTTTTATGTAGCCGAATTTTCCTATTTCTATTCTCTCGACCGATTTGGCCTTGAGTTTTGCTGAAATAATGGCTCGTAAATATTTTTCTAAAAATAAAAACAGGCAAACTACCATTATTTCGCGATCATAAAAACAAAAAATAGAAATAAAGTTTCGCAATTTCGTAAAGTGAGTTATAACAAAAAAAAACTTGATTAATACAAAAAGCAATTAAACGAATTAAAATCAATTAAATTGCTGACAAGTAATCACACTTGGCAATTAATTTGTTTGCAGCGCTGTTTTAAACTTTCTGTCGAATCAATCAAGTTTATATGAGAGTAGATCAATAAGACTGTAGATTCATATGTATTTGATCTGACATTTTCATTGTATAATGTTCGATCTATGTGATAATTTATATCAGATCGCTCTACGACTGCTATTGGTACCATATAACCCAATACTATCTGCCTTACAGTCGGGTCATCTATGACTAAACTGGTTGCCCCACTAGGATTTTTCTAGATTAAAAAGAAAGCCTATGAGAGGCTGGTCAGCGGTCATCAAGCACAATAAGGTACTTGAAAAGAAACAATGGAACAGGTAAAAACTTCGAGCAGTTTGTCCACAATTGCGATCCTGATACAGAACATCTTATCGGAAAATTAAATAAATACAATTAAATAATTAGACAGGCGGTCCTTGTCGGTTGAATTCAATAAAACTTAAAGATGGAACAGAGGCAAATCTTTATCAGGTGGTGCGACAAAAGGACTTCAGATTCTCGCACTAACGTCATTAATGACGTCGTCTGGATTTGTTGTTTAGCTCAGGTAAAAATGATAAAAGTAGACTCTGAAAACAACACCAAGCAGCAATAGCCTGTTTTATGCTTCAGTGCAGTCTGAAAACCGCGTTCAAGCATGAAATAAACAGTCATCGCATGGTGCTGACCTCAGTGTCCGCTTTTATATTTACATACAACGCATTCCATCAGGAGATTGACAATCGCCTAATGAGATGTGTTGTATGCACATCGAAACACAACTACAATTATATAGCGATTTTGACATATTTTCGATATAATATCCGAAAATAAAGAAAGATTGTTCTACTTTGTATTGAGCTCTCTTTTAAATTAAATGTTATGAACGTTAGAATTGCACTCTATTCGTTCTCGTCTTATCTGGATACATATATATATATATATATATATATATATATATATATATTGCGTTTAGCATGAAACAGTTGCATCTGGGTGTTGACTTCAATGTCCACGTTTATACTTACATACGCTCAGTCCCTGATATTGGGCACTTAAACCCATAAATATAGGATACCTTAAAACTATATTTTATCATTCATTCATATATATATATATATATATATATATATAGGTATTGATGTGTGTATATATATTGATGTGTGTGTGTATATATATATATATTGATGTGTATATATACATATATGTGTGTGTGTGTGTGTGTGTGTGTGTGTGTATTAGGATTAATACAAATTAGTATTAGGATTAATACACATATAAATTTTGTGACTTAACTGATTGATGTTACCTTCAGCATCGCGACTCTTTCGTAGACAAACCTTTGAGCAATCGCTCCTTTCACTCGTCATAATGTGGGGGAATGTGTAACTGACTGTTCATTTTCTAGTTGTTCTTTTATATGGCGTTAAAAAAGATTTATGGACTCTTAATTAGTGCAAGTTTTTTGTATTTTGTATTTAACTAGTCCCCATATGTACAATTCATTGTCTGTGGAGGAGGAGAATAAAACAACAATTTAAAAATTCTAACCCCAATGAATATTTATAAAAATGAACAAAACTATTTACAAAAAAATAAACAAAATAATGTAAGTAATAACCCCCCACCCACAATCCTTAAATGTGACAGTTAACTGGATGAAATCAATGCGGAACTTTAATAATATAAAACATTCATTCCTTCCAAGCACTCACCCAAACACACACTCAGTCAAACACAACAACAAATACGAAAATCTCACCCGAAACGAAAGGCGCCCCGCATCCACCAGAGAACTGACGTCCCACTTAAAAGGGGGGGTCGAAATAAATTAAAGAAAAGGGCGAGGAAGAAATAAAAGGGGTCAATGAGTATACATCCTCGAGCTAAGTTAACCATATCGAAGAGCTCATCTGAACAATTACAATGAAAATATTTATAGAAAAGGTACAGAGAAGCAACCTTACGGCGGTGGGTAAGTAACTTGCAATTCAAAATATATGACGCCTGTATGATCTTAATACTCAGTTCAGGGTGGAGGTTGTCCAGACTTAGTGAGAAAAGAATGTATTATGCCAATGTCTTATTTCAAACTCAGTCAAATCTGTGTGTATATGTGTATTTGTGTGTACATTAAATAGCATCGGTATATGTAAGTCAGTCAAGCACAACACAGATATAGGCATATGCATTAGATGTGTGTATGTAAAGTTAAAACACGCAGACAACGTGTGACAGAAAAGAATCGCCCTCCTTTATAAGATCGACTTTTTGTTTTTACTTCTGTCAACTGACATTTCTGTGTTGGAGTTTTATCTGCTCAAATGATTCTTCCTGCTTTTTTCTTTCGCTGTGTTTGTGAATCTTTTGCTAATACTGCCCTGTCAGATACAACATACAGATTATGGATATGCGATCTGTGCTTGCATCAAGCGTCGAGTGCACATCTCTACAAGCCAAAAATAAAGCCGAGTTTGCCTTTTATAAGAGTGGGGTGAGGAGTTTATCCGAAATGTTCTTCGTTTTAAACCGCTTTTCTCCGACATCGCAGAAATATAAAAGTTTGTTTTTTTTAAAAAAAAGGAATCAAACTAAAATATATATATATATATATATATATATATATATATATATATATATATATATATATATATTATTTGTTTTGGTGGAATAAAAACTGTCCATTCTCTTTGGAGTAGGGTGTTGTCTGGGAAGTTCTTGAAACTTTTTAAATATGCCAAAGATATTTTTGTTGTGACTCCGACTGCATTTATTCATTTTATTTAGCTTTTTTTTTTCTTTTTTCTTTTTTGAACCGTTGTAGTCACCACGCCCACAACATCTTAGAATTGTAGATTATGGTTACATTCAAGGCAGAATAGTGCAATGGCTTGCCGGTTCATTTTGCCCCGGGGGGATGTTGACGCTACCCCATCCCTCCTCTCAGAGGTGAATTTGTTTTTTGAAATTAGCTTTTGCCTAAAGAGGCAGGACCTACAAAACAACAGGTGGTTGAATTCAGAGTTTCCTTCTTCTAGATTGGTTGCCACTCAACGCATTCTATACAGGTTATCATCCAAAGCTATATTATCCGAAGAGCGAAAAGTAAAATTTATTCATTCATTCATTTAGCTTCTTTTGCACCGCTGTGATCACCACCTCCCATCATCTTGGAATTGTAGATTATGATGACATTTAAGTCAGAATAGTGCAATGGATTTCCGGTTTCTTTTACCCCGGTGGGGGGGATGTTGAGGTTACCCCGTCCCTCCTCTCAGAGCTGGATTTGGTTTTTAAGTTACCTTCTTCTAGCTTTTGCCTAAAGAGACAGGACCTACAAGGCAACAGGTGGTTTGAATTCAGTTTCCTTCTCCTAGACAGGTTGGCACCCAAGTTTATAGGGTCCAGTCTGTTCTGCTATTTTACTCATAGCTTGGTAGGGGTGCTCAGACCTAACAACTAAAAAACTAGGATCAGGGAAAAGCAATTCATTATTTCAGAAAATCCCAAGGCCAGATATTCTCAGCTACGTGAAAGTAGAGTGGTTTGAAATAGCGTAAAGTGAATATGCAATTAGCATTAATTTAGAGAGGAAACATTTTTGATTGATCCCCGACTCCCAAAAAAAAAACAAAGAACTAGCACTAAATTTTCCCTGCGATTGACACTGTCAGAAAGTATTCCTTTTTAAAAAGGGTACATAGGTTTTGAGAAGGTTGGCAGGATGTTTTCAGAGCTAGCAAAAGACCGGAAAATGCGTGAAACGAAGCTGTCAAACATACTGTCATATCCTTCCATATTAGCCACAACAGAAGATGAGCCTCGCGCTTCGACATATATAGACAGATAAAGAGAAAAAAATTATTTGTGGTACGAGAACGCTCTAAAGATTTTCCGGGCAAATTAATGATAATTGTTTCATCGCTTTACACTATTTCGGATTAAATACCTGGGAAGTGTTTTGACGGGGGACGATAGGTGTGACGCTGAGATCCGAAGACAGATTCGGATGACCAAGGATGCATTCCAAAAGCTGGGCAGAGTATTGCAACACTGGAGGATTTCTTCGGTAACAAAGAAAAAAGTACCGAACTGCTACGTGACATCTGCCCTCGTTTACGGAAGCGAATGTTGGCCGGTCTCCTCAAAGATGAAGAAGAGACTCGAGGCAACGGAGGTATGGTTCTACAGAAGGATGCTAAGGATATCATGGACCGAGCGTGTGAGCAACGATGAAGTTTTGGAGAGGATGCAAACAAGGAGGAAGCTTATACTTAACATCAGGAAAAGGCAGATGAAATTTCTCGGACACATAATGAGAAAAGAAGAGACTCGAGTCAATGGAGGTATGGTTCTACAGAAGGATGGTAAGGATATCATGGACCGAGCGTGTGAGCAACGATGAGGTTTTGGAGAGGATGCAAACAAGGAGGAAGCTTATACTTAACATCAGGAAAAGGCAGATGAAATTTCTCGGACACATAATGAGAAAAGAAGAGACTCGAGTCAATGGAGGTATGGTTCTACAGAAGGATGCTAAGGATATCATGGACCGAGCATGTGAGCAACGATGAGGTTTTGGAGAGGATGCAAACAAGGAGGAAGCTTATACTTAACATCAGGAAAAGGCAGATGAAATTTCTCGGACACATAATGAGAAAAGAAGAGACTCGAGTCAATGGAGGTATGGTTCTACAGAAGGATGGTAAGGATATCATGGACCGAGAGTGTGATCAACGATGAGGTTTTGGAGAGGATGCAAAGAAAGAGGAAGCTTATACTTAACATAAGGAAGAGACAGCTGAAGTTTCTGCGATACGTAACGAGAAAGGAGTGCTTGGAGAATCTGATACTCCCAGGTCGAATAGAGGGAAAGGGAGACAAGGGAAAGCAACGCATGACATAACTAGCGGACTTAAGCAAGTGGTCTGGGGGAGGTGACAGATAGACGAAACTTATTGTGAGCTATAAGGGATAGGGGAATGTAGAGAGCCATGATCGAATACGTCCTGAATGGACACGGCCCATATAAAGAAAAAGAAAGAGGTAAAACGGTACTAATGTTGATTTTCTAAGCGCAGATTAGATGTGGCACAAGGCCGAAAGTATGGAGCAAAATAATTATCTAAGTGTACCTTGGATGTGATTTCATAAATGCGAACTTCCAAAAAGCAGAGGAAAACAACGAATTAAACTTCAAAGCAGGTAAAAAATTATAATTTGACGAACAACTATGGAAATCTCTTCTTTTATGATACTTGGCGCTACAAACAACCGGAAGGAACCTATATGCAATGAGCGATCATGGCTCTCCACAATTTCTATTCCTTTATAGCTTTTAGTAAATTTTGTCTTTTCACTATCTGTCCTAATCCCTGTTCTGCCAATCATTTACACAAATCCGTCTTTTTTCTCTATGCCCCTTCAGGAAGATCATGACTCTCCACTATTTCTTTTCTTTTATAGCTCTTAGTAAATTTTGTCTTTTTGCAATCTCTCTTAATCCCAATTCTGACAGCCATTTTCATTTGCTCGTTAGTCATTTTATTTGCTACTTTCGATTATCCCTTTTTTTCTTAAATATGCCCTGTGCGTATTAAATTCTCCAAGCCCTCTTTCCTCATTATGCGTCCTAGATATTTCAACTCTTTCTGATTTTATGTATAATTGTCCTTTTTGTTACAAATTTCATTACCCCTCCCGCGTCGCTCACATGCTCAGTCCATAATCTCAGTATCCTTCTGTAGAAACACATTTGTGTTGTCTATTGACTCCTCTTCGTCTGTTAGGATATTGTCCTGCGTTCGCTGCCATATTCTTGTTTCTTTTCATGTGCTATGTCCTTTCAGGACGTAGGCGATCATGTCTCTCTACATCCCGCTATCCCTTGTGGCTCTCAGCATGATCCTTCCCTCTGCTCCCTCCCCCAGACCACGTTCTCTCATCCACCTGCTCAAGTTCGTCAGGTATGTCCCTCGCTGCTTTCCCTTGTCTCTCTGTCCCTCTATTCGACCCGTGAGTATCAGATTATCCAGGCTCTCCTTCCTCATTATGTGTCACAGAAACTTCAGCTGCCTCTATCTGGTGTTAAGCATAAGCCTTCTTCTTGTTTGTAACCTCTTTAAGGCTTCATCGTTGCTCATTCGCTCGGTCCATGATATCCTTAGCATCCTTCTGTTGAACCACATCTCCCTCGCCTCGAGTCTCTTCTTCATCTTTGAGGAAATCGTTCGACATTTGCCGCCGTAAAAAAAAACAGATGTCACATAACAGCTGAGTATTCTTTTCTTTGTTACCAAAGAAATCCTCCTGTCTCGCAATACTCCGCTCAGCTTTTCGAATGTGTCCTTGGCCATCCCAATACGTCTATGGATCTCAGCGGCGCACTTTCCGTCCTATGTCAAGACGCTTCTGCGTCTGCTTGATTCTACTGTTTCCGACCTGCAAATCGCATTTCGAGTTAATCCTTTTACTGATGACCATGCATTCTGTCTTCTTGTAGTTTATGCTTAGTCCCTTCTTCTCACTCTCCTTCGCTACCTTCTGTAGGAGATTTTATAATTTCTTTTCCGTGTCTGCTATCAGTACTGTGCCATCTGCGTATCTTATATTGGTAAGATTGTGTCCCCCAATGCTAAATCCCGGTAGGACTTCCAGTTCTCTCTTGGAATGCATCCTTGGCGATCCTAATCCGTCTTCAGATCTCAGCGTCGCACATACCGTCCTCTGTCAAAATCTGCTTGATTCTAGTGTTCCCGACCTTCAAATGCATTTTGGGCTCATCCTCTTACTGATAACCATGCATTCTGTCTTCTTGCAGTTCATGCTTAGTCCATTCTTCTCGCTCTCCTTCGATGCAGGAGGTTTTATCGTTTCTTTTCCGTGTCTGCTATCAGTACTGTGTCATCTGCGTATTTTATATTGTTAACGTTGTGGCAGCCAATGCCAAATTGGAGGACCGATATTACGTAATAGTCCAGTGCATTTTTCTTTGTTTCCAATGACATTTTCCTGTTTCTTTACACTTTTTGAGAGCATCTTTTGCTATTCCAATGCGCTGAAAGGGTGCAAAAGGCGATTATCTCCCTTTTGTCGAGATAATCACGTGGGTTACTTGATGGCCGCTTACTGATTTCATTTCCTACACTGACAAAAGTGGTTAGTCATTCATTCAGTCAGTAAGCTTATTGGTGTCAAAACACATATGTTGTTCGTCCTGGCCGGGCTTTCGCCCGGGTCAACCAGCTGCCAAATGCTACAGCTGACAAGTCCATGGTGCCGTTTGCCTTTGGAAATATATCTTTTCCCAGATATAGAAATCTCCGGCTAGCAGTCCTCAATTTGGGAAAACCAAAGACTGGCCGTTTCCAGTTCGTTGAATATGTATTCGCTTCGGATATAGTAGATGAATTCGTCCCTTTTGAATCTGAAAGTCCTAAATATGGCTTCTCCAGAAACAAAGCAGAATCTCCATGTTATATGTAAGACTATCTTTTCTTTCTCTTTTCACTCTGCTTGTCTGTGTAGATATATATTATTCTCTGCGTAGAACACGTGTAAATATATATATATATATATATATATATATATATATATATATATATATATATATATATAGTTTTGTGTATATCTTAGTGGTATAAAAGTCTCTTTGGGAACAAGCTATGTTCTTTTCCTTTCTGTTTTTGAAATACGGTGTTACTATATCCTAGATTTAATAATGCTCATAATGGGGAAAATAAATTTGGGAGAATAAATCTTTTCTCTCTCTCTCTCTCTCTCTCTCTCTCTCTCTCTCTCTCGTTTAGCGCCTTCAGATATTTGTGTCACATTTCCCGTCCTCTGTTAAAACACTTCCTCGATATTTAAATTGTCGCACTTGCTTGAATTTGAATTTCTGCAATTCGTAGGAATTCCTGTACTTTTAAAGCTGTTTTTTAGCTTTTGTTCTTTAAAATTATAAATGTGAGCTTTTGGTAGACACTTTTGTAATAATTGGAAAATACTGTTCAAATATTAACAAATTAAATTTGTCTGATTTTTTTTATTATTCTCTAGGACACGTGTAAATATGTATATATATATCTTAGTGGTATAACAGTCTCTCTGGGAACAAAGCATGTTCTTTTCCTTTCAGACATCCCGTCCTGTCTGTTACTATATCCCAGATTTAATAATGCCCATAATGGGGAAAATGTAAATGAGAGAATAAACCTTTTTTCCATAACTCTCTTTCGTTATAACGCCTTCAGATTTTGGTGTCGTATTTTCCATCCTCTGTTAAAGGAAGATCTTGTTTTTTATCGGAATCAACAGACTTCTTGTCGTTTTCACCAAGACCTTACCTCGAGATGGACGTATTCTGAAACTTCTCTCGTTGAACCATATCAGACCCTCAGTTTCTTCGTTGAATGTGCATCGGGACTTTCCCAGTTTTGTTCACACTGACGCAAATGGAATTCGAACCGCGCCATGAAACTAACCAGTCAGTGAAAAACTGAATGGCTGTACGTTAACTTCCTCGTCTTCTATGTGTCGTGGTCGATTATGGCTCTCCAAAACATCCTATCCTTTGTAAATCTAAGTAATGTTTGTCTTTTAACCGTAATTCCCACTCTTGTTTCTAATGTACTTCTACTCGATTTTTCGTTGAACGTTAAAATTTGGAGTGTCGGGATTCGATACAATAACAAAATATCTAACTACCTACACAATAGACTCTTCCAGGCCTATATTAAGTAGGCGACATAACACTCTAGAGAGTGACAGAGAGAGACAGTGAGAGTCTAGTACGACTACCAGTGTTGGGCACTAACATATAGTAAGCTCCGCTTACACTATCTCTGTAAGCCTGTTGTTAATATATCTTTCTTATATCTAATCCGTGTTCTGTGTTTTACTTCTGTGGTCCCAACTTTGGCCCCACATCAATATCGTTACAGGGTCGCTCGTAATTTGGCCGTCTAGAATAATCACACGATTTTCATTGAAGGAATAAAATTCAGTAGAAAAGACAACGTAGTTTCAATAAATAAACATAAATTTAATATAACGACAAAAATACAAGCAGATGATGATAAATTGGAAAGTAATGGCTTTTTGTTTGGGTTAATAAAGTTCTGAAATGAAATATAAACTGTCTTTGTGTACGTGTATGAGAAACAATAAAATGTTGTGATATGTGTGTTTGTATGAAAAAGTCAACATGTGTGTGCGTGATTCATAGTAAAAGCGGATACGAGAGATACGAATTGTTTCTTACTGTTGACGGTGTTGCCGGAGTCTGAAGTTCGTCAACTCTGTCGCTTTTAGCATGAGGTTGTGAAGATCATAAGCGAGAGTTGTGTGGAGTTTGGTGACAGCCGCGTGTATCCCTGTTTGGGAACGGTTTTCGTATGTTTTTATACACTTTTTCCGAACAAAATCGGCTCCAGAATTAAATTATTTATTTATTCCTAATTGGCCCTAAAAAGAGCACGTGGTATGTCTTCTACTACGTCCGTACGATATTTGGTCGATATCTACCTAAAAATTATGATGGCTAATGCAACAAACATTCTGATTTGTAATCTATGATTTTATTGGTGTTTTTTAAGATGTTTTCTTGAGTGTGATTGGTTTATAAATATTGTATTTGATATTTTAGTGGACATGACACTACCATCCTGCCGTTTCCCCTTATCCATTTTGCCTTCGATATGTCATGTGAGTGTTAAATTTTCTAAGCCCTCCGTTCACGTTATTTATCACGGAAATTTCACCTGTCTTTTCTATATTTTGATTATAATATCAAATGTCATCCTACAAATCTTTCTTCTTTTACCTTCTACCAGATTAAAAAGAATTTATATGTCAATAAAAACATCATCAGACTAGAGAATAGTTTTTTTTACAAAAAGAAAAAATGTCATAATTTAAAAAAAATAATAACCTTTGAAAACAAAGGTTTACAGCCCTTAAAATCGTCGGACATTTTTATATTTTAGATTCTCGTCGGGGGTGGGGGGACTGGCATTATTAAATTAGTGCTTTTTATTCCGTTTGATGACATTTAAAGATGGCTGCTTACTTTGTTTACTTTCTCAACGGAATTTTCTTTCTTCTTGTCTGTTGAGAAAGGATACATGAAAGTTACCCATCGATGCGATTCCAAGCAGTCAGTAAATGGACAGACATCGACAAATTGTGAAACGAAGATTAACATTTTCAATGGCCGAATTTGAAGAAGGAACAATGGCGTCAATCTGAGTCTAGACAGACATAAAATTAAACAAGCCCGGTTAATTATTAGAAATGTTAGAGTCGGTGACCTTTGACTCAAACTTTCTAATATAGACAGAGAGTCGACGGAAATAGCGAATTTTTGATTGGACTGGTAATGACCGGAGCCAACTGATACGTATCCGTGCCCTGAAACGAGTTTGTTCCTTCTGACTGGGTCGTTTATTTGAATTGAGTCTGACAAAGATTATATTTCTCTGTGCTATAAGATGGCGCAACGGTTGTTGGACTAAAATCTATAATCTGAGTTTGAGCTCAGGTTAAAAGAGCTTATGCCCACTTCTCAAGAAAGTTTTAGGTTGGAATAAAATAAATGGACGTTTTGACTGCCAACATTAAAACTCGGCACAAAACAGAATTTATTTATCACTAGCAGCATGGCCCGGCGTTGCCCGTGCTTGATTCAAAAATCGTACGACTCATACAGCAATCGCTATCACTTGACTTAAAATATTTTTGCCCTTCCTTGCCTTTAAAGGAGAGCCCTTTGCCGTGCTGATGTTACTACATGCCTTACTTCTTGCCTATTTGCAAATTTTTTCTAAGCTCTATACTAAACATTAAATCTTTTACAGCTTTAAAAAAGGACTCGTAACTGGAAAAACTGGATGAAAAAGAATGTTAACAACAAATACTTTTTCACAACCAACCCAGTTCTGCGGAATCAGAATCAACGTTGAGTTTAAGCAAGCGAATGAGCCAGTTGAAGTAAAGTGCCATGCAGATTTAAATTTTTCCCACTTGTGACGAATGCAGCTATCGATTTTTTTTGCCTGCTAGCATTCTAGTTAACATTCGTGTCAGTCAGTTGTTGGCTCTCACGCTGGCCCATAGAATCTTCCTGCCTATTCGTGGCAGCCAGCTATTGGCTCTCACTCTGGCCAGTAGAAAATGGCCACAAACTACATAAAAATTGCCGTAGAATCATGAAAAAATCGATTATTTCAAGTATCGAAGGTGAGTTGGGAAATGCAAAGTCAATCTTGGCCTTCCCGCTAACTTGGAGCATGGGCATGTAAATTTTGGTGCAAATCCGTCGAAAACTGCGGCCGTGCATTCGTTACACACACACAGATCCTGCTTTTTATAGATAGAGATCCATGATCGACCACGTTATGCACATCTATGCTACGAGTCATCACAAATCTATTATACGTCACTTCCGAATCTATTAAACGGTTCCCCCACTCTACTATATGTCTGTTTTCATAAGGTGGTATTCTTATAAAATCCAAATGTTATTGTATCCTAATTATGTAAAATAATGGATCATATGCAATATAGGTAAACAATTCAACTAGAAAAATTGACGATATTTAGATTATTCGGACTATTCTCCTCATCTTTGTCGCCATATTTGTTACAACGTTTCGGCCTTTCAGTATCTATCTATATTTCTGAGATGAGGTATTATGTAAACTATTTACATTATTCGGACTATTGTCCTCATCTTTGTCGCCATATTTATTACAACGTTTCGGCCCTTCAGTATCTGTCTATATTTCTGAGATTAGGTATTATGTACACTATTTAAATTATTCGGACTATTCTCCTCATCTTTGTCGCCATATTTATTACAACGTTTCGGCCCTTCAGTATCTGTCGATATTTCTGAGATAAGGTATTATGTACACTATTTACATTATTCGGACTATTCTCATCTTTGTCGCCATATTTATTACAACGTTTCGGCCGTTGTACGCTCCGGCCCTTCTTCAGGTGGGTGGAATGTCGAACTGAACCCTTTCTTTCACTCACTGGAGTAGACTGTTCTAGTGCTATGTTTTAATGGATGTCAGTTACCAGTTATCTCCTGTTAATTCCCCTCTCCAAGTTCTCAACTGCCTTAACCGGGTTTTGAACTCACACTCTTTGGGTCCTGTCACTAGATCTAACCAAGGCTTTTCTCCACTGTGTCACGTGTCCACCTGAAGAAGGCCGAAGAGTACAACGGCCGAAACGTTGTAATAAATATAGCGACAAAGATGAGGACAATAGTCTGAATAATGTAAATAGTGTACATAATACCACATGTCAGAAATATAGACAGATACTGAAGGTCCGAAACGTTGTAATAAATATGGCAACAAAGATGAGGACAATAGTCCGAATAATGTAAATAGTGTACATAATACCTCATCTCAGAAATATAGACAGATACTGAAGGGCCGAAACGTTGTAATAAATATGGCAACAAAGATGAGGACAATAGTCCGAATAATGTAAATAGTGTACATAATACCTCATCTCAGAAATATAGACAGATACTGAAGGGCCGAAACGTTGTAATAAATATGGCAACAAAGATGAGGACAATAGTCCGAATAATGTAAATAGTTTAGATAATACCTCATCTCAGAAATATAGACAGATACTGAAAGGCCGAAAAGTTGTAATAAATATGGCGTCAAAGATGAGAACAATAGTCCGAATAATGTAAATAGTGTACATAATACCTAATCTCAGAAATATAGACAGATAGAAAAATTGAAAATAAATATGTATCTGAATTCAAATTAGAGACATGTCATAATAGATGATTCCATCTTAAATAAATCAACAATGTTTGCAGCAATTTTTAACATCAACTTGAGATTTTTCTTGTTAAATCGTTGTATTATTTTGACACATTATGAATAAAAAAAATAATGAATTTTATATTGTTTTTTTTTCGAGACTTAGCAAAACAAATTCTCACATTTGGACGTAAAGTCAATAGAATGACGTCAAAATCCGCGAATTTTTTACATCCTTTAATTTACAATTGTGTTTAGTTTAATTTGTAACGTATATAAATATAAGTAGAAAAAAAGCAAATGTTAATACGATAGCGAAGGTCAAAAAGAACCGCCAGGGACCCCCAATGAGGCTTTCCCCCTCCGATCAGGTGGTTCGGAGATAATATGTACTGGCCCTGTTCCCACGTAATACTGTGTGTGTGACGGAGAGAAGAATAATTTAAGGCCAAGGATTTAGAAGAAAATAAAAAGATCTCTAAGCAAACGCTGAGAATACCATAGACTGAACATGTGAGTCACAAGGAAGTTTTAAGGAAACAAGGTAGCTAAAAAAACACAGGTATTTAGAATCAAAAAGAGACAGTTGAAATTTCTAGATCGCATAGTGAGGAAAGGGGGATTGGAAATTTTGACACTCACAGGATATATTGAAGCTGAGGGTGTCAAAGGGAAACAGCGAGTAACCTACCTAACAACCTTGTTTAAATGTATAGAACAACAAGTATCTGCAAGATTTATTCAGGCGAAAAGCATTGCTTAAAGCTATAAAGGATAGAATGCTGTGGAGAGCCATGATCGCCCACGTCCCGAAGGGAAATATGGAAACAATAAGTAACCTATCTAAAGAACTTATGCAAATGACAGAACAGGGACTGAGAATGATAGGAGACAAACATTACTTCAAGCTATAAAGATAGAATGCTGTGGAGAGCCATGGTCGCCCACCTCCTGGAATAACAAATGGAAACAGTGAGCAACCTATCTGATGAGCTTGTATAAGTTGATGGCAGAAAAGAGATTGGGAATGATAGTCAGGGGATAGATATTGCTTAGTGCTATAAAGAATAGAATGCTGTGGAGAGCCATGATCGCCCACAGCCCGAAGGGACAAAGGAACTGTGTGTAACCTACCTACAGAGCTTGTGTAAATGGATGTCAGGACAGGGACTGGGAGGGATAGTAAAAAGACAAATATTGCTAAGGCCACAAAAGATAGGAAATAGTGAAGAGCCATGATCAGCCTACTCGACGGGCTTTTGTAAATGGGTGGAAGAACGCGGACTGTGAGGGATAGTCAGGGAACAAAGATTGCTTAGAGATACAAAAGATAGGAAGTTGTGGAGAGCCATGAACAGCCTACTCGACGAGCTTATGTAAATGGATGGAAGAACGCGGACTGTGAGGGATAGTCAGGGGATAAACATTGCTTAGAGATACAAAAGATGGGAAGTTGTGGAGAGCCACAATCGTCCACATCCTGTAGCGACAGGGAACATAAAAGAAGAATATACACTTATTACGACAGTGGCAATTTAAGGTTTTTCATACTTCATTCGACTTATGTGTTAAAACAGAAGGTGCCTGCTGTGTAAGTTTATTTTAAACCCCTCCCCACCTCCACAGTATTTGCAACCAATATCCCCCCTCTCCTCAGTTAGTCTGCCCCTCCTCCATACACACACACGCACACTTATTCGGTACTAGAGATTCTCTGTCGATGAAGAATTTTTATCAGATTCTTCTCACCCCCACCCAGATCTGTCAGTCGTACCTAAAGTCCAGATTTTGAATCCCTGGGAAGATGATGCTGGAATGATATGGGCGAGATTAAGTTGAATGTGACAAGGCAGCCGATTGTGATCTCAAAAGAGGACATTGCAGAGTGTTTTCGAAAGAGAAAGGAATGCTGAGACAATTGCATCGAATCTCGAGGGAATCCGTTTAAGGTGGACTAAGGCGCCATTACTCTGCTAGTTTTATATTAATATTAAATGGCTGGAACAAATTTTAGCAAACTATTACTATGGTATATTTATTTCAATCCTCCAAGGGTTCCCAACAATTACAGTTTATAATGGCCCCTAAAATTTATTTTTTTTAATACTTCACCCCCACCTTCTTTAACGCATGTGTCAAAATAGAAGGTGCTCGTGACATCTTAATATTTTGAACCTCCCCACCCCACCCACCAAAAAATTGTCAGAAATTTTCCTCTCCACCCAGTTATTAGCCCCACCCACTTTATTAAGCACAGGATAGTAATATCGAGTGGAAAATATTGCATGACCCCCAGGTCGGTCAGCTTTCCATTATTTGACTCCCTGAATTAACTGTTAGGCGAGATTAAGGCGAATGTGATTAAGTAGCAGCATCGCCCAAATCTGTCAGTCCTACTTACAGTCTAGATTTGACGCCTGAGAAAAACTTTCCAAGGATAAAATTTTTATCGAAATTCTATAGGCGAGATTAAGTTAAATGTGATGCGGCAGCTGTATCACTAAGGTTTATTTAGTCCAACTAAAAGTTCTGTTAAAATACCATGCTCGAAATTAAGGTGTATTTATGGAGGGGGGCATCAGTTACAGCCAACTTTATCATTCCTGCCTATAGTTCAGATTTTTCACTCCTAGAACATCTTTTTCCAAAGATATTAATCACTAATCTTTTCATTTCTTTTCCTTTTTCAATTTTTATCTAATTTACTTTCTAGTTTTTGCAATAAATACGCAAATATAAAAAAGGTAGATCATTATAAACGGGGTAAGCACAAACCTCATTATCTCCCTTAGCCCATTCCCTTATTAACCAATCAGAATCGCAATACAGATTCGCTGCAGGTCAGCTCGTAATGGCACCCGGCACATTCAGTTGGTAATCGTGTACAAAAAATGTTATAGCATAACACCTTTAAATGAAGGGAAAAATCATCCAGGAGGGAAGATACATGTATGATACTCGGTGTGTACATGTCTCACCCACCCAAAAATCAAGGCAACGGAGCATTACAGAATCACATAAGAACATGGCCAGAATAATACCAGGCGAACATCAACGTAGTCTACACCTGTCATTGTTCACAAAAGTTAAATCCCATAAAGTTAATTAGTAATAGTGTAGTGAACAAAACAAGATCTAGATTTAAAATCAAATGCTAAGCACTGACTCATTGATTTTGTTACAAATTAATTAAAAACTCGAATTTACAAACTTTGCTTAACACACACACGCAAAAGCGAATCCAAAACAAAACTCGTAAAATTTCACACCTTGATGCGAAATGTTTTTCCGCCAATAGAAAACTAGGAAACATTTAAAAACAAAATTCAAATAATCTTCAATTCTCAGAAACAAATTCTTTTACGGACCTTTTCGCGAGCCGACGAGAAGTTTGTCGTCGTCCAATGGAAAGGCCCGAATCATATCCGGGAGTGAATTCCCAAATGACCTTTTCAAGCCCCACAAACAAAATAAAAGACGGGCAAGTTCTGTTGTTCATGATGACGGTCGTCTTTGAGTATAGAATCCAAAGGTTAGCAGTGAATATTTCGAAGACAGTAGGAAAACGTTGTTCAGGTTAGCAGTGGATATTTTGGTAAAAGAGCATAGTTCGTCCTTCTGTTTCTCTTCGCCTGACAAGCTGGACTGGACATTCGGGTAAAGTGAACAAAATGGCCGCCTTGATACACGACGGATTGAATATTCTACGTCTTCTGATTGGTTAACCTTCTATTGGTGGACTATAAAGTGAGTCAAGCGATTTGGGCTAACTCACTAGTACATAACATACACAAAAAACTGCAACAAGTTTGCCTGTCACCAGAGAGGAGACGAATGTATTAACACGTCCCTTGACAAACGGCAAGCGATCCTTATTATTATCTCTACCTTTCTCCGTCAACTCATTATTACTTGATAAACGAACGGAACATTTTAAGATTTAGCGATTACTTCAAAGACATTCCTACCCTACGATAACGCTAATACATACATATATAAACACATACGTTCCTGTCTACGTACACATAAACTCATTCTTGCAATGACTACATTTTGACGACCTTGTATCAACGAAAATAAATTAATTTTATTTGTAAAGACCTAAATTGATTTATATGTATATAAATTTGTTGTTTCACTTTACAATTTGATTTTCTTGTTTTATACCCCTCTTATGGTGGGATATCTAGCTAACAAGGCCAAATCAAACTAATCTGTTTCAACACTCATACATTTCACTATAAATGATAACCCACTATAATAGTATTTATCCAAGAGAGAAAATGTGATGTATTGAGTAAATAGAAACTTCATTATCTCCCTTAGCCCATTCTCTTATTAACCAATCAAAATCGCGATAAAGATTCGCCGCTGCTCAGTCTTTACTCCGTTCGTAATGGCGCCCGGCAGATTCAATTATCAACCGATAACATGCATCATGGAAACGACAGCTGGAAATAAGCATAAAAGGAACTGAAGGGACAATCGAGAGAGGCGGACCATCAGTTCCAACCCAGAACAAAGCCAATATCAGATCATTATAAACGGGGTAAGCACAAACCTCATTATCTCCCTTAGCCCATTCCATTATTAACCAATCAGAATTGCAATAAATATTCACCGCAGTTCAGTTTGTAATGGCGCCCGACAACGGAGCATTACAGAATCACATAAGCATATAGCCAGAATAATGCCAAACGAACATCTGGATAGTTTACCCCTGTAAATGTTCACAAAAGTTAAATCCCATAAAGTTAATTAGTAATAGTAACTTAGTAAAGAATGAAGTAAATGTATGAAGGTTTACAGGTTGTGGGTTTCATGCGTGTGTGTTTTTAGGTGAAGATTTGTGTTCAATATGCAAACAAAGATAGAAATATACAAATACCAGAGTTTCTTCTCACGGTTGTTTATTCCTTTTATTGTAACTGTAGAGGGACAATGTTCTCAATGTCTTTTCGATATATCTGTTTTTCTTTTTGGCTTACAAGTTAGGATAACAATGGTTAAGATGGTCGAACTCAAGTCAGCGTTGGCACGACCAATTCACTGACTTCATGGGTTGGACTGCCAAAATCCATCCGAACGATGTCGTTTGAAAGTGAAAAAGAGTGTGATTCTATCCTTTCCGGAAGTGGCGTCATAAAATCGTGCATGTGACCTGAAACCCTTTCCGGTTTCTTGCATGCGTCATAGAATTTTTTTTTTTTTTTTTTTCCCAATATATATATATATATATATATATATATATATATATATATATATATATATATATATATATATAAAGGTTAAGGTATGAGTGTAAAATCTAGAAAAAAACCGACGAAAATGACAAATAATCACGACACCCTAAACGTTTCCTTTTTGGCCTAGAAGTTAGGGTAGTTTTATTCATGGTCAAGCTCAAGTCAGCCTTGCGCAGAGTTGGAACAACCATGGAAAGTTTTAACATACTTTATTGTTGGAAGGTTAAACATGGTTATGAGATGTCCGTTTTCTTTTTCTTGGTTCAGAAGTCAGGGTAATTCAGTACAAGCATGGTTTCTATAATCGCGCTCAGGTCAGCCTTGCGCTGAGTTGGAACAACCGGAGAAAAGATTTGACCTATTTCATAGTTTGAAGTTTTTGGAAGACACGTCAGAAAGTGGGGCGAGTGTTGTGGGATTTGTGTAACGTTTACGCGGACGTGCGTGATCAATATGCAAAGCAGATAGAAACATACAAATAACAGACTTTCTTCTACGGTTGTTTATTCTTTTATGGTGACTGTAGTAGAACAAAGTTCTCAATATCTCCTTGGTATATATCGGGTGTAACAGCAAAAATGAGATAATTGTCCATCCCACAAAATGTTTAATATCTAAAAACCATTGAGTTTCTTTTTTCCGGATTTTCAGATAAGACGTTTAGCCATCTTGACACCATTTGTCGTAAGAATCACTGAAAAAGACTTTGAGTTATTCAGCTAGAAAGAGAACAGGCTAAAATCATTTTGTGTCAGACCCACTATTTCTTCCTAATTGAGCAATGGTGAGAGGAAAAAGATCATTCAGCCCTTCAGTAATGGTAGCAACATTCATACACTGTCTTCCATCTTCAAAGTCCATTCAAGAACCATCAAGAGAATGGTGAATAAGTTTTAAAAAAGAGGGAATAGTAGAAAGTAACACTGGATCAGGAGGTCGCGACGGCAAGAAAGATCATCATTTCAACTTAGAGCTAAATTCAATTTCATTATCCAAAGTAGAGTCCAATAGAGTTATAAAAACTTCGGAGAATTCCAGTAAGATATCTTTAATCATTTCTAAGATACAGCGGTTCAAAGCTTAATCTAACAATTGGACAATTTTGCTGTTATACACTGCATGTTTCCTTTTTGTCCCAGAAGTATAAGCAATCTCAAGTCAGCCTTGCGCAGAGTTGGAACAACCAACTGAAAGTTTTTTTACTTACTTTATTGTTGGAAGGTTAAACATGGTTATGGGATGTCCGTTTTCTTTTTCTTGATCCAGAAGTTAGAGTAAGTCAGTACAAGCATCATTACTATAGTCGCACTGATGTCAGCCTCGTGCCGAGTTAGAACAACCCCAGAGAAAGCTTGACCTACTTCATAGCTTGAGTTTTTTGGGAGATACATCCGAATGCCATGCGTTAGAAAGTAACATTCCCCAGCATGAACGTGGTTCACATCTTCGAAGGAATAAGACAAAGAAAGTGAGGGAAGAAATGTCTGCCTTTTTATATGCTTCAACAACGTCACCTAGCAGCGTTTTTTTTTATCTTAGCACTAAGAGAATTTTTTTATTATTTTTATTATTCATTATTATTGTTTTATTTATTGATCTTATTTTGTTTCCCCACAGATGTGATGTTTTGAGTAAATTCAAACCTTATTATCTCCCTTAACCCATTCTCTTATTATCCAATCAGAGTCGCAATAAAAATTTGCTGCAGGTCGGTTGTCTCCCCGTTCGTAATGGCGCCCCGCAGATTTGAGTATGACTTATTACTTTAGTTATTTACAACAACGACATATCATAATAATTTCTGTAGTTCAACCTTCCGTTGAGGCCCTAAGGACGTGCTTATCTTGGTTAATGGTTAATCCAGTCCTGGATTCATACCTTTTCCCGAAGTATTTACACGTAAATGAATACAACGAACCTGACTGGAATTGGAACTTGACCCTCCCATTTCAATTCTGAGCTTTTATCTCTTACACCACCCACACATCCAAACTTACAATACTTGATATTCCGAAGTATTCCCCTACTCTATGTACTGACCAGGAAGATACAGAAGAAAGAGAAAACGAAACAGAAGATGAAAGAGAAACTAGAAAAAGAAACGGAAAGATAAGCAAAGAAGGAAAAATAGAAGAAAAGGAAAGAGAAGAAAGAGAAAAAGAGGAACTAGAAGAATAAAAAGAAGAAAGGAGGACAGAAGAACGGGAACCAGAAAAAAAAGTCAAACGGAACAAGAAAGAGAAGGAAAAGAATTAGAAAAAGATACAGAAAGAGAAACAGAAGAAGAAAGAGAGAAAGAAAGAGAAACAGAATAAGAAACGGAAAGAGAAAGAGAATAAAGTGAAAAAGAAGGAAGAAAAAGAGAAAAAGAGAAACAGAAGAAGAAAGAGAAACTGAATAACAAATAGAAAGACAAAGAGGATAAAGTGAAATAGAAGAATCAGGAACAAAAGAAAGAGAAACAGAAGAAAAAGAAACAAAAGAAGAAAAAGAAACAAAAGAAAAAGAGACAGCTAAGAAGAAAGAGAAACAGAAAGAGAAACAGAAGAAAAAGAAACAAAAGAAGAAAAAAGAAAGAGAAACAGACGAAGAAAGAAACAAAAGAAAAAGAGACAGCTAAGAAGAAAGAGAAACAGAAGAAAGAGAAACAGGAGAAGAAAGAGAAACGGAAGAGAAAAGAGAAACAGAAAAAGAAAGAGAAATAGATAAAGGAGAAAAGGAAACACAAGTAAACGAACAGAAGAAAAAAAAAAGAAAGCGAAAGAGAAAAAGAAAGAGAAAGAGAAGAGAGACAGTGCTCTAACATTTAGAGTATCATTGCTTTCTTTGTCCCCAGGATTTCTCATTAGAACATAAGACATCATTATTTTGCTGAAACTCAACAATAACCTATTCACCCAAGGGAAACTTTTTTATTACTAAGTTTCTACATTCATGATTTTCTGCATAATTATAAATCGTTTCGCTGTGAGGAGAATGCACTCCGATTAATAACCATCTTATCAGCTTGTTCAAGAAAAATATGGCTAATTTGAAATAACCGTTTTCATAATATGGGAACCACTTGTCGATCTTCTTCACTTTCCCAATTTACTTTGGACGATTGGATATTGTCATTCAACTAACATGTAATAATATTTCTGCTATTTCCTGAACAATTCGATAATGGCTCTCTTCAACGAGCAGCCAATGTTGATTCTCTGGAATGGCAAAAAAAAGGACGTTCTGTATACTCCTCACGTTCGGAATTCGCATATCAGTCACGGAACTGTAACAGGCCGTTTTTTACATTTAACTGGTTCTGAATCTTCGAAATTTATCGAGAATTTCTGCACATTATTCGGACGATTGTCCTCATCTTTGTCGCCATATTTATTACAACGTTTCGGCCGTTGTACGCTTCCGCCTTCTTCAGGTGGTTGGAATGCTGAACTGAACCCTTTATTTCGCTCACTGGGGTAGACTGTTCTAGTTCCACGTGCCATGTTTAATGGATGTCAGTTATCAGTTATATCCTGTTAATTCCTCTCTCCAAGTTCTCCACTGCCTTAACCGGGTATTGAACTCACGCTCTTTGGGTCCTGTCACTGAATCTAACGAACGCCTTTATCCATTGTGCAGTGGAGAACATGGAGAGGGAAATTAACAGGAGATAACTGATAACTGTCATCCATTAGACATGGCACGTGGAACTAGAACAGTCTACCCCAGTGAGCGAAATAAAGGGTTCAGTTCGACATTGCAACCACCTGAAGAAGGCCGGAGCGTACAATGAAATTATTCATTTCCATATCACCACACAACACATATACTTCCAAAATCAGGATCAATTATAACAGAGTGACTGATTTTGGGATATGGAGACTTGATGATGCAACATAAGAGTCTCTTACTCCAATATTTTAATTTAATTTCTCCTCTATATCCTTGAGGCTGTGGAATCTCCTTTGCTGTTTGTATTCCAAGTCATCAGGAATACTTTGATGTAAAGTTCTTTGTTCAGGCTATCGTCCTCATCTTTACTGCCATATTCACATTTCGGTTGTTGCATGCTACGGCCTTCTTCAGATGATACATGTTGGAATTTTCAAACCAAACATTTTATTTAATCTACCGAGATAAATTGTTTCCCTTCCACGTGCCATGCCTTTTCTGGATATCTCAGTTGCAGTTATTTCCCTTTAGTAACTCAAATCTCCAAGTTTTTGTTCAACTCTACTGTGGCGAGGTATTGAACTCTTTTGGTGAAGTCACGTGATTACTCCAACCAAGGCCTTTATCCACTGGTTCATGGGTCATTGAGGACGCCAAGATCATGAATAAGACAACAAAGATGAGGACAACAGTCCAAACAATGTAAATAGTGTAACAAATCAGTACTTATATTTTACTGTTACCAAATGCAATGGAGAACCCTTTTTGCTTCTTTCTCCACCTGACCCCCCCCCGTGTATGTGTAATATATATATATATATATATATATATATATATACACACACACACACACACACACATAAGACAATAAAATAGAATCCACAAGCAAGGCCTCTGATTAGGAGGTTTTGAGGAGTGTGGAACCACCTCTTAATTGCTGCAGTTACCAGGTTCACCCTCACCCAGGGTGGTAGCACCTGTTAGGGGTCCCAGCTACAGGTAAATAGTTACCCCCCTCCCCAAACTGGAGTCAGGTCAGACATGGTACTGGGACAGAAATGCTCAGGCTGGTATTTGAGGGGGCAGTTATATTATATATATATATATATAAATATATATATATATATATATATATATATATATATATATATATATATATATATATATAATATAAATGGCTCAAACACTAATATTCCATGGTTATAATTTATTACATTGGAATCGTAATCATAATCCAATTCATCAGACCTATAAATTCAAAAATTCATTTATATATATATATATATATATATATATATATATATATATATATATATAGTACAATTTTACTGTTACCCACAACTAAAAGTTTCATGTGGACTCACAGAGTTTGTTAATGTTATTCACACAATCAGGCAGAGAAAGAAACATTCATTCAGACTATATATACAGGGTGCGTTGGGTAAATTGTCGTCTAAATGACACAAAAATGAAAATAACACAGATATCTCATTTTAACAGATATATTTAACAAAATTACACAAAAATATCTTGAAATACTAAAGAGTACAATCATTCAATAAAATCATCATTTGCTTCAACCACAGCTTCCAGATGACTTCAGAATTTCCTGCAACTCTTTTGGACAGTCTTCTTCTCTAAGTTGGTGAATGCTGCCATAATCCTTGCCTTCAGTTCATCTTTGGTGTTACAAGGAGTTTTATTTGTCTCTCACTCAACTGCAACACACACATAATAATCAAGAGGTTTGCAGTCTGGGGAGTTAGGTGGCCACATGAAAGGGGTGATGTGGTCACAGAAATTGTCTGACAGCCATAACCGAGTTCTCCTGCTTGTGTGGTATGGTGCAGTGTCCTGTTGCCAGATATAGGGTCTTCTAGCAGCCATGCTCTTGACCCAGGGCAGCACTACTTCCTCAAAGCACTTGATGTAGGCTTCCCTGTTGAGTCTGAGGCTTTTGCCAACAAATTCAGGAGTTCTTTTCTAATCAAAACAATCAGAGTGTGTTTGCTAAGCTGTGGCGGTGCCATCATAATCACCATTAGATTCATTCAACTCTTTCAAGATCCTCTGCACTGTCCTCAGATTGACACCCAATCATGATGCCAAGCAGTACAGCATGCTATCTCCAAATTTCTGGCAGAATGAATTGCAACATGTTGCTCTTTTGCTCCCAGACGTTGCCCAACTGACCCTACTATACTGTGCAGTTGACTAAATCAAAAACAAACAAAACACATGTGCACAATTAAAAATATAAAATGGCAACAATTTACCCATCACACCCAGTATATATAATATAAATAAAGAGGTACTGAAAACATTTCAGCACAACCACTTCACAAAATCGAACCAAACATCATACTTTTGCTTTAATTTCTCCTTGGTATGCCCGAGAACTTTTCAGGACAACCTCAAAGAAACTCTTTAAAAATAATTGATACACATAATTAGTAATGACTATATTGTTTTTTTTTTCTTTTATTAACATATAATTTTACATTACACACAACTTTCTATTCGCAAAGATCATGTGCTGCCCATTGCTAAATGCCATCAAATGTTTTCATTTTATACTTCTTCAGAAAACAATTCCAACTCTCTACAAAGTTTTCAGTTTCTTCTTCTCTTTGTAAAGCACCTTGGCACGAACTGTAGAAAGAAAAGCAAAAGAGAGAATATTAACAAAATACAGACGTGAAAATGGGTGAAGAATTTAGATGTGATGAGACATTCTCAAATTCAGATTTTCATATGCAAAGAGAAAACATACAAACTCACAGCAAAATATCAGAACAAACAAAAGACTGGTTTATCACCAGAACTGGATAAAAAGACAACTGATTAATGATTTTTTTAAAAAAATAATTAAAGAAAATCAATAAAGAAAGTCAGTGCATCAATCATGATCATCATTGGCAATGTATGGTAATTTAAAAAATAAAAAAGTATCTGTTGGTATTATTTAAACTTTAGCATGCTAAATTCTTTCTAGATGTGTTCACTTGCCACTGCATTTTTTTGAGGACATACAAACATGAACACCTACTGTTTTAAAATTGTTATAACTTTTGGTAACGTTTTGCATGCATGTTTTGACATTGAAAACAAAAAAATTGAAACACAAAATAAAAAGAAATACATTAACAATTTAACATACTTTAATTTTTATGACTCCTTGTGGAGTTCTGGGGTGAAATACGAAGCAAAATGGCTAAGAAGGCTTTCATTTTGTCAAAAATGTAATGTACTTCCTCATGTTTACATACAAGAAGACACTAGCATTTATTTGGTCTTTCTTTCATCTGACTAGCATATTTATTTGTCTCATTGACAAATAAAGTTATTATTTTGTCATTTATAATTCACCTTCAGAAGGCTATCAGGTACATCCATGGGGCCAGGAGCTTCCAGAAAAATTAGTCAGCCATAGATGATAGTAGCCACTTGGTACCTAGTAGCCATCATCACTTTCCTCCATGTCACTAGTGTGGTTATCATCTTCGACCAATTCATCATCAACATCCCCTTGAGTAGAGCTTTCAATATCATCATCGGAGTCCAAAATAAAGAAAAACTCCTGAATAAAGGCTTCGTTGGAGGTTGATGCAGCCATTTTTGTTTACAATCACAAAAAATTTAATGAGATTAATCGATGTTACACCTTGTGAAAAGTTTAACAGAATTCAAAATGGCATTGAAAAACATAAGTTTTGCCTCGTTCCAAAACAGTAGGAAGCAATTTCCAGCTTAAAATACCAGAAATAACAGTTGACAATTACATATTTATAACAACTGTCTTCAAGGCAACAGTTGCAAAGGGAAAAAATTCTATGGTGACAATTTTCGCCTCCAGCGTGGTAAAGGTTCACAAGCTATTCAAACAAGTATCTTTTTCTTTGTTGTTTTGAACATAATGCCCCTGCAGTAAATTCCATAGCCACCCAAATGTTGTCCAAACACCATACTTATTATAAAACCCAGGTTGTGCGTGTGTGTGTCTTCATTTATATATTGGATCAGATTTCCTACATTTTTCAACCGATTTCAACAAAACTTCACACGACTACATAAAATTACCTTGCAGTGGTTCTGACAGCGCCAAAAATTGGAAAAACATAATTGTTTTTGCACAAAATCAATTTGAAAACATGATTAAGAGGCATCGCTGTCACGAGAATGGAAGGGGGACAACTCATATCGAGTTATACTTATTATAAAACCCAGGTTGTTTGTGTGTGTGTTCGTTTATATATGGGATTGGATTTCCTACATTTTTCAACCGATTTCAACAAAACTACATTTTTTTTGGCAGGTAGTGTTTCTTATTGTCTTGCACACTTTTTCTTATTTTTACATTCAGAATGCTTTAAAAATTCCATTTACAAGACAATTGTTTATAATAAAATTCTATTCAATCGGTAGACTCATAACGATGGAAAATTTTTTTATTTTTCAGTCTTTATGATGGTCAATACTTGATCTATCTCTTACTGTTACATCCCTGGGCAACACCGGGCTCTACAGCTAGTCTAATATAAAAAATTGTCCTTATTCTGAAGGTTAGTCATACAGGTATATTTTTTTTTTTTTGTTGTTTTTAGCAAAAGTAATACAAAGGACACATGTTCAATAGTCCAAGCAACTCTTGGAATATTGAAGAATCTCTTCATATTCCCCAGGAAAGAAGAAAAGTTCATTAACTTCTCACAGATACAATGTCCGGAAAGTATGCAATTAGATTAATTTTAAAATAAATAAATAGCCTGCCTAAGACAATTATGCCTTAGTCCCTTTCAAAGTATTCTTCTTGGAAATTCACATATTTATTTGAGCAACACTTCTACATTAAAAAACAGTTTGCAAAATCCTCTTTCAAGATCATCGTCAGCTGTCTCATCACATTCTTCTTAATCTTATACGTGGCATTTCAACTCAGGAAGCCAGATTGAGATGTTAGGGGTGATAGATTTCAGTGATATGCAATATTTTGTGAAAAACACTGTACGAGTCATGAACAAAGGGAATCGAGAAATAAGCTAAGAATGCATACAAACATTTCCCCTGACTGGAGGCAAGTCATTGGGAAAGTTGGTTGCTAGAACAGACTTTAGCAATCTAAGTCTGTTTTAAAAATAAAAAAGAAATCTTTACATTTTATTCTTGGATTCACTGAAGTTTGTTATTTAACCATTACCATGCTGCAGGCAAAAACTGCTGTCATAGAAGTCTCTCTTTGCTACTCTAGGCGCATTCTGTCACCTTGAGACGGTTGCTATAAATAAGCACTTGTCAACTGTTATTTCTGGTATTTTAAGCTGGAAATTACCTACTACTGCTTTCGAACAAGGTTAAACTTCATTTTCTAACACCATTTTGTCTTCTTGTAGACTCTATATGTGTTGTAATACTGATTAAACCAATGTTAATATTTCGCGATTTTTTGTCTTTACAAAAAAATCACGAAATATTAACATTGGTTTAATTTAAAGATAGCTGCATCAATATCCTACAAAGCCTTTATTAATTTTTTTTGTTTTTCTTTGATTAGGACTCCAATGATGATTCTGAAGGCTTTACTTGAGTAGATATTAACGGTGAAATGGTCAAAGATGATAGGCATGCTAGTGACATGGAGGAAAGTGTTGATGATCACTAGTGGCTACTATCATCCATGCCTGACTAATTTTATGGAAGCTCCTGGCGGCCATTAATATACCTGATAACCTTTCTGAAGGTGAATTATTTTCTCTATAAACAACAAAATAATAATAAAAAAATTCATAAAATTGAAAAAATAACGTATTTTGTAGATGTTCTAAAATTCAGTTCTGCTTAAAGTAAATGAGTGATACACGAGATGCTGGGGGGATGTTGCAACGTTCACTGTGGCATTCGCTCCACCAACGAGTGGTGGTGTTTCTGAAGCTGGCTTGTTAACATAATTTCAGTTCTCAAAGCAAAAAATCGGCCAAGAGACGGCTCGTATCTCGAAAAACTGGTTATTTGGGACACTCGTAAATCAAAGTACTACTGTATTTCTTCTAGTTTATACTACATATAGTGACATCAACACATAAATCAAGCTCATAATAGACTTTCTATCTTGGTGATGCTATCAGTATACTTTCGAATGCAAGGGGAATAACTCTTGACAGAGTTACTTCCCTTTAATTTTTATAACAGACTTGTGAATGTTTTGTTTTTTTTTTATTAGTGTTGACTGCCGTATAACCCGTGTTGGGAATATATAGTAAATTTAAGTTTTCTTTTTATCGACGCAAATGATTGAACATCGATTTGACCTTTCAAATGAGTCAACTGGTAACAGACGCCGGTTCTAAATAAATATTTTCATTACTCTATTTTTAAATAAAAACTAAGTACTGACCCATAATAGTTGGTACATTCAGTGTATGAAATGTGTGTGCAAATGTTGCAACTATTATAGGACAGAGGTTATTTAGATTACATACAGTCGGACTCAAAAGCTTAGCAGCATCTACCATATATTCAATTGTGAAAGCAGAATAACATATATCATGTTTTTATTACTTCCAAGCTCCCAGATAAATTAAATTTTGGTATTAAATGACCCATAGGAAGTTGATGTGCCATTAAACAATCAAATCAATCAATCACTATGCTTTAGATGCTTTATCATCCACCATGAAGCATTAATAAAGATGCAGTAACTTAGAATCATAGAATGTATTGAGAAAAGCTTACTGCTAAATACTCTTGATCTGGAGAAATGGATTTGTCTGTCTAAAGGCATATCAACACCTTCATGAGTCATTTAATGCTGAAATTTAATTTTCTTGGGGACTTTGAAGCAATAAAATATATGTTATTCTGCACAACTGAATACATGGTAGATGATACTCAGCTTTTGTGCATATACATGTTTGTGTGGATATAATTACTTGACGCAGTGATATGTGTATTCAATGTTGTAGCTTTGTTATATTTGAGAACGATCTCTTTCTGACCATGAGACCCGGGTTCAAATCTCACCATGGTTTATTTGTCAGGAAGGTGACTTCTTGATGTCACCAGTCTGGAAAAGGCGATCCTAGCATGCAGCACCTTTGAAAAGTGCCTAAAAACCATACCACAAGTTGACCCAAGCCTTGTGAGTGAAATTGGGTAGATAGAACCCTTTGAGAGCCATTGGTGGCCATGCTAGCACAAAGTTACAAGTCATCGTGGCTGAGGGTTTCAGTGTGCTGGCCTTGCTCAGATTGTTGATCATGCTAAATAACAAGAATTAATGAATTTTGGAATACAGTTTGATTTCTTTAAGAAATTGTAGGATATTAAATGCATTAATGTCATCTATTTGTCCATAGCTGGGACCCTAACAGATACTACCACCCTGGGTCAAATTTCTTGATTGATTTCTTTAATGGCATATCAACTCCTTATGGGTCATTTATTGCCAAAATTTAATTTTCTTGGGTGCTTTCAAGTAATAAAAGAATGATATGCATTAACCTGCTTTCACAATTGAATAAATGGTAGATGATACTTAGATTTTGTGGACACTAGAGACAGTGATATTTACTTCTTATGTTGTAGTTTTGTTAAGTTATATTTTGGAAGAGAGTTTGATTTCTTTAAGAAATTGTAGGATATTATATGGATTAAGATCATAAAAGAGTTATTTCATGTTGGTTGGTTTGGTTTGGTTTGTTTTGTTTTACGGCATATCAACCTCAATGGGTTATCATTTAATGCCAACAAAATTTTTATTGCTGGTAATATTTTTTCCAAAAATGTATTGCTGGTAATTTTTTTTCCAGAAAAAGGTGCTACCACCCCAGGTCAGGGTGGATCTGGGAACATCACCAATTAAGAGGTGGTTCCACATTACTCAAAACCACCTGATCAGAGGCCTTGCTGTCAAACGTAGTTTATCATCTTACCCAGGATGCGAATGTAGTTTGTCGTCATACCCAGGGCAGTAATTTGGCTGGTTGTTTGATTTTGTTTGGTGTCATATAAACCTCTAGAGGTTATTTAATGTCATAAGCCTCTTGATTTTGTCTAAAGACAGACTACAGCAGTCTCTCTTAAATCTTTTGAGGATTTCACAAATCTAACAGCAGTTATTATATTTTGTTTGTATTTTTAGATTTTTAGGCTTGTCCTCCACCCCACCCCACACCTTATCATATATCCTTTACAGATTTTTATGCTCATTAAATTTTTATGTCATGGAAATGTGTTTTTGAAGCCCCCCCCCCATGAAAGTATTGCAGTATATGGGGTATTGAATAATAGTCTATGTGCAAATTGTAACAAGAGGAGGGGTCATGAATCAGATTAGCTAGATATAAGATAGTAAGTGATGACCAACCTCAATCCTTTCCCTCTTTTAGGCCTTGTGCCAAAATTGTATTTTATTTACAATAAATCTCAACATTCCATAATTCTTGTGTCTTGGAACATTCCATAATTCTTCTGTCTATTGTTATATAAAAATGTCAAATTAACTTTCCTTTGCAATTGAAATGTATTTTTTGCAACAGATGTCAATTTCTCAAAAATCTGCAACAATTAGCAAAATATTTTTCACTGAAAATAAATAAAACATTCTCCAAAATCAAAAAGAATATGCAAACCTTCAAATATACATTTGACACCTACCCCAAGGATCCCATCGAATCGTTTCCAATTTGTCAGCAGCCTTGAGGCGAACCATTGAAAATCTGTGTCCAGTTCCAGCACAACTTTCCATTAGAACTAACAGCACCCTGGTAATTTAGAATAAATTAAAGAATAAAACAATTGCTGGTTGATTGGTTGATTTTGTGTAGTGGCATATCAACACCTCTATGAGTTTTTTAATGCTGAAATCTAAATATTTTGAACACAATTGTATGCCTTCAACTACAGATAAAAATGCATTGTTGGCAATTCTACTATAAATAGGTGTTTATTTGTAGTAGAATTGCCAACAACATTTATTTGTAGTAGAATTGCCAAAAACTATTTATAGTAGAATTAAAATACCCAGAAATTCATACACAGATGTCATCAAGGCACAGTGGATAAAGGCGTTAGTTAGATCCAGTGACAGGACCCAAAGAGTGCAAGTTCAATACCTGGTTAAGGCAGTGGAGAACTTGAAAAAGGGAATTAACAGATCACTGACATCCATTAGACATGGCACATGGAACTAGAACTCACACTCTTTGAAGACACATGGCACAGTGGATAAAGGTGTTAGTTAGATCCAGTGACATGACCAGAGAGTGTAAGTTCAATACCCAGTTAAGGCAGTGGAGAACTTGGAGAGGGGAATTAACAGAAGATAACTGATGTCCATTAGACATGGCCCGTGGAACTGGAACAGTCTACCTCAGCGAGCAAAATAAAGGGTTCAGTTCAACATTACAACCACCTGAAGAAGGCCGGAGCATACAACAGCTGAAATGTTATGATAAATATGGCAACAAAGATGAGGACAATAGTCTGAACAATGTAATTTAGTAAAGGTTTATAAATTTATGAATAAAAAATGATTTTCTCATATTTATGTCTTTATAAATTATTAAATGATAAACATTGCCATGTATTAATTTGTTTACATTTTTAGAAAGCTGTAAATCTAAAATTATTCTTGTAAATAATCTAATAAATAAATAGCATTTAATATTTTTATTGTAAATTCTCAATAACAAAGAAAATATATAAATTCATTTTCATATGTTTATGCTTTATCAAAATTCTAATCATTGTGTTTTAAAACAATAAACGTTTTTGAGGGATTGAAGGTAGTTATAATAATAATAATAGCAGTGTCAAGGGAAAAACGATCCTTTTCACCACTTTCAAGTCTTGAATCCAAAAAGCAGCATTTTCCACCCTACTGCCTCTTTCTCACAGACAAAATGTTGCAAGCTTCTCACTGCTCTATCACTATTCCCGTGACAAGTGCACAAATGAACGACATTCCTTAGTTCCACTAATTCTAACCTTTATCACTAAAACCTGCCATGATATGGACTGTAACAAATTCCATTAGTGAGATGTAAGTTGCACTCAAGCAGATTCTCCTCAAAAACCACTGCTTTGTGGAACCGATTCCTAAGAGGATGCTTCTCCAATCACTATAATCTTAACCTGCTCAAGTCTAAGGTTAACTGTTATATTCCCCACATATCCGGATAAACTCTAACCCTCTACCTCGAGTGGCTCTCGACACTTGTACAGGGTGAACATTGTTTTAAAAAACTTAAAAATAAACACTTTTTTTTTTGCGAGCACGATGGTTGGTTAAATTTTGCCAACGTTTTTTTTTTTTTTTCAAAACATAACTCTAAAATTTTTTCAAAGAGTTACTTCCCTTAGATAATTTTTTTTTTTTTTTTTTTGTTTATGATTTAAGGATGTTTTGTTGACAAAGAATTTTTTTCTTCATTTCAATGAAAAATGTTTTTCTCCCTCCACTGAGCTTCCTATATGTTATCAACCTACGACATCATGTAAACATAAGTAAAATATCTCATCAACTGATTCAGGAGTGTCATTGCTTTCACTGCCTTCATCCCCATCTACAAATTAGATCACTCTTCAATTTTCTGCCAAAGAAGATTCAGAAATGGAAAAAAGTTTCCACAGAAATATAAACACAATATTTTTCAATGGGTACCAAATTTTGCCGTGATGTTGCTTACTAGATGCCATCTAAGTCATACTGACCAGTGGGAGACATAACTATCTCCATCTTGTTAAAAAAAATAGATCCTTAGATCATTATCAAGATAAGGAAAATTAACATTTTTACCTCTGCATTGTTTTAGCATTGTTGCCTGGTTGTGCTGACCTATTTTGGCTAAAATAAGAAATTACCATCTACTGGAAAAAAATGCCATAAAAACAGTGACAGCAATTTCTTATGGAAACCACCATTTTGGTTTTGATTGAATACAGTACAGTTGAAGCTAAATGATTTTTATTATCATTTCACCCCAAGCAAGGCAAGAATGCCACTAATATAAAGGGGTTGCAGGAAGTGAAAGTGAAAGACAAAACAGATAATAGAGAGAATTGAGAAGAGGACAAAAGAAAACAGATAACGATGATTGATGCTGCATCTAAATTTTTGAAGATTACAGTTATCACGGAAGCAAGTAAACGGAGTTCTATTGGTGGGAAGTGTGAGAAAAAAACTGTTGGAGTAGAAGTGGTAATTGCATTTAGCTATTTTAACAGTAAAAGTGTGGGACCTAAATGTCAATCTAGTAGCATGCTTAAATTTATGCAGTCTGGGCACCAGCAAAGAAAGCTTGTCAGACCAGTTGACATGAAAATATTTGTAGAAACGACAGATGGAAGCCGATAACAGGAGTGGGCAACCTTTTGCTATGTGCCAATTTAGGGTTTTAAAATCATTCAGTGTGCCAACAGCATACCTATTTTTATACAAGTCAAGATCAATATACCTATTCTACAATATATAGTATGTAAGCAAATATATGGATATATACTTTAGTATATATTAAAATTGAAACAGCTAAATAACTTCTTTGCATTGTAGTAGTTATTGGTTCGGACTTTGTGATGTCATTTACAGCTGTGTGCCATTGGAAATTGCTTAGCGTGCCACAGGTTGCCGACCCCTGGTCTAGATGCCTGGTGTTGACTCCAATCTCTAGTAAAAATGACTGCAAAGCACTTTTTCCTTCTTAATTTATAGGTAGAAGTACACATAGGAATGCTGGGATTTTTCCTAGCTAATAAAATAAACCGGTTCTCGGTTTCACCAGACTTAATCCTGGTTTGTCTTGAAGTCAGAATACTACATTCACTTGACCAAACTTGCTTTTGTGTGTCAATTCCAATCCTTAGTTCATGAACTTTTTGCCATATTTTTACTGCGGCTTTGTCTTTTTACTGTTAATTTGCCTTGTATATATCTATATTGTTTTGTATGATATTTTTGCCGTTCTTTTTTCTTTCTTTTTTTTTGTCAATTCTGTTGGACACTTATGTTACTTATTTTGCATTTGACCATGGCTACTCATTCCACACCTGGCTTGGATCGTCTACATTAAAGATTGTTCTTAGGATTTTGTTAAGAATCTCAAGATGTTGTTACGATAGACCAATAATTGTACCCCCACCTTAGATTTTACAAGTATATTTTTAATACCTTACATATTTGCAACAAGATATGAGAATAACAGTCGTCTCTTTATTTCTTTGAACATGCAGATTATGGAATATTTTTTTTTGTACCCAGTTAAACTAAAGCCAGTTGTTGGAAGAGAACCTTGCTTTCCCCAACCTCCTGTCTGGTCTCTGATCAGACGAACGCCGCTTGTCTGATAAGTACAAGTGATCCTAATAGTGTTCAATGGATAACGTGTACTCACTTTGATATGCTAACACGTGACTTAACTTCTTTTTTTTTTTGTGCGTGTTGGGATATAACAACTTCACTTAGCTGTTTGCTTTCAGAGGAATCGGACGTCACCAAAATTGGACTTAGCTATTTGCTTTCAGAGGAATCAGACGTCACCAAGAATCAATCCTGAATGGTATTCTCAAACCCAAGTCATCTATACTCCTGTGGTTTATCTGCATATACTACTCGTCCTCAGCAAGGATTGAACAGCATTAATCAAGGACTTATATCAGGACATTAGCAACTACCTTTTTCACTCGGAGAATTGAATGGACAACTTTTCTTTCGAAGTTTATATGATGACAATCGATCGACGTCGATCCCTACAATTTGTAAGCCTTTACCTGTTTATATATATATATATATATATATATATATATATATATATTCTATAATCTGCTGTCACTATTTTTGTTGGTATTTCGTCGCATTGATATATGTTTGACCAACTAATTTCCCCTCATCTCTTTTACTATTTAGTTTTCTTTTCTTTAATTTAATACACTGTATATTTTATAAATAAAGTATTTTTATTATATGTTCTCGTGTCATCTCCTGTTTTCTGTGTCTGCATATTGTTCGTTTTCTCCCTGCATTCACCGATGTCCAGAATTGGAGAATTCCCTTCCCATCGTTCTTTTCATCAATCTTACATTGAACCCTGGAATACTCTTGTTTATTTTATTTTTTTTTATTTTCTTGTTGCGTCCCGGCTATCATAGTCCCAACAAAACCCCGGGCGTAGCAATAAAAATATGTCACAAAATAGGTTGGTATTATGTACACTGGTTTGGAAATAGCACTAATTAGTTGATAAATCAAACACTAGGAACTAACATTTCACTGTGTCTTGAAAATGTATGGATGATTCCATCTCAAATCAATCAATGGCCACAGGTGACCCTCTCAGAGTCACAGGTGTTCCTTGATCAAATTTATTGATAAATACCAAATATCAGACCCATATCTCTTAATAGTTTTAAAATTTCACTGATTTTTTTTTTTTTTCATTTTGCTAAATAGTTTTCAACAAATTTCTGACATTCATGGCTCCAAATATATTACATGTACGGATTTGAAACTTGCTGACAATGGTTAGTGTCTAATGTAGAATACAAAAATATAAACAGCTTAGGTACATCATCATGTTATTTTATTTTTATAAGGACTTAAAAATGCAAAAACACCCTGTTAACTTTGAGAACTCCTGATTTACAATGCATGTCAGAGACAGCATCCAAATTAGTTTTCCTGTTATGATTATTAATTTATTAATAACAACAAGAATTGAAAAATATGCTCAATGTTATCCCCACTGAGAGCGAAATCAGTAGAGGCCTTAATAGGCATCTTGGGAAAACTAAGATCATGTTTAACAGCCATGCTAAACCAACAGTTTTTGAAGATGGAAAGACTGTCAGGGATGTAGACTGTTATGGGTACTGATATGTCCCAGAAAAGGGATATATTAGAACGAAGTAGCTAAGTGGTTTTGGCTACTATAACCAAGTAGAATACAGTAGCAGTAATCGACTGGTACGCATCGTAGTCACAGGTAAGAAGTGTAGATCAATGGCGTAGTCCAATGGGCATTGTTATAGACTTAGCTCTCAGACTAAGGCTCTTGACTTCTCCGACTCTCCTACACGTCCGTCGATATTTATAACAGACACCATCCAATCACACTCCAGTGAGGGGGAACACAGGTGTATGAATATTCCATTATATCAGGTACCTGGAAAGAAGATTGCAAGAGATGGTACCCTACTTCCGGAGGTCAAAAGAATTTGGTTGGGTGGCTTTTGGAAAAGTTTAAAACATCATGTGCAGTCCCAAGTCAACAATCGAAACAATGCGAAAGCTGTTTAATGAATATGTTCTGCCAGTGATGAATTATGGAAATGAGGAATGGGTGTTCATAAACACCACTGCAAAGACATGTACTGGCCAAACATAAAATGGAGCAAAAATATCCCATCAACTACTCCAAGACAAAGAAATTTCTCTGGTTTCAAATGGTTAAAAAAAATGTAACTCCATCAAAGCAAGGAAAAGAAAAATATGAACGTTTTTTTTTTTAATCTTCTTTTGTGCATTTTCTCATTTTCAATTGCATATTTATTTGCTTTGCTTTAACCATATTAAATTTTTTCTTGAAAATTTCTTTTTCTTATAGCAGTTGACAAGAAATTATTACTAATGATCAAAAAGAGACAGTTTAAATTTTCGGAACATACAATGAGGAAAGAAGGCTAATAAAATCAAACATTCACAAGGCAAGAGAAATACAAATAACCGACTTGACAAAGTTGAGGTAATGAATAGAGAAACAAGTGCCACAAAAGTTCACCCATAATCAGATTCACACTCCTCCCCTGTCTTTTGAACAGGAGTAGAGGTTTATCCCTTGTCCCCTGTTTAGTATTGGGTTTCTGGTTCCTTCTAAAGTCTACTTTAACTCTATATTTCTGATGACCCTGCCTGAACACTGAATTTTTCACTATTTTTCTCTCCACCCCAAATACGAATAGGCAGTTTCACCTATCATCAGATTCACACTTCTCAATTCTTGTTTCCTCTTTAGTATTGGGTTTCTGGTTCCTTCTAAAATCTTCTCATTATCTGATTTTTAAAACGTTTCGGCCATTGTACACTTCGGTCTTCTTCAGGTGGTTGGAATGTCAAACTGAATCCTTTATTTCGCTCACTGGGGTAGACTGTTCTAGTTCCACGTGCCATGTTTGATGGATGTCAGTTATCAGTTATCTCCTGTGAATTCCCCTCTCCAAGTTCTCCACTGCCTTAACCAGGTATTGAACTCACAGTCTTTGGGTCCTGTCACTGGATCTAACCAATGCCTTTAGTCACTGGTGAGGACACATGGCACAGTGGATAAAGGTTAAGGCAGTGGCGAACTTGGAGAGGGGAATTAACAGGAGTTAACTGATAACTGACATCCATTAAACATGGCACGTGGAACTAGAACAGTTTATACCAGCGAGCAAAATAAAGGGTTCGGTTAGACATTCCTACCACCTGAAGAAGGCCGGAGTGTACAACGGCCGAAACATTGTAATAAATATGGCGACAAAGATGAGGACAATAGTCTGAATAATGTAAATAGTGTACATAATACCACATCTCAGAAATATAGACAGATACTGAAGAGCCGAAATGTTGTAATAAATATGGCGACAAAGATGAGGACAATAGTCTGAATAATGTAAATAGTGTACATAATACCACATCTCAGAAATATAGACAGATACTGATTTTTAAAAAAAAGACAAACAAAAGATTGTGAAAGTGCAAGTATTGCTGAAAGCATTAAAAGAAAGGAAAATGTGGAGGACCGTGATTAAAGTGCAAAACATAAGGAAAGAAAGCTGTGTAAACTTTGAGTGGCTGTTGGGCCTTATACAGGGTGAACATCATTGTCAAAAGAAAAAAAATCTCATATTTTCCTAAGGTGGCAATATTCATGCTTCTCACAAATCTGTGTGATTTAGAAGAGACCTTCAAGGCATTTAAAAAATAATGGTGCCTACTAAAAAAACGCTATTTCTGAGGAGTATTTTTGCAAGTTTTTGATCTTCTTGTAGTAAACAAAAAAGAAAAAAATGGTGACGAGAGTGGGGTCAGAAAGTGTAGTGCGCTGTTCACCGGCAGACCAGCTATTCTTCCCTTGTCGTTGGTCGCCTCAATGAAATGGATTGTGTGACTCCCTTTCTCAGCTGTTACACCGGGCAGTCATAAAACAGACACCAACTCAATCACGCCTACTTCGACTTCCTCTTTGTCTGTCCATCTGTCAATTCGTACGTCCAGCTTTATTGCACACAGTCTGCCGAATGACTCCCGACCCAAGTCGTGCTGCTGGCACCCTGCTTTTTATGCCAGTCTGATACGGCCAAAATTTGCATGTGTGCAAATAACATCTCGTTTTGGACAAGATCGGTGCACGTAAATTGCATCATCAATAGCGGCCATGTTTCTTTTCATCATTACTTTGCAGGCAAGACACGTTCATGCTAGTTTTGAACTCCAAGGTAAGTCATGTCTTTCATCACACTTTTTACTCTGGCAACGACTTGAATATTGAAACAAGATAATTTCTTATATCTTCATCACGACTGCATGTTCTTGTTTCTGTTTCCTGAGACTTAACCTTTAACAAAAAATACAGACGTGTCCAGATTTCATGATTTTTTTTTTTAATTTTAAGCGTTACTTACTTGCCAGTTTTCACCCAATGCTGATGCATATTTGTTGGAAAATTATTTCAGGTTTCAAAGAGGTAAGAACTGCAAAGAAAGAACATGAAGAAACAATGTAAAAACATTCCAAAAAGAAAATGCAACATGTATATCATTTCACATCTCTCCCTCAACATTTCTTCATTTAGCTCCTGAAAATGGTTCTTAGAGATGAAGAATAACAACAACCTAATGAAACATCCAAAGAGTTTGCTGAAACACAATTCCAATAATTCACCTGGAGATTTACTAGACTTTTGGACAACTAATTAAATACAGGTTGTATCTCTCAAATCTGACAACATTTAATCATCAAACATGTTTTTATGAAATACATGTTTTATCAAATTTTTATGTATTTATCATTTATACTAACTAATACATGTTTTTATGTATTTATCATTTAAACTAATATACCATTTTATCAAATACATGTTTTTATGTATTTAACATTTAAACTAATACACCATTTTATCAAATAAACGTTTTTATGTATTTATCATTTATACAAATTAAATAGAGGTTGTATATCTCAAATGTGTCAACTTCCATCATCAAACATGTTTGTAGTTTGTCCTTATTAGCTTGTGGATCTGACACAAGGGTTCTTCAATTTGGTTTGAAAACTACAGTTTGAAGCATAATTTAATCCCTGTTTGAATCTCTGGGACGAAGAATGACCATTATTTACAGTCTGACTAATAGCCTCATCTTTGTTGTTATCATGTTTCAGCCATTGTGTCCTTCATTCTTCTTCAGGGAATTTCAAATTGACCCCTTAATCTCTGGGGTTAAATTGTTCTTGTTCTGCTGTCCAGGTTTAGGGATAGTCTTGTTCTTTTTTTAGTAATGCTCAGTTATTGCTTGTCCTATTTTTAAGAGTCTGTACTACCTGGCTCAGAGATTGAACTCACATTGACTATGACAACAAATTCAGAAATCAATGTTTCATTCTCTTGTCACAATGACTTCTTTCTTATTTTAGGTTGTTTTTTTTCTATTTCTATCTTTATTATTAACCCAGTAGCCACTCAGCCAAAATTGGCAATCAAATGAAAGGCAAAAAGATACAAACACCGCAGGCAACATGAAGACAAGAATAATCAAAATATTGAATTAGAAAAACATTTAAGCCAGTAGAAAAGTCACATTGTACACAAGTACTGTTACCATTTACTAATATAATATCTATATCTACGAACATATTACCAAAAGTTAAGTAACTAGTTAACTCCTATTTACATAGGGTCAGATGCAGCCAGTTTAGCTGGTCCTCCAAAATTTGAAAGTGCAAAAAATGCAAAAGAACTGCCAAAATTTTCGCTGGTGGTTATTTTTGTCTTGTCTTCCAGGCGTCAATTTAAACAGAAACATATCTTTTTTTTTTTATTATTATTATTATTTATTGCAATCATTTTGCTGTATTTTCATATTTTTATTTTAGATGAAAACTTGGAAACTTTCCAACATATATTTAAGTGAAATGCCCATTTTCAAAAAATACTTCATAGTTTAGATGGAAGGTGTCATTTTAAACTGACGCCAGATTGAAATGGAGTCATTAGGGCAAAATTGGCAACTAGATGGAAGGCAAAATATACAACAAAATGCACAGGCAACATGAAAAAATTAGAAATAATCAAAATATTTAAATTAGAAAAATGTTTAAGTCAATGGAAAAGTCACATTATATACAAGTACTGTTACCATTTGCTAATATAATGAAAATGTATTTTCATTTCCTTTTTGAAGATGTCTACAAAGGAAGATTATCCAAATCATTTACTACTTGCTATGTAAAAGAATACATTTTGAATATTCAGACCATAGAAAAGCAGTTGAATTTTTCAATGGATTTTAATGAAAGTCACTGTTTTTTATTCATAATAATAGACATCTGTTTATCTCGTCAAAATTCAGTCCTTTACGGGTGAAACTGAAGTGACCTCTCCAGGGTAAAGGCCTGGGTGGTGGTACATGAAGGCCATGTGCTGCTCAAACTACATGTCCCCACCTCTTGGCCATAACAAGATCCAAATGAATAATTTGTTTGTGTAGTGGCATATAAACTCTTTATGAGTCATTTAATGCCAAAATTGAATTCAGCCTTGTGCCACATCTGATCATGTGGGGTGGCTGATAGATATTATTGGTCTCAAATATCATGGCTTCCCTCTGTATTTTCTATAAATATTTTCATGGCAATTGTTTGAGGAGCTTTCCTCCTTGGTGCCTTGACTGCATGAATTTAAGTGTTCTACTAGATTGGCAATTAGGTCTCTTCATCTCACTATTGTATTAACTAAATGTAACTGTAAGTTCTATTCTAACGGTTTTTCTACCACTTCTCGCCAGTGGCAATCTCTTCCAGTTTCTTGCTTCCTTGCCACCTACCATCTTCAAAAAATTTAAATCTAATGCCAATTTCATCTTCTGTCTTCTTGAATCTTGTTCTTTTAGTGTCCTTTCTTCTCACTGAAGTCATCTTATTCTCTTTCACTTCCAATAACCCATTGTGTGGAAGAATTAGAAGCAGAAACATTACTAATGAGCAAGAACAAAAAGAGTAATCAAAAGAACAGTAGATAGCAAGTGACATTGCATTTAAATTTTTCAAGGTTAAAGTTGGCTGGAAAGCATGGAGATGGAAGGGAGTTCCACAAGCAAGAAGTACAAGAAAAGAAACTGTTAGCATAGAATTTATGGTTTATCTTTGTCGCCATATTTATTCCATTCTTCTTCAGGTGGTTGGAATGTCGAACTGAACCCTTTATTGCATTCACTGGAGTAGACTGTTCCACGTGCAATGTTTAATGGATGCCAGTTATCAGTTATCTCCTGTTAATTCCCCTCTCCAAGTTCTCCACTGCCTTAACTGGGTATTGAACTCACACTCTTTGGGTCCTGTCACTAACGCCTTTATCCACTGTGCCATGTGTCCTTGAGTATGAATTTCTGGGTATTATAAACCTAATGTCTTCAGCAACCTTTATTACCAGTGCTCATATTGCAATTTTTGCTGTTATCAATCCATGTTTTTACCAGAGCTCATATTGCAATTTTTATTGTTGTTATCACTTTTCTCTGGTACTCCTTATTACTGGTTCCCATATTGTATTCATTTCTATGCTTGGTTGGCTCAGGAGATTTTTGTGGCCTAGCATATGTGCTGATTCCTTAAGTTTACAAATTTTCCAATGGTGTTCTTTGTCTATGATTTCAACCTGCTCACACAGAGGGTGGTGATCTCCTTTTTCTCTCCATATGTGGTCAGCCACGCCTGATTTTTCCACTTCCCCTCGTGTTACAGCTTTCTGGTGTTCTTGAAGCCTTACCGTAACATTGTAATAAATATGGTGACAAAGATGAGAACAATAGTCTGAATAATGCAAATAGTGTACATAATAGCTCATCTCAGAAATATAGACAGAAACTTTGGATTCAAACCCAACCAGTGATTCCAGAGACAAGAAATTCACAGCCACATCCAGCAACTAAACCTCAAAGCCCATGAATCACTTCATCCAAATACAACAGTGATACTGGAAGGCCCCTTTCAAAGTGAAGTATTGTTGAACTTTTTGGGTATTTACCATTTTTAAATAACTTAACAGTATTGAACACGAATGCATTTCTAATTGTTTTATATATGTTTGCGAATGGTTTTTAATCATTTCAACCTAAGCAAGGCTATAAAGACACTAAGATGCAAGGGGTTACTGAGTGTTATGAAAAAAACCTTAAGGAGAGAGAACAATGAAAGAACAGGAATTAATAAGACGACAAAGCATAACGATATTACCAGTTTTTTTGTTTTTTTTATCCACATGGTAATATTGTTCTTTGAAAGTGTAGCGAGTGCTATGTTTTTCCACACCCACATTTTATTCGTCTGTGATTGGCTAATAAATCAATACTGCCCTTCTATAAGACAATTTAGCCATTGCATTCGTTGCTTTGAATTTTTCAGTTTTGAACTTGCTTACTTGTTTTGTTAGTACAAATTTAGCAATTAGTCAATTTTTAACCAATCACATATTTTAGTGCAAAATCAACTTTTCCTGCGTTTTCGCTGGGAGCCTATCTGTAGCTTTAAAAGAGGCAACTTTTTCACAAGCTGCCAGTAGAGTCCACTAAATTTCGCCTGCCAACACAAACCTATGACTTTACTCACATTTCAAACGCACACAGAATTTTGTAATACATATCTCTCTATGACTCAGCAAAGTTCAATCAACCATGACTCTGTTGATTTCTCTAACACAACACACTTTCTGATCAATTGTATTCTTGTGCTATCTATTCTAACAGCAGACTTGTTCTAACATTGATACCTGAACATTTCTCTCTCAAGAGAACTTTCTTTCGAACAATCAATTACAAATCAAAATACAGTAAAAGGGAAGCAACTTCTTTTCCCTTAATCTATACATTGAATACAAATTATTGTATATTTTGTTCTTGTATGTTATTTCAATATATACTTGTTGATTCACATTTGGAGTTTTGTTGTTTTCTTGAATCATTAATAATACAAAAGATATATGCGTTAAAGAACACGCATAACAAAAGTGTGTTTCTGCTTCTCGAGGTTAATTTGATTGATTTTTGTTAATGGAATGGAAAAGTTTCGTTTTAGATTTTTTTTTTTTTTACCAAGTGCACGAATGTATTGTATGTTTTGTAATCTTTTCCTTATTTCATCAATCTTGTTAGCCTAAAACTTCATATTTTCGGCACATAATGCACTTTTATGTCTGACGAGGATATTAATTTTTTTTTATTTGTTTTGTTTTTTTTGCAATAAACTTTTTATAATTCCTCTTCCGTCGTGTCGTGTGTTGCTTTGTTACTACTCCCCCAATGACACTAGAAAAGGACTCGGTACAGTGATGTATGACCATTTTAGGAAAATTAAGCTAATAGTATAGATTGTTTTTCTAACATAACGAGGAAAAAACACTCCCCAATAATTCTATCACTCAGTAATCTAATTAGTAATTTGTGTTGTCATTTACGCCCTAAAAAGATTTTTTTTAAAAAGTCTCAAGAACTAACATCAAAGAAGAAACTAACAAGACAATAAAATTATTAGTTAACGCTACATATTAAAAAAAAAAAAAAAACTTACCTGTTATGCCGAATAATTTTTTAACGCTACCAGCATTATTTCCGTCCTTGACCAAAACACATGGCAAGACAAGCCAAACCGGAAATGGGTATTAACAGTTCAGCAGCAACTGAAACGGATTACGCCAATACAGTTACAAATTGTCAATCCACCTCTTATCATTTATTTTAAAACCTATATATATTAGTTCAATTTAATGCATTAGTGTTTGAAAATCGGTCTTCCAACATTTTTATTTTCTGCGTTTATATTTTTGGTGTAAACCCAAAAAGGAAGTAGCAACATGTTGGCGTGATGTACCGAACGTATTCCGGAATTTATCGAACGGTTTTGTTAAGTAATAACAAGAAGCATTGACGGAGTTAACCGAATGACTAACCGGATGTTTACGGACTTATCCGAATGCCACGTTAGCAGCAGCGGCGTGTCGGTGTGGGAAAAAGGAGACGGCGAAAAGAAGCATTTGTCCGGCATCTCTCTTCTGCTTTACTTAGGATTTAGTTCTATTTTGTTTACTAGAAGGATCGGAGTTAATTATTGTTATTGTTGCGTCTTTCTGAGAGAGGAATAATGGAGTGGCATTCGTTGTTTGTGTCTGTTTTTCTTCTCTTGCCGTTAGTGATTCCCGACGTGGACAGTCTCATGTTTCATCTGCCGCCCAATCAAAAGAAATGTCTTCGAGAAGAGATCCACAAAGATGTCTTGGTCACTGGAGCTTATGAATTATCAGAGGCACCTGGACAAAAGACAAACTTAGCTGTAAGTAATATATATAATGTGTGTGTATAATATATGTGTGTATATATATATATATATATATATATACACACACACACTATCCCTGTTTTTGATCATTGCATTTTGATCCTCTCTTAAAAAAAAAAAAACACCCTTAAGTTTCAACTTCACTTTTAAAGAAAAAAGTATATAATTTTGATTTTATTAAACGTGAACTAAGCAAAAATAAACTAGTAATCAAATAAAAACAGTTATTTGAATCATTTTAAAAAAAGGTCTTTGAATTATTCTATTGTTTTTTGGGTTTTTTTAAAAAAAAAAAAAAAAAAAATAGGTGTTTGAACTTGTCTAACATTTTTTTGACTCTGGATCCGGAGAAAAGTAATCATTTTTTTGGGAAATATTTTCCCTTTTAAAATTTCTGGTGTTATTGTTTTTACTATGATTAATCCTTCTATGTGTTTTAAAGGTTACAGATGTGTCGATTTTTATTTTTTCTATGGATTATTAAAAAAAAATATGAATCCTGAGTCCTTAAGGATTGTAGGGACCTTCACTAATTCGGTATAAATTTTTGATACCTAAGATTTAAAATGAATTTTTAAAAATGAAAAAGCATTCTTGAAAATTTTCATTTTACCTTTAATTGAAAGCTAAATGATTAAATTTACTATTTCTAGTAAGTAAAAGTAAAATATTTTGGTTTATTTCAAATAAAATCATAGATCAAAATCCCAACTTTTTAGCTGATTTCACAAAATTTTCTCCATGTTTTTAGGTTTGACAAAAAAAAAACTTTTGTCAAACCAAGAATCTATATGCAATAGTTTTTTAATAAAATTAAAAATAAAATACTTTATTTTTATTTTTTTTAAATAGAAATTTCTTTTTTACCTAGGAAAAAGTACGTAAATCTTCAAAATTTCATCTATCCAGATTTTTTAGTCTTTTTAATATGAACAACCTAAGAAGAAGAAAGGTGTGAAGTTTTTCTACACTCATAAAAAGTTGTTTTTTTTATGATTTATATATAAATAAATTATAGATTTTATTTCATTTTGAGTCGTCAATGTAAGCCTACATCAGCTGAAAAAAAATCGCTTTTTTTACTTTTATTTTAACTGCCCTACAAATTTTGGACGATGGCATAGTACCCGTAAAAAATAACATAAATATTTATCTGTAGATTGGATCTTTTACCTGTTCCCCTTTTGTGAAAAATGTTAGAAACCAAAAAAATATTACCCAAACACAAGGAGGTGCTGAAATGTTCTCAGACCGGCACCCTTACCAAAACAAAAATGTCCAATTAATTTTGTCTAAACGGCATCTTTGGCTGGTCGAGAACTTTTCAGCATATGCATTGTATTTACTATTAATTAATTAATTATTTAGAATCTTCGGGACATGCCGCGTGGAAAAGGCTGAGGCATGACTCCATTTTTCCCTGTGTTCAGATTATCCATCTTCGCATTTCTCCTGGTTGACGACGATTAAGAATCGGTGAGTGAGCGCTTTAGTGGGCAGACTACTCTAAAAAATTTTTTGTCTAAGCAGCAAAAAGCTGTTACCCCCATAGTCAACCTTGACTGCCGAATGGGATTTATTTCCTGTATCGCATAACTTGGAAATACAATCCCGGCTTAAAAAAAAAAAAATCCATTATTCTTTAAAAAAAAAAGCAACATGAAAATCTTTTCTTGGTCATAAAAAAGGCCTGATGTCCTTTTGTGATGCTGATCTTGCAGTCCGTTGCTAATATAGTTCAATCCTCATTGGGTACTCAACTTGTATCACCTTGAACGTAGTCGTTGAAATGAATCTTTCTCTTACTAGTGTTTGTTTCCATATGTTGGAAAATGCATTTCAAACTTCTTTTTTATACTCGTTTTAATGTGGATAATTTTTTTATTTTTTAAATATTTTTTTAAGTGAACTTTTTAAACCAACCTTGAACTATTTCAAAACCGGTTTCTTCATTTAAAGAAGCTTTTGAATAAATTAATCTTTAACTATCTTTATTTTTGCTTTTTAGATTCAAACGTTCAGGAGAATCATTTAGGTTTTTCTCTTGTATTCTTGTGTAATTAAAAAGAAAAATAACGCAATAAATAAATAATGATTTTTTTTTTTTTAAGTAATTGAATATTATTTTTAAAAGTTTTATTACTTTTTAAATGTTTCTCAATTTTGCGATGATTAACGATGGAAACTGTAAAAAAAAAAATCTTTCAAGTTAACGAATTGCAATTCAGGAAAATAAAACAACTCTAATTATAATTTAATTAATTGAAATTTTTATTAGTTTTACACTTTTTGTGTAAAAAGTTTTCATAAATCTCGTTTAGCAAATTAATTTCACTATTTTTGTTTGCTTATTAAATTAAATCTTTCTTCTTTTTATCTCATGCCAACGTTTGACTATCATTGAGTTTTGACAACTGGCAAAGTGACTTTTAAAAAAAGGGGAGAGAGAGAGATTTCATTTTATATGTTTAATAATAATGTTCAAGACTTGTTCTCTAGTTTGAAAAGTTTTTTTTTTTTTTTTTTTTTTTTTTTTTTAAACAGATCGATTCCGATTTCTTAAAGTTCTTTCAATTCTCTATATATTTCCGATAACGTGCTCTGTGCGTGAAGTGTTGTCCCTTTTTATTGATCAATATCAATTAGCAGCTGTGTTCGAATGTTGATCTTTCAGCTGACGTGGTATTTCCTGGCCATGTCAGCTGTTCTGTCCCACCAACAGCATTCTGAATATTTCGCACTGGAGTAATGGTTAACAAGCTAACCTAGCAACACCATTACTAGCAAAGCAAGTTCGATCCTCGCAGGATACAAAAGCGTTTCTGCTGAAGTGTTTTTTTTTTTTTTTTTTGTTTTTTTTTAATAATTAAGAATTTAATCTTTCTTTCTTAATTATTGGCAATAACAATTCCCCCTCCCCTCATCTCCTTATGATCCGCCTATCGCCCGGTTCACACTAGTCCCCGCTCATTTGAACAGGAATTGAGGTTTATCTTTTGTTTAGGGTTGGCTTTTTGGTTTCTTCTTCTTAAAAAAAAAAAAAAAAAGTCTACTCTACTTCCACTCTATACGTCTCTATTGTTTCTAACTAAAATTTTATTCACTAATTAAATCTTGACTTCACGTCTATAGTTAGCTGTTATCTTTCCTGCATAGCCCCAAGAACCACACTTCTTTTCTTATGCTCATACAACATCACACAGTAATCCTCTACCTTGAGCGGCTCGTGGGCCTTGTATCGGTTGAATCATTGCAAAGTTTTATACTGTTTATATAAGTAATTCCACAGATTTCTGATAACTAAAGTTTTAATTTTTTTTTTTTTTTTTTTTTAAATGAAATTTAAAAACTTCAAGATAGATTAAATTTAATATTTTCAATAAAGAAAATGCTTTGCTGTATTTCAAAACTAATTTGAATTGACAGGAAGGTCTTTTATCATTAAAATGTCTTAAAGATCAGAGGATATATATATATATATATATTCTCTTTAGAACTTTTGGTACTTTGGTTTTAAAAAAAAAATCATGATCAAATTTTATTTTGACTTTGGGATGGTTGGTAATTTATATAACAAACTGAACCCCCTATTACCTTTTTATAAAAATTTAAAAAAAAAAAAAATTTCTTTCCATGGTTTGGAGGGTAATCTATAGTATTAATATGAAAAAGCAAGAGGTGGGTGTACAAGAGACAATGCAATCATAAATAACCATTTTACTCGACATTTTCATCCAAACTAACATGTTTATTATATATTATTCCAGCATAACATTTATTTGAACTGACATTCTTTATTTGTTTGCATCAACATAGCTATTCCAGACAGCACTTATATTCAATGCAAAAGAATAACAGTCACTTACTTGGTACAAGTAAACAATGACACTAACGGTTAAATTTAGTGTCTGTTCTATTCTTGCCATCCGTGATTTTGGTTTTACATTCTGTTGAATATTTTCGCTTTGTACATAATTGTAATGATTTTACTTTTTTTTTTTTTTTTTTTCTTTTGTGCCTTTATTGAAACTTTATAAAATCTCTATTGACGATGACTCAAAAATGTTAACTTTTCAGGGAGTGCCTTTATTTGAAAAACAAAACGTATGATTTCAAACAATCCCCACCTGTTGACCATCTATGTCAGCACATTCTTGAAATCTTCCACAGGTGAATCCCTCTACCCTCTCTCCCCACCCACCCCCAAAAAGCTGATGCTAACAATTTTAGGAGAGTATCTTTCTTTGAAAAGGTACTCTTCTGAAAGTTAGCATTTTTCTCACCCTGTATCTGTTTAAATTCACCAACCTCCCACATTTTTATCAACCATTTTCATCTACTCTAAGACCTAAGAAAATGTTATATAAAATCTTGTATTTGTTAACTGTTAAAAATGAAATCCTGAAATCCTTTAGCTATGTGAATTTAGATCACTTTTTTTTCTTCTTTAATGTCTTGCTCTTCCACATAAAGTATTTATGCATTATGAGATACATTTAACCTTTTTTTCTTCTTGGAATCAGCAAGCAAATTCCTATCTAGTCTATTGCATTCACTTTTATGCTGATATCTTTGGGAAAGGCATCAATCGATCCATTCTCCCAGCAAATAGCAAGGTAGACTAGGCTCTAAGTTTTGAATTCAAAATTCAAAACTGGAGACATCAAGGCTAAACAATTCTGGCTTTTCCAAAAAGCCATGGCAATTCACAAACAATAAATAAAAGAAACTTGTGGAGAGCCATGATTATCTGACAAAAAAAATCTGACAAATGGTTAAAAAAAAAAAAAAAAAACCTACATTATTTGGTATGATTGTATCTATATAAAGAAAATGGCTATTAAGCACATCGAAGAAGAATGATAAACAAGCTGGAATTTCAACAAATCAGGCACTCTTGACTATTTTAAAGCTGCTACACACACACATTTGATGGAAACATCTTCAATGATGTTCATGGTTGGTCCCATGGTTCAAGAAATTTGTCACCGTATTGTAGTAAGCAAAGGAAGTCTCAAAGTAACATAGGGACACAAGCAGCTTAGAAAATTCCTAACAGATTAGTGATGAAGCCTTTGTCAAGGGAATTGGACAGGGTACAGAGGAAGAGATTCTTAATTTAGCCAGAATTCAAACACTGTTCACAATTTAGCAATTTCCATGCCAATAACTTTGCTCCCTGCCTCCTGATTTAATCTGCAGATAATGAACTAGAAAAATAACTGCTTTTTAGATGTTGTATTTATTTTATAGAGCATGACTAAAAGTTTTCTACATAGGTATGTCACAAGGTCTGTAATGATGAAAAAAATACTTATTTTGCGCGCACACACACACACATTTTTCAACACACTATCCTTCCTTGTCAAGGAACTTTTAATTCTATGCTTCTCTATAGATTACTTAGATCAAACATTATACAATGAAATTTTCAGATCAAAATTCTGCTAATAATCATGTCTGGCTATGGGCTTATTGATTTTCTGTCATAACTATGTTGTCTTTCCAAATGATCAATATCAATGAAGAAAATGAATTTTTTATTTCTTTCTTTTTTTTTTTTTTTTTTTCCCACCCTCACAGGTAACAGATTCCAAGGGCCATATTTTATATTCAAAGCAGGATGCCAAAAAAGGCAAATTTGCTTTCACAACAGACGAATATGATGTGTTTGAAGTTTGCTTTGATAACAAAATTGTTGCAGGTATGTACCAAAGTCTTTTTTTTTTTTCTTCTCCTTCTTGCCTGGTATCAGGTTGGTGATGCTCGCTTTTGAAAAAGTTCTCTTTCCTAAGAGTTCTGAAAGCTCTTTCCTGTAAGAATTTTAACTGTACATAACTTAATAATATTTTGCATATGACATTGCATAGATGCCTGATATTTGACAAGGAGGGATAAACTTTTCTATAGTTTTGAGGTTTTATGGCCTTTAAAAAAAAAAATTGGGTTCTTGTAATGGTTAATAAACTATTCTAATATGTAAAGTGTTTGAAATTCACAGGTTGCATCACTAATTTGGTCCTGTGGCAAATTAAGTCGATCATTTGTTGGAAGATTCTGTTTCTGGCATATTTATGATTTTGGCTACAGAATCCTAGTTCTGCAAACCTGATTGATTTAAATTATTTTTTTGTATTACAAATATTAAAGAGAGAAACCAACTCATTTAGTTCAGGGTGAGAAGAGGAAAAGTTTTACTTTTAAATTTGAGTTTCATTATACTGGGTTAATGATGAGTTAACAACAAAGGCACCAGTTTTGAATTCAAATTGGTAGGTGGGTATGTATATAATGTGTCTTTTGATGTTTTCAAAGGATTTTGTTTTTTCTTTGTGGCTCAGGTATAAAGACAAGCTAAAGAATAACCTCTCGGCTGTCAATGTGCTTTGTATTAACTTTGAGTAAGTTGCCCTAGATAGAAATAACTGGAGATATTTGTGGCAAATTTTGAAATCTGTCATATTGGCCAGCTCAAATGAAAGACCATGGCAAAAAGCATCAGCAAATATTTCTGTGGCTATGTCCCAAGCTCCTCAAAGTTACACAATATGTGTACCTGTATGCGGGTCACTTGCTACAAGACTGAAGTGTCACATATGACGCAAATGTAAAAACTGAATGAGGATTGTCAGGTCTTCATACGTCAAAATCAGCGGGAGAGCCCATCATACTGTTTTCTTAAAATTGGTTGGCTATAGACTTTTCTCAAATGCCAAACTACTGCCAGTCATATGATATTGTTTTAATGTTGGAGTATATAGTTTTACTATTGCGTGTATAATCAGCTTTTGCCATTTTTGTCTTCTTGGAAGACTTGTAAATGTGAGCAGGCTTTTCTCACAAGAGTATGGAAAGCTAAACCTGGTGTGATGCTTTCTGAATGGTACAAAGCAACAGCCGCTAACATTAATATTTTAGTGTAAGAATCTCAAAGTATCTTTTCTGTATGAATGTATGCCATGGTACTTATGTAGGTATATCATGAAGTTTGCACGGGGTGGGGGATGGGTATTTATTTTACACCCATTTCAACATGATCTCTTTTCTTGTCGGTGCACTTAATTTACTGGTGAATATTAATTGCATATAAAAATAGCATGCCACTTGTATCCAAGTGTGCTAGAGCAGCCAACCAATCCCTGTTGCAGATGCCTGCTCAGGCACATTTGTTTGTTCAGCACCCACATAGCCTACCTGTGGTTGATGTTGAGCAGTGCTTAGTTACACTTTCTGGAAGAGAGTGCATCATCTGACATTATCGACAGAACAAGGCCAGCACATTCTGTCCCAATGATTTGAGTCAACCTGTTCCATGGTTTTCCGGCATTTTACAAAAGTGCCACATGCTGTGATCACCTCCCCAGACTGATAACATTAAGAAGTCACCATAACAAATCAACCATAAGATATGAACTAGTATCTCACAGTTAGAATACAAACATTTTCACCACTCATCCATGTGACCATATTAATCAGAACAGACCTTATACACAAAATTTATGATTAATATTTTTCCACAGTCTAGATGGGTGACCGCTTGAGAATACCAATTGTTGTAAGCCTGGATGTGCAGGTGATGTAATGGATAACAAGTCATAATGTAAAATCAGAGAGCAGAGTTCACATTCCGTCCGAGTTCATTACATTCACTTACACATGAATACCCTTGGAAAAGGTATAAATCTACTTCTCCCTTCAGCTATGGATTAAATAGTAGGACATGCTATAACCTAGAAAAGGTTACTGAATGAGGAATAACCAAAACAGAGGTTGGAAATGAAATGGTAATCTTTATAACATCAACAAAATACAATACTCACCAGCGGCGTGAAGTAGGTAACCCACTGCTAGTGGTGAACTACTTAGATAGCATATTACCCCCCCCACACACACACACACACACACTTACAATAGTGTCCAACGTATTTATCAGAATTGGGACATAATAATGTGTATCTGAAAATCATTACAATCTCCAAATAATTGTTGTTATAATATTCACTCCCCCCACAAAAAAAATATTCTTACACTCCAAAAATATTTCAACTTATTCAAAACGATGACAAGCCATAATAAACAATCCTTTGATCCACAGTCAATGTTCCAGCATTGCGGATAGAATTGGAAGTTCAGTGGGAAAAGGTTAGATTTATTTGCAGGGTGTGTGCCAGTTTAAAATGCTTTTGTAAAATATATTTTCTGCATTGCCATAACCTAATATTGTCATGTCCTATTCAAGATATAAAAAAAAAAAAATTTATACTAAAGATGGGCTTTAAGTTTAAATTTAGATCGAGGTTTATCTTTTGGATCCCTTTCTGTGCCTTGTCTCTTAAAGATGTGAGCGATCATGGCTCTCCACAATTTCCTATTCTTTGTAATTCTAAGCAATGTTTATCTCCTTACTATCACTCCCAGTCTTTGTATTGATATCAATTTATATAAATTCATTAGGTAGGTCACTTGTTTCTCTTGCTTTCAGTATATTCTGTGAGCGTGACATTTTCTAGGTCTTTTCTCGTGTATCTTTTTAGTTCCCATTTTTCATTAAAATTTCCTCATTGCTCACATGCTCTGTTCATGCTATTCTCAGCATCCTTCTGTAGAACCACATCTCAGATGCACCAAGTCTTTTTTCTGTGAGGAAATTATCAAGCATTCACTACCATACAAGATGATCAAATATTGCATAGCTGTTCACAACTGTTTTGTTTGCTTCTAATGAAATTTTTCCTGTTAACATTTTGTTTAGTTTTTGAAAGGCATTTTTCAAATTTCATTGTTATATTTTCTGTCCGGTTTTAACACTTCCTAAATATTTAAAATTCTATACTTGTATGATTTTGACGTGTTTCTAAATTGTGTCTTGGTCTGTTCCTCTTGCTGACAACAATATGTTCTCTCTTCTTACAACTGATGCTTAGTCCTTTTCCAGCTTCTTTAAATATTTACAAATTTTAATATTTCAATGTTTATTTCTATCATCCATCCTTCCAATTTTTTAATAGATTCAACTGTATGGCTTGACCACTGTCTGCATTAGACATGACGGCTTAGCATGTAACGAGGATCACATGATTTAAGTATACATTGGGATTGTGTGACTTTAATAATGTGTGTAAATCAACCAGCTGACCACAGTGGTGAGTGAGGAGCTGGACGAGTCAGATTTTACTCAAGTCTTGCCATTTTTATGTGTGATCAGCTTAAATGAGCCTCTCTTTTTTTTTCTCTTTTTTTTTCTTTTTCTTCTTGCTGAAGAAGAAAGCTCGGGCCTTGTTCAACCTCACCAGCCAACATTTCTAATAAAGTACTAACTGTCAACCAGTCATTTTCTCACATTGTTGTCAAATTCTTCCAGGGATGCTCTAATACAAGCCAGCACAAAATGTGGTTGTAAGGGCTTTTCAGAACAGTGAATTTTTGGGATTTTTATGAGAATAAATTGAGCAGCTGATCAGATTTGTGGAAGTTTGACTTTTTTCAACCAATATTTCACTTTCCCTCTTGTGTCTAATTAATTTGTTTCACTCTGTAGGAAAAGAAAGAATTTTTTTTGTGTGTGTATATATATATATATATATATATATATATATATATATATATATATAATAATCCTGGTCCTGGTTTTTCATCCAGGCTAAAGACTAGTCAAAGGTTTGAAACGCTGTCACAATGTGGAGTAGGCTACACAGAGAGTATGAATTTCCCTCTACTCTGAAAAACATGTTAGGACATGCTGAGAAAATCTAACTACATATTTGTATTCTTTATCGGGAGACTTGGGGGTGGGGATCCTTATTTTCCCAATGCCACTTTATTATTATTATTATTATTATTGAGTTGTAATAGAACTTTTTGAGCTTATTAAATGTTTCAATGTCAAAAAAAAAGTCACAAACAATAATTACAATTGTATTTTTTTTTTTCCTTCAGGAGGCCAAGGTGCTGATCGTGAAGTAACTCTGGTTATGAAACATGGGGTAGAAGCCATGAATTATGAAGATGTGAGTCTATTATTTTTCTGAAATGCATTATTATTTGAATGTTCTTTTCGGTTAGATAAATCTCTCAAATGTCTTTCACTTTTTTTAAATAAAGTTGAATAATTTTTCTTTATGAAACTGCAAGTTTTGTTCATAACAACAATTGTATTTTCTATTACGTTATGTTTCAATAAAAATCCATGAGATTTCTGGGATCATGAAAATGAAACTAAATAAAAAAAAAAAATAAAATAAATAAATAATAATGAAAAGTAGCAAAATTTTTATTTTTCATATTTTTTTTTTTTTTTTTTTTATTATTCTTGAGAATTTGCTAAGAGGAACTTTGTATTTACCAAATTACAATGACCCGACAAATCACTTTTAGCCACAAGATTCAGAAATCATTACAAATGCTAGCATGTGTTGCTTGTTTTTTTACTGCACAAAACATGTCCTGCTTTTGAGTTCTAAAAATGTAGACCAGATATGCCTTTCATATTTTGCATACAGAACTCCGAAATATGTTTGGAAAATGGTATAATGTATATGTTGCTCATCTCAACTCTTAGGAAATTGTAGCTATATATATATATATATATATATATATATATATATATATATATATATATATTCTTTTTTTGAAGTTTTAATTGCAAGAAAATCTCGAAACTAGTTGTAAAAAAAAAAAAAAAAATTTTAATGTCAGTTTTTTTTGCTATCCAAAATGAACTTCGATTATGGTATAATTGATATCTTCTGAAAGAACATTTAAACTGTCATATAGTATTTGACAAAATTAATTTCTAGATTATTTAGCTAGATTAAAAAAAAAATCTAGTAGGAAAAAATTTACTTAGATGGTCATCTGTTACCTGTCCCTCAGTTCAAAGGACAGGTGTGTCGCAAGCAGAGATGGTTAGTTTAACCAAAAAACTGACTTTTTTGGTTTCATCTTCAGACAGTGAAATCACATCGAAATTTTGTACGAGACCGTTCAGTTTTTAAGTGCTATCACTACTGAGTGACCATATCCATCTAAAGAAACACTATTGAAAAAGACTTTCAGATTTTAATAAAATTAAATTTTATCAACATTTTTAGCATTGTAAGAGAAAAAGATTGAACAAAAATATGTTAAAAACATTTAATTGATTAATTTTAGGAAATAAATCTGTAGTCTATTTGTTTACAAAAGAAATGAAAAAAAAAGGAAATACAACTTGATGTCTGAAATCTATTTTGTAAGGAAGGGTAATAATTGTTTTCTAGTATACGCCAATCACGAAATAAAATTGTTGTAAACAAGAAAAATGAATAACGGTTTTTTTTTTTTTTTTCTGCTTACTTTGATTTTTGAAGGAATTTACGAAATGAACATCTTCCTGGTTGTAGTTTAAATTCTTCTAATCAAGTACAATTTCAATAATCTTTATAAAGATGGGTCACTTTGATTTTGCAAAACAAAGTAACATGTAAAATTTAATCTCCAAAAAAAAAAAAAAAAATTTTGCATTTTCGGCTGGTCGAAACAAAATACTGTTTTCTGTTTTTAAACAGATACCAAAACTTAAGTTGCCAAACCAACCAACTCGAGTAGCAAGTTGGCTTTTTTTTTCTTTTTTTTTTTCTTTTTTTTCCCTATATGTGATGATAACCACTTAAACTTGTGTGATTCTTGGAACCACTGAAATATGGATGCCCAAAAGTAGCACAAACCTGCTATTATAACAAATATGTAACAACCCTCCCTACATGAAAACACTGTCATATGACAAGCAACACTCAAATTAATTCTGTCCTTTTTCTCTGAGTCTCTTCAGTTTGCTTGCTTTTTTTTTTTTTTTTTTCTGTCTATATCTCTGAGATGAGGTAATATTATTACTTACATTATTTATCTTCTTCTCATCTTCATTGCCATATTCCCAATGTTTTGCCCATCGTATGCTCCAGCTTTCTTCGAGTGATTTTAATTTCAAAACGAACCCATTATTTCGTCCACATGGGTAGGTTGTTCTAGTTGTACGTGCCATACCTCTGCCAGAGGTCTCAGTTATTTCCCTTTAACTCAACTCTCCAAGTTGACTAGAGCAACGGTGAACCAAAACTTGAAGAGTTGAGTTAAAGCGAAATAACTGAGACCTCTGGAAGAGGCATGGCATGTACAACTAGAACAACCTACCCCAGTGAATGAAATAAAGGGTTTAGTTCAAAATTCCAATCACCTGAAGAAGGTCGGAGCATACCAAAGCGTAGTGAATATGGCGATGAGGATAACAGTCCAAATAATGAAAGTAATGTTGTGAACATTTGCCTTTTTTGATTAAGTCAGTTGGTTCAATGCCTTTTCTTTTTTCTTTTCAGTTGGCCAAGGCAGAAAAGTTGAAACCCTTAGAAGTGGAACTTCGTCGTTTGGAAGATTTGTCTAAGTCCATTGTTGATGACTTTGCTTACATGAGAGCAAGAGAAGAAGAAATGAGAGACACAAATGGTGGGTTGTTTGCCATTAGTGAATTTTTGAGGTTTGGGGGGGGGGAGGCTTAGCTGTCAGTTTCTTTTTAACACAGCTACTCAAACTGACCTCTACTAAGATCACTAATAAACAGCAAGTAATCAGAAATATAGAGCAAGCTATCTGTAAGGCCCTTTTAGCATTGGCCGGGATTTTTTTTTTTTTTTTTTTTTTAAATAGACGTCATTATAGTTACAAAATCTATTCAGGCATTTATGGTTTGTTTCTTTATACTATTTCATTTTGGGTTCATTGTGGATAAGCATTGTCCAAACATTTAAATTTTTCAATTTAATATTCATAACTTTTGTGTGTTCTTGCACACATTGAATCCAGATCGACACCTGTATGATATACAAACAAGAAAAGTCTTGTATACACAAAATATTACAAAAGATGGTATACAATTTAATAGCCATTTGTCAATGAATTTGTTTGAATGAGATTTTTTTATTCTTTTCTCTCTCTTTGTGATTACATTTACATTGTTAAAAAAAAATGTATTTTGCATGTGCACACACACATACACGTTTATAATATTTTGACTACAGCCTCTAACTTGTACACATTATTGCATATTACTATTTGTGAATATAATGTACAAATTTACTGGTGGTTCTGCAATATGAGTGATACATATTTACATGCCATGTCGTAAATAAATCTCACCTTTTTTTTTTTCTTTTTTTTTTTTTTTCCCCCTTATTTGCAACTTAATTATGTGTAATGAATGGATACAAGTGAAACAAGTTTAAAATTAAAAATAGGTTTGATGTTTTGTTCAGATATTGGTAAGTGGGTCAAGGCAAGAATCTTTCAGCACATTTTGCAAATATTTTTCTACAGATTAGATATTGAGCACTTTCTGAAAACTACTAGAATTGGACAATTTCAAGGTTGGCTTTATCCTGTAGTTGAGATATAAGGAGGCACAGTGGAGTAATGGATAGTGGCTTGGATTGAGGAATTAGAGAGCAGAGTTCGAATTCCAGTCAAATCCATTACATTCATTTACGTGCTAATAGCCCTGGGAAAGGTATGAATCCTCTTTTTCTCACCTTTACTATGGGTAAATAGCCGGACAGACCAGAGGTTCTATAGCCTTGGATAGCAACTGGTCTTGGAGAAGGACAACTCTGAATTCAAAACCTGCGAAGGGTTGTTTGGTGACCTTGTGGTTTACAGTGAACCAGGTCTCTGTATTCGGCTTATCAAAAATGTGTGGTTGGTTTTGCGCAAAGCCTTCACCACTAGAATCAAATGATTTGTGCAGGTAGTCTGGTTGTCAGTTTCTAGGAACTGAGTTGCTTGACACTCATATATCAAAAACAACGGGAGAGTGCTTATATATATATATATATATATATATATATATATATATATATATATATATATATATATATATATATATATATAGTGCAAAAATTTTTTAATTTACAATATTTTATTAACCCTTTAACTATCAATGATGGAAATGTAAGTTTCTGCCAGAACTAATAAGTTAATGGCTAATACAAGGAACTAAAACAAAATGTTCATGAGATGTCTGTTAAATCTGAAATCCTGTTATTAGGATTGGGTTTCCAGTTCCTTCTAAATTCTACTTCAACTCTATATACGTTTAACCACTCTGTCTAAACTCTGAAATTTATACTAATATTATGTTTCCAGCCCCTTAACTTTTTTTGGTTTTTTTTTGGTTTTTTTCCTTCTCTTTCACTTCCACTAGTGCCTTGTGTCTTGGTGTTATTGTCTTGCTTGGGGTGGGGGGTTTGATTCAAAAATAAAAGTTCATATTTTGCAATGAAACTATTCAAAAAAAAAAAAAAACTACACACACAGCTGGATATTTGTGTCACAAGCCTTTATTTACATATCTACATTACAGGGAAATAGTAAGCCTAGAACTATCCATTTTATTTCATTATACAGCAAACCCATTGGTCTGTTAAATGAAATCTTTATGAAGATCATTTGAAATGTCAAAAATTATTTTAAATTGTTTGTGTACCTCCGTGTCTTTTGTCATTATCTTGAATCCTCTGTTGGTGGACTCGAGGTTATCATCACCACATTGAGGTTGTGGTGTTTTCAAACACCCTATTTAGAATATTATAGACAGGTCATTTAGTTCTTTCTTTTTTTGTTTGGTATCCTTTCTGATTTTTACAGAAGAAATTTAAAAAAAAAAAAGGTTTTATTTTTAAAAAAAATCTAATTAAACAGCCAATATTTAAAAAATTAATTTCTCAGTTTCAAAATTGCAAAAATAGGTTTAATTTTATTTTCAGTATCTTTAAAGAAGATTCACTCTGACTTAAACAATTTTTTTTTTTTTTTTTTTGTTCTTCCACATTCCAAGCAATGAACAAGATTGTTACTGTGACCTTTTGCTTGTATTTCTACCACGATTATGACAGTCTTTACTTTATGGTCACGTGTTTGTAATTTGCACAAATATTGCAACACAAACCAGAAACTCCTTTGACAGAGATATTCAGAAACAACTTGACTAATCATGAAAATCTGACTTTACACTTGGCTAAATATTAAAGAAAAATGTTTTTGTGGACAAACGGAAACATAGAATGATGTACTTGTCATTATTTTTTCATTTTCTTTTTCTTTTTTTTTTTCTTTTTTTTGCAGAATCCACCCATTCACGAGTGATGTACTTCAGCATCTTCTCCATGTGTTGTCTCCTTGGATTGGCCACGTGGCAGGTTCTTTATTTGCGACGGTACTTCAAGTCCAAAAAGCTGATTGAGTAACTCCCTCCTCTCTTTTACAGCTAACCATTTCCTATTCACATCCAGCCATTCCCATCCCCAACTTTTGCTCCCCTCCCCCAATTTTCTCTCTCATTTCAATCAAGGGTTTCCCCCCCACACACACACACACCCACCTCTCCACTCTGCTGACAGGCGGTACATGAACTGATTAGAAGCCAAACAATAAAGCAGATATGCCACAAGATATAAACTCTTGCCGACAGAAGACCTCTGGCATTTTCTTCAGTGTTACAATGGCCCAAATGAAACTCCATCGTCTCTTCATTGAGGTTTAAGGTATCTGACAAGAGTAATTGCTATGCACTGATGTTTAAAATACCCATCCCACAATTCATTGCTCGTGAGTTCAATTCTCACTGAGTGCTCCATCTGGCCTTATGATGAAATTGGCTTCATCTCCCAAATAAGTATTTAACAAACTATCCAGTTAGGCTCGTCAGGCACATCTCATCCAATAAAGATATCAATATCAATTCATTTTGACAAGGTAATTAAGTTTAGCTCTTGTGGCTAAGTATTTTAATGTTCATGCCTTAACACCATATTTCTAGCCTAAGTTGTGTTGTTCAACTCTCCTAAAGGGCAAATGCATTGCTTGGCTTCCAAACACTTCATCATTGGAATTCTGTCTTTAAAAACACATTTTCTCATGAAAGCTGAGGAGACTGAACTTAAATTCAATTCTTTGATCTTTTCATGAAGATCCAAAAATGAAAAAAAAAATCCAACAACAAAGGAATTTCTTATCTAATTTTTATGCCCTGCTCACTTTTCTTTTCTTTTTCTTTCCATTCCTTTTAAGAAACTGAATCTGTAAGTTCTTCTTGGCTGACAAATGATAGCATTGTGAAGGGCATTCAGCAGGTGGAATGTGCACGTGTTGTTCTTCGTAAATGTCTGTCTACCTTTTAAAGAAAATTAGTTTTTTTTTTTTCTCTCTCTCTCTCTCTCTCCTCACAATTCTTAAACTAAATTGGCATCATTGATTTGCCATGTTCTTTTGGTGCCATTAATTAGCAGACTAAATGACACAGTCTGCAGCATCTGAGATTTGTACATCATTCTGACCAGGGTGTGGGTCAAGTGAAATGTATAACAGCAGCTGCCCAAAATATCTGTCTGCTGACCATTCACATTATCTCCTCCTTGTAATTTCAGTGCTACCCTCCCTTCTCTCGTCACCCCCCGCCCTCTATTTCACCACTTTCTTCTATCACACCACCTCATTTTTTTTTCTTCTTTGGTTTATTTTAGAGCAGAGCAAAAATAAAGGTGGCAGTTGTATGAGGAGATGCTGATAAGTTCTCAACCTAACCAACTTCCCAAAATCTTTTTCTTCTCCTCCTCCTCTCTTCCTCTTTTTCTCTCTCTCTCCTTTTTACTATGAACTTATCAGCATCCCCTTGTAAGTTAGAGATGGTATAACTAAAAAAAAGAAAAATAATTTAAGTTGTGGGGCGGGGAATCCAGCCTTCCTAATTTGGTAGCAGAAGGATATTTTATGCATTAAGTTCTCCTCCCAACAAAAAAAAAAAAAAACTTTCTCAGAAATGGGGTAATGTGGTCATTTGACCAGGTTTTGGGAAGTGGGTTGGGTCCAGAACTTTTCAGCACCCCATGTGTGTAATACCCAGTTGATGGGTCGTGTACTGCCTCTCATTCATATTTGTTTGTTTAACATTACTGTGTGTGTGCGCGCACGCGAATGTGATTGAGTATGTATGAATATATACAGAAACGTGTGTGTGTACACTTTTCATTTGTATGCAAATCTGTACATATAGATACGTATCTATATGCATATTTCTCCTTTTTATCCCCCCTCCCCCTCCCCTGCACATCAGAGGCCCGTGTGATTTGGCACTTCCTCGTACCGATTATATCCAACTGCTACCTGATGTGTTAAGACACAACTTGTCTCCCCTGTGCCAATTGTCTCTCTTGGCCTTGCAGGGGAGACGTATATCCATAAGATATAAATGGAAGGGGATTTGTAAACATTTTAATAAATTGCTGCAGCTATTGATGTTTTGATGAAGTCACAAGCGGCCCAAGCGTAAAATTTCCAATTTTTAATTCAGAATTTGGTCATGGTTTATTTTCTCTGTAGATGCTCCATAGTTTTTTGCAGCCCTGACAGAATGACTTTTTTTTTTTTTTTTTTTTTAACTAACAGTTGGTGATTTATTTTGTTACTGCCTGAGAATGTCTGAAGTGGGATGAAAGACCCTTTTTCTAATGTATACTTTATACACAATGGAACATTAGCCCCCCCCCCTTTTTTTTCTCTCTCACAAAAATCTTTTATTTATTTTTTTTTTATTTTCTTTTAAGGAAATAGTTTTTTGCCAAAATTCTCCCATCTTCTGTTCTTCATAGATTTAAATCTAAAGAACTGACAGATGCATTTTGGGCCCTTTGGAAATTGGCTTCTTGAACAAAAGTAATTTTTGGTTGGGGGTGAGGCTGTCCTCTGAACCAGCTTGAGTTGGTTGTGGGCTTTGTAGTCTTTTGTCTGTAATCATTCTAGAATATTCTTCATCATACCTGCTCTCTCAGTGAATAATTTTTTCTTAGTCCTTCCATAGCTGCAAAATTAAAATGGAGATGAAAACATGTTACCAAATATTTCAGTCAACTTCTACACATGCACATACACAAAAAAAACTAGTAGTGGATACGCGTATTTGAAATGGGCACACCCATTTTTATTTTAGACAGTGTCTCTTGGCCAATGCATTTGAGAAATCTTTAAAGAAAATGTGCTCTCTAGCAGTGATTGAATCTGTATTCCGTTTCATAGGAAAAAAACACGGTTTGATCTGGTATACCTTACCATTCAGCTACTTATATAGGAAACATTTATCAATCTAATGTTTCACAGAGAATGAGATATGGAGAGAGAGGGGGGGAATTTTCGTGTTTGATTTTCATTGCTTAATGAGGCTTCATATGCATTTGACTTGTTAAACAACATTTCTCTAATTTATGGTGTTCCGAAATCAAGGAGATATCTAACCAATGAAAATCAGACACAGAAATAAAAATACCAGAATTTCTTTCATATCTCATTCTCTGATGAAGCTTTAATAAAAGTGAAACCTGTTAGATTAATAGACATTTCCTATATGTTCTTTATCCTATCATTCTGTCGGATTTAGATCCATATTTGATCTGACTTTTTCTCTGAGAAATTTTAAAAAGCTGAGCTAGAGCATTTACAGTGAGGGGATCTTCCCTTTAACTTCTTCAACCCATAGACTTGACCACTATCACTGGATATTTGGGGTGAATTTCCCTATTTCCAAACTGTCTATATAACAAAACCAGTCAGCAATAATGGGCAGCAAATGGCCAGTACAAAGTTGCTCCTATGGGAACAGATTTATTCTACATACATGTTAGGCTGTGTAATTGTTTTTGGTTATTTAAAAAATTGAGTTCAATGAGTTTAAAGAAGAAAAAAAATAAATAAAGACAAATTGATGTTTGTTACTATAATGGTTTCAATTTGAAAAGGTTAATGTCACAATTACTTTCACTCTAAGCGGTGGGAAAGAAAGACCCCCACGGCATTTGTTAATTGTTTTCAGTGTGGTTTGCAGCTGTGAATAATGTGAATGTGCAAGGGAAATTTTGAATTCCTTAGTCAATGACAACATATTGTTAATAGTAAACTGTGGGGGTCTGCTTTGAAATTAACCTTTTAAAGAAATGGACTTTTAGGAAAGGAAGATAAGGCTCACTATAGGGCAGTGGTTAACAATCTAACCAGTGTACTATTACTACAACAGTGGGTACCGTAATGTGTGGCCTTGTGCCAGACTAAGTTTAGTAAATAGTTAATAATACTGATGTTTGCTTTCTGTGTGTGTGTGTGTTTTGATAAGAGAAATAGGGTAAACATAAAAATATTATTCTTTTCCCCCATCCCAAAGCCATTTGTACCATTGCCATAAGTTGTTTGTTTGTTAATCATGTCTCCAGAGCCCCACTGACATTACTTACCCTCCTACACACACCTGGCTGCAAATTTCTTACATTAAAATGGCTGCAGCACAAGATCTATTCTTTGGCAAAAAAAAAAAAAATATAGCAAATAACTTTCAAGAGAAAAAAAACAAAATAAACGGTGTGTAAATATTTCATTTCTTAAACTTTTTTTTTTTTTTTTTTTTCTGAATAAATTTAAATTAACAAAATTAAAGATTTTGGGGTTTTTGTCTTTTTATGCAAATTTAGTGGTGGTGAGAGCATTATACAGCAAGTCACAAGATCAGCTGTTTAATATTTTCTCCACATTGTTGAATTGTGTGCCATGATCATCTACATCATTAAAGAGAAAATGTGAAGAAAGAGGCTGCATTTATTTTGCTAACAAAAGATGCCTTCCAGAAAGTAAGTAAAGTATTAAAATATAAGGACATTTCATCAAGCAGGGGGAGTGCTGAACAGATATGTAATATCAGACCTCCTCAATGACGGATTAATGGGCTATTTCCTCACTCTTCTTGATACAACAGAGATGTGATTCTACAAACCTGAGAATATTAGGCTGGGGGGAGGAGAACTAGAAAGATGAGACAGCATCACTTGATGATGTAGATTCAGCCATTCATAGAAGTAAATTTCATTTGCTCATCACCAAATGCATCAAGGTCAATGGTCACTTTGTCAAAAAATGAAAATTAATGGGAGATAACTCTTTTCTTTTTCTTTTTTTTTTTTTTTTTTTTAAGCATTTAAAAATAGGTACTAGTTAAATGAAAATGACTTTCTTCCATTATCACTTCCATTACTTTAACTACCTTCACTACTCAGTTTTGTTTATTCTTTTAAAAAGCAGTGATTAGTTGAAATAAAATTATGAGTAAAATTATGTTTTATTGAGAATTGAAGACAATAAATTTGTTTATTAGGATGTTTGGCAAAACATCGACTAATTGTCACTTAATTCAAACTTTGTAAAATGGTAAATAATCAATTTCTTTATAGTTGGTTCACATTTTAATTTAATAAATGTTTATAAATTTATGAATAAAAAAACTTTCATTTATTTTATAAATTGGGAAATGATAAATATTGCATTCTAAAATTATTCTTGTAAATAAAGTGTTTAATATTTTTTTAAATTTTGAAGAACAAAAAAATATGTATAAATTCACTTTTATATGTTTAGGTTTCATGACAATTCTAATAATTGCTTTTTAAAACAAACATTGCCAATGGTTGAAGGTAGTTAAAATAATGGTGTCAAGAGAAAAACTGTCTTTGACACTTAGTTTTTTTTTTTTTTCTGGGCACAAAAGTTTCTTTTTTTTTTTTTTCTATCTTTTGTTTTTGGCAACATACTGAGATTGTCATTTGTTACTTCATATTTTGGCCTGTTAACATTTTTAAAAAAAAATGAAACTAAATTTGTTTTAAATATTTAATTTCATTACACAAAAGTTCTGTATTAATTCAATTTTTCTTTTCTTTCTTTAATCATTTTATTTATAATTTATTTTCATTGCCTCTTGCAAAAAAAAGCCAAAATATTAAACACCATTATTTAAAGAATGAAGCTTTCAATGATGAATTATTTTTGTGTGTATATGGGCAGTGGGTACTTATTCATGGCTGTCTGACTGAAAAAGACTTGCAATTCATTGGTGTCTGAAATACAGTGCAACCTTGGTTCTCAAACATCTCAGATGTCAAACAAATCAGTTTTTGAACAGAATTTTCAAGATGAAAATGCCTCGGTTCTCAAACAACATTTCCAAACCAAGTTAACCTGAACAGAATCATTTCTTAGTTAACCACCGTGTTGTATACATTCGTATGTTGTGCTTTTCTTTTCCGATTATATTATACTGTTTCCTTTTTTTTTTTTTTTTTTTTTTTTTCCTCTTCATTAGTCCTCAGTCATGGCTCCAAAAAAAAAGTATCAGTGATACTGGTAAAGTAAAATGAAAAGAAAAACAAGTCTTGATGATATTATCTCTTCCTATTTCAAAAGTTTGCAAAATCAACGATGTATACTATTCTTATAAATAAAAAGATGATCATGTCTTTCCTTCCACTTTCCAACTTGCTCTAAGTTTGCAGGGATTTAGTAGACAATGGTTATACCAACATGAGTGCTTGGCAGCACACTCTTGTAGCTCAATCTTGTACCAATCAAGAAATATGCTAGCTCAACCAGTAATAATGAATTGTTAAAGTTAAACACACGGACCCACAAACCAAAAAAAATGCTGTTTTTTTTTTTTTTTTTTTTTAAAAAAAAGCTATTTTTAGAAATTTAATAAAATCCAAACATATAAAACTGAATTAATGCATTCTCTTTTTCCTTCAAGAGTTTACAAGAAAAGTATAAAACACTCTCCTTGTAAATAAATATATTCATCTTGTCTGGTTTCCGCACATCGAAAGCACCTTTCACAACTGATGTTACAGTGTAACCCGGATATAAGAGAGATTTTCTCTGGTTCCAAATTAGAGCCTGTGTTAATGTATATAAAATAGACCAAACCCGGATATAAGAGAGATTGTCTCTGGTCCCAAATTAGAGCCTGTGTTAATGTATATAAAATAGACCAAACCCGGATATAAGAGAGATTGTCTCTGGTTCCAAATTAGAGCCTGTGTTAATGTATATAAAATAGACCAAACCCGGATATAAGAGAAACCCGGATATAAGAGACTTCTTCTCTGGTCCCGACAACTCTCTTACATCCGGGTTACACTATTCCAGTTCCATACCTACACTGACTAGGGGCGAACATATGCCCAGTATTGTTCATATACAAGTCTGTGCCACCGACTCTAAATAGAAGGTCTTCTCTCAACAGCTCATCGTGGAAGGGGATGTAACTCCTGGTGCTTACAGCACCGCGTACAATCAACACTGCTTCTTTTATTGGGCTGACCTGATTCTCTGTTACAATAAACAGTCTAAGAAATAGTGTTTAATACTTTTGTTGTCAATTCTCAAGGAGAGAAAAAGAAAGTATAAATTCAGATGCTCACAACCTATTTTAGTAAATTTGTTTAAGTGTCCAGAAATTTTTTTTTTTTCCTTTATAATTTACAAGGTGCGATGGATAAATTGTCGTCTAAATGAGACAAAAAATGAAAATGACATCTCATTTTAATAGACATATTTACCAAAATTGCACAAAAATAACCTGACATATTAAAGTGTAAAATTATTTAATAAAATCGCCATTGGCTTCTACCACAGCCCCCAGATCATCTTTGGTGTTCAACTGTGCCCAACACTTAATAATCAAGGGGTTTGTACTCTTGAGAAGTTAGGTGGCCAGATGTAAGGGGTTATGTGGCCGCAGAAATTGGCTGACAACCATGACTGAGTTCACCTGTTTGTGTGGCATAGTGCGGAGTCCTGTGACCAGACATAGGGTCTTCTAACAGCCACCCTCTTGAGCTAGGGCAGCACTACATCATCAAGGCACTTGATGTAGCCCTCTGTGTTGGGACTTAAGCCCTGTGGGAAGATGAATGGAGGTACAACATTGCCATCACTAATAATCACTCCAAACACCATGGTTTTGTTGGAATATGTCATCTAATTCTTTCTGAATCTTCTACAGTGTCCTTAGATTGACATCCAAACACTTTGAAATGTTTGTATCAGAGCTTCCGGCATGAATGCCAAGCAGTACGTCATGCCGTTTCCAAATTTCTAGCAGAGTGAATTGCATCATGGTGCTCTTTTTCGGGTTTTTTTCTCATCAGGTGGTATCAGTAATTGTCTGCTTGTTTTCTAATTTTCATTATTTTTATATTAAATGAAAAAAATAATTCAATAAATTAATTTATAAAAAATATCTTATGTGCTTTTTATTGGTTTTATGTTGCTATTTTCTTTACATTATTCAGACTGTTGTCCTCATCTTTCTTGCCATATTTATTACAATGTTTCAGCCGTTGTACACTCTAGCCTTCTTCAGGTGGTTGGAATATCAAACTGAATCCTTTATTTCGCTCACTGGGGTAGACTGTTCTAGTTCCATATGCCATGTTTAATTATCTCCTGTTAATTCCCTCCTCCAAGTTCTCCATTGACTTAACCAGGTATTGAACTCACACTCTTTGGGTCCTATCACTGGATCTAACTAACCCCTTTATCCATGTGTCCTTGAGGACATCTGTATATGAATTTGTGGGTATTATAAACCTAATGTCTTCAGCAATCATTTTTTTTAGCAGTGCTCATATTGCAATTTTTTAAAGTTATCATTGCATGTTTTTACCAGAGCTCATATTGCAATTTTTATTGTTTTTATCGCTTTTCTCTGGCAGTCCTTATTACTGGTTCCCATATTGTATTCATTTCTATGCTTGCTCAGCTCAGGACATTTTTGTGGCCTAGAACAGTCTACCCCAGAGAGCGAAATAAAGGGTTCAGTTCGACATTCCAAACGGCCAGAGCATGCAACGGCCGAAATGTTGTAATAAATATGGCGACAAAGATGAGGACAATAGTCCGAATAATGTAAATAGTGTACATAATACCTCATCTCGGAAATATAGACAGGTACTGAAAGGCCGAAATGTTGTAATAAATATGGTGACAAAGATGAGGACAATAGTCCGAATAATGTAAATAGTGTACATAATACCTCATCTCAGAAATATAGACAGATACTGAAGGGCCGAAATGTTGTAATAAATATGGCGACAAAGATGAGGACAATAGTCCGATTAAAGTAAATAGTGTACATGATACCTCATCTCAGAAATATAGACAGATACTGAAGGGCCGAAATGTTGTAATAAATATGGCGACAAGATCAGGACAATAGTCCGAATAATGTAAATAGTGTACATGATACCTCATCTCAGAAATATAGACAGATACTGAAGGGCGAAATTTGTAATAAATATGGCGACAAAGATGAGGACAATAGTCCGAATAATGTAAATAGTGTACATGATACCTCATCTCAGAAATATAGACAGATACTGAAGGGCCGAAACGTTGTAATAAATATGGCGACAAAGATGAGGACAATAGTCCGAATAATGTAAATAGTGTACATGATACCTCATCTCAGAAATGTAGACAGATACTGAAGGGCCGAAACGTTGTAATAAATATGGCGACAAAGATGAGGACAATATTCCGAATAATGGAAATAGTGTACATAATACCTCATCTCAGAAATATAGACAGATACTTAAAGGCCGAAACGTTGTAATAAATATGGCGACAAAGATGAGGACAATAGTCCGAATAATGTAAATAGTGTACATAATACCTCATCTCAGAAATATAGACAGGTACTGAAAGGCCGAAATGTTGTAATAAATATGGTGACAAAGATGAGGACAATAGTCCGAATAATGTAAATAGTGTATATAATACCTCATCTCAGAAATATAGACAGGTACTGAAGGGCTGAAACGTTGTAATAAATATGGCGAAAAAGATGAGGACAATAGTCCAAATAATGTAAATAGTGTACATAATACCTCATCTCAGAAATATAGACAGATACTGAAGGGCCGAAATGTTGTAATAAATATGGCGACAAAGATGAGGACAATAGTCCGATTAAAGTAAATAGTGTACATGATACCTCATCTCGGAAATATAGACAGATACTGAAGGGCCGAAATGTTGTAATAAATATGGCGACAAAGATGAGGACAATAGTCCGATTAAAGTAAATAGTGTACATGATACCTCATCTCAGAAATATAGACAGATACTGAAGGGCCGAAACGTTGTAATAAATATGGCGACAAAGATGAGGACAATATTCCGAATAATGGAAATAGTGTACATAATACCTCATCTCAGAAATATAGACAGATACTTAAAGGCCGAAACGTTGTAATAAATATGGCGACAAAGATGAGGACAATAGTCCGAATAATGTAAATAGTGTACATGATACCTCATCTCAGAAATATAGACAGATACTGAAGGGCCGAAACGTTGTAATAAATATGGCGACAAAGATGAGGACAATAGTCCGAATAATGTAAATAGTGTACATAATACCTCATCTCAGAAAAATAGACAGATACTGAAGGGACGAAATGTTGTAATAAATATGGTGACAAAGATGAGGACAATATTCCGAATAATGGAAATAGTGTACATCATACCTCATCTCAGAAATATAGACAGATACTGAAGGGACGAAATGTTGTAATAAATATGGCGACAAAGATGAGGACAATAGTCCGAATAATGGAAATAGTGTACATGATACCTCATCTCAGAAATATAGACAGATACTGAAGGGACGAAATGTTGTAATAAATATGGTGACAAAGATGAGGACAATATTCCGAATAATGGAAATAGTGTATATAATACCTCATCTCAGAAATATAGACAGATACTTAAAGGCCGAAACGTTGTAATAAATATGGCGACAAAGATGAGGACAATAGTCCGAATAATGGAAATAGTGTACATGATACCTCATCTCAGAAATATAGGCAGATACTGAAGGGACGAAATGTTGTAATAAATATGGCGACAAAGATGAGGACAATAGTCCGAAAAATGCAAATAGTGTACATGATACCTCATCTCAGAAATATAGACAGATACTTAAAGGCCGAAACGTTGTAATAAATATGGCGACAAAGATGAGGACAATAGTCCGAATAAAGTAAATAGTGTACATAATACCTCATCTCAGAAATATAGACAGATACTGAAGGGACGAAATGTTGTAATAAATATGGTGACAAAGATGAGGACAATAGTCCGAATAAAGTAAATAGTGTACATAATACCTCATCTCAGAAATATAGACAGATACTTAAAGGCCGAAACGTTGTAATATATATGGCGACAAAGATGAGGACAATATTCCGAATAATGGAAATAGTGTACATAATACCTCATCTCAGAAATATAGACAGATACTGATATTTTCTTATTGCATGTGTGTGTGTGTGTACATCTGTATGTGTGTTTATGTGCACGTGTGTAGAATGCAGTTATTTCTTCTTTATATGAGTTTCTTGTAACCTTATCTTCTATCACTATTTCTTTTCTTTTCTTACTTTTATCTTTCGGCTCTGATATAAAATTTTGTTCTTGGGAATGACAGTGGAGTGGAAGTGGTAAACAGTGGTAAAAATGGGCTCTCAACGTCACTGAGTGGACTCGGAGATGATTCACAGAAAACTCAGACATGGGCATGCAACATAGACGTATGGATGGGAGAATGGGATATTCTGGTATAGCCCGTTTGGTTTCACTGTGGCCAATTCGACATAGGAATTTCTCGCCAGAGGGATGATTAGGCATCAGATTACTACTTCGGTGTTATAATCAAATTTTCTCTCTCTCTCATTTAGTAGTCAAATTAGTACTTCATCGTTATCTGCTCAAATAGTCCAATTTAAGTAAAAGAGTAATTGGTGGCATTTTTAAATCATGAAATTTCTCGAAGAGTTGATCGCTGGCTATCCACCTCCCCACCACACCATGATGAACAAATCAGAAAAAGTTATAATGGAAGTTAGATCATTAGATCCTATTGAGTTCCTGAAGGGTGTTGCTTATAATTAGGAAATCAAGAAGTAATTTCTAAGGTTAAATATCTTTACTAAGTTTTTTTTTTTTTTTGGAATACAGTATTTTTAATTTAAGTTTTTAATTTATATTATTCCATTAGTGTTTTAATAGGATCCTTAATTCCCTACATGAATAAAAAGTCATATTGAAAGTTGGGTGCTTTCAATGCCTTTATCCTTTTTTTTAGGGTGGGGGTTGCCTCCAGTCAAAGACAGTGACATCGAAACAGCCTGACGCCTAAAGGGCTGTGCTGAAATATTTCAATTATTTTTCTGACACTGAATCAGTGACGCCAAATAGGAAACACTGAAATGTACCAAATTCTATAGAAGAAGCTGGTCAAACTGTTGATGATAATTTCAGAATAAACGGTAGTTGACTTATGCAACAAATATGACCTACTTTATATGAACACCTTTGACTTACAAATTCACTCACAGTATAATCTGTCTTTGACCAGGTTTTTCATTACTGAGGAATTCTGCCGTTCAATTGGAGCAGTTTAAATTCAGCCCACCCAAAAATTAATATTAGCAATAGCAATTGGGTGCAACTGAGGCACATCCTCAAATAGCGGGGGGGGGCTAACAATTTCAATGGGGTGATGTCCTGAAAAGGGACTGTATAATAAATAATATGATTGTAATAATTTAAACTATTTTTATTAAAGTTTTTTATGAAAGATATATATATATCCAAGAACAGATAGTAAATAGTAAAACGTTGCTGAGTGTTATAATGGACAGGAAGTAGTGGAGAGCCATTGTCACCAACAATTTGGACTCAAAACCAGCACTAAAGAATTATTCATCAAACAAAAATATTTCATTAAAATCGGATGAAAACTGTGGAAATGCATAAACAACATCTGATCGCACACATGCACACATACATACACACGCACATTTTGAGAATTGTAGATATAATTAATTATATAAATTTAACTGTATAATAATATTATTATTGTAATAATTTAAACCTGTTTATTTTTATTAAAGTTTTTATGAAAGATATATATATATCCAAGAGCAGATAGTAAATAGTAAAACACTGCAGAGAGTTATAATTGACAGGAAGTAGTGGAGAGCCATTGTCGCCAACAATTTGGACTCAAAACCGGCGCTGAATAATTATCTATCAAACAAACAAAAATTCATCAAAATTGGATGCAAACTGGAAACTCATAAACAACATCAAATCACACACACACACACTGAGAATGATATTCATTGATGCATTTCAAGTGTTTTAGACGGCTCGTGCAAGATTTTTAAAAATCAACACCTGTATAATGAGCAATGAGTAGCAACCATAAGCAGTGATGCACCAAAAGTCAATATAACAGAAGCATATTATTATTTACACCTGGACTATTGACCTCATCTTTGTTGTTATTATCACGTTTCGACAGTTGTCTCTTCTGGCATTCATCAGGAGTTTGTCACTCCAAGCAACCTTCAGGTAGATTGTTCCGCTGACAACATATAGAAGTATCTCATCTAGTTCATATTTAGTATGGTTCAATTATTGCTGGCTTATGCTGAAACACTAGTTCCCATAAAATCGCCAAAGTTAAGCAACGTCAAGCCTGGTCAGTGCTTAGATGGGTGACCACTTGGGAATACCAGGTGCTGGAAGCTTAGATGTGCAGGTAGTTGAGATTTTACAAGCGTAACTTAGATGTGGTATATGGCCAAAAGTATGGGGCACCCAGTGAGGACCGAACTGACGACTCAGTCCCAATTGTTCTAGCGAGACAAGCTTGCTAACCATTACACCATGCCGAGGTGCCCATATGTGCAGGTAGTTTAATGGATAATGGCTCAGAATTGTTAATCAGAAAGCCAAGTTTCAATTCCGGTCGTGTTTGTTATATTCCTTCACATGCAAATACCCTTCGGAAAGGTATGACTCCACCTCTTCTCTCCCTAACTTTGGGTTAATTAGTAAAACTTGTATCACTAAAATACTATTATCTCAAATAATTTTTTTTTAAATCAAATAAAGTAAAATTGCGTACAAAATATTTCAATTTTGGCATTAAAATAGCCCATGGAGTTTGAGATATGCTGCTAACAAAAATGACTGATCAATTACTGATCACTACTTTTTGAATAAGTCAAAGAATGCATTACCCGACCCAGGGATTGAACCTACAGTTACTAGGTTACCAAATTCAGGGACCAACACTTTAAGCCTTTAGGCTGTTATGGTATAATGAAGGCCAGAGGTCACAACAGCCAAAATAGTAACAGAAAAAAGAGGACAATAGTCCACAGTTAATGATCCCAGAATGATTTCATCCCAGAAATTCAGAGATCTACATAATTGTAATGGTAGGTGACACTACTATAACTTTACATCTCCGAAATGTCCACACAGAAGTGATATTTTGAAATGTCTTTTCTATGATGAGAGATCCTGTCATTACTTAGAATTAAGTTAAAAAGTGAACACTGCACAAATTGACCAGACTTCAAAAGAATAAATCATTGGATGTTGCTATATAGTATCAAAAGTATTTTGAGTTTTCCCTCTTTTGGCAGGAGCTAGACAAGTTGGATACACTAAGTCATCAAATAACACATTTGATAATTGACCCTACATGGGTCAATTATCAAATGTGTTATTTGATGAAGGCAGCGAGATTTTAAAAAAAAACAAAAAACAAAGGATATTTAAACTTGGTAACACAATGGGTTCCCCTTTAGGACACATGAAATCAAGTGGGCTATAAATGATCTTATCAAGCACGATCTTACAGAATGCAGAGGCTAGGTCAGGATGGTAAGGGATTGGTCAGAATACCTTATGGGTATGAAATTCTGACAGTGACGGATTGACTTTGCATCAGTTTTGGATATAGGACCAAAAAAGTGCAAAGACAGCAATGAGCTGGAAGAATTATGAAGTGTTAATATGCTTTCCGTGCCCTGATACCATGAAGAGGTTAGGCCACACAGGGTAGAATACTAAGTCAATGAGTGGACATTCCCCTGAAGTTCTTCCTCCTATTACCTGCTACCTGCTACCATCCCCTGTCCTTATATGATAAAATGAAAAAGCAAAAGTTTCATTGATACTGTCTATGAAGTTGTAGTGGGGATGGTGGGGGCTGAAGCTAGTGTTGATGTGGAATGCAACAATGACAGTTTTTATGATTGTGTAGACAGTAAAATTTACAAATGAATTCTTCAAAGCAACAACCCAATATCAACAAAGAAAAAAAGAAAGGAAAGCTTTCAGGATCAAGTGCCATTTGGTCAGAAGTTAAGGAATTCCGTTCGCTTTTTCTCTCTTCTTTTTAAACTATTTTTCACCCAGTACAAGACCAAAGAGTCACTCAAGGTAGAGGATTACTGAATGAGGTTCTTTTATTAGTGGAAGAGGTAAATGTAGATTAGGAGGATTTGTAGGATAGATAATGGTTGATCCTAGACTTGAAGACATTATGAGTGTAGCAATCAAGGAAGAATCCTCAAGGGAGTCTGTTCGAAAAAGTAGATGTTATTGGAAAATAGGAGCCATATTTTATTTTCTCGCTGTTTCACCTTCTATCTACCTTGTGAGCAGACAATGGGCAGTTCCTAGTTTTTATTTACACTGATCAGTGATAGTAAGATGAATAATTATATCTAAACAAATGAGGAAATAATGTGTAAAAGTGGAAAAGCTATTCTGATATGTTTTGCTTCATTACAGCGGGCGTCTTCAGGTTGGAATGAAAGACAAAGCTATGTGTAAAGAAAGCGCATTGGAATCCTGAGTAAAAGGTAAAAAATGTCCTTCTCGGTTTCAGAATTTTTTTCTTTTTTGTTTCATACTGAAGATGTTAATATCTGCTGGATTTGAAATTCACCCACTCTGAGAATTGATTGATTCATTTCTTATGGCTTATCAACCCTTTACAGGTTATTTAAAGCCAGAAAATATGTTTAGATTGTAAGAATGGTTTAGTGATAGAAGTCATACTAATTAATCCATAGGTGGGGGAAAGAGGTAGATTCATGCCTAATCAGAATTTGATAAACAAATAAAAAAAATATAATGTGGATATAAATTGGGGGATTACTTCTATAATACAATCAGTATATAAACTGATCCCTCACTTTATGGTCACGGTAGTTTCCATCCATTTATATTCCAGAGAATGTAAATAAATCTAAAAGTCATGCCTGTGTAGCTAATCAGTATTTCATTGATTGATTCGTTTTCTATGGCTTATCAACAAACAAGAAATTATAATATAGATATAAAGCGGGGGATCAATTCTGTATTTAAATCTATATATAAACTGATCCCTTACTTTGTGGCCAGAGTAGTTTCTATACAATTATATTCCAGAGTATGTAAATAAATCTAAAATACATGCCTAATCAGTATCTGATTGATTGATTGATTGATTGATCTGTTTTCTACGCCTTATCAAATTTTTACAGGTTATTTAAAGCCAGAAAATATTTTTAAATTGTAAGAATTCTGTTTTTTGTTTTTTTGTTTTTTTGAAACAATCTATATTTTATTTAGTTGTGTTAACTCGGACATTGATGTGTTTCACGCCAATCATCAAAGTCGGAAGGTCATTGGTCAGGCATCCTGTGTCATGATTAGCTGCTCAATGCTGGTGGTTGTTGGGCAAGTCAAGCCATCTTGCTCCATGGCTAATTGTCCATAATAGTTGGTCACTTATGAATTCTTGTTTTGCTCGCCAGCAGTGTTCCACAAAGTGCATTCTGAATTCATGTAAGACTGTAGAACTATCAGGGATGGGTCCATAGAGTTGCAATTTAGTTGGATGTTTTCTCCAAGAGATGTTATAGCTCTCAGCATCCGATTGTAGATTCCATCAAGCTAAAACTGTAGGATTTTATTTAATGTCT
>CAHIKZ030004721.1:0-64514 GCA_903632075.3 Acanthosepion pharaonis | reverse complement strand
AATGTCAGGTCTCAAAAGACATACGTTAAGACACACTGGCAAGAAAACCATTCAGCTGTAAAATTTGTGAATATAAGTGTTCCCAAAAAGTCATATCTCAGAAAGCACACTGGCGAGAAACCATTCATAAAATTTGGCACACTGAGAAAAAGAAACGATTCCTCTGTGAAATCTGTGGACTGAAATTTTACCTTAATGGAAATTTCAAAAGACATATGTTAAGACACACTGATGAGAAAGCACTCAACCGTAAAATCTGTGCATTTCAATCTTCTAAGAAAGGAGATCTCAATAAACACACTGGAGAAAAATGTTTCCATTGTGAAATCTGTGAATCTAAGTTTTCCCAAAATTCCTCTCTCAAACAACACATGTTAACTCACACAGGAGAGAAACCATTCCAATGTAAAATTTGTGGATACAAATTTTCTCGAAAAAAACATTTCAATCAACACATGTATAGACACACTTGAGAGAATACTAGTGATATAAATTTAACCCAATAGTTCACCAAAGGGCTACGCAAAACAATATTAGATAATTTTGTTAATAAATATACCAATATACAGAATGTGTACAAATATGATATGTGACAAATTTGAAATTTGCAGCAAAGTTTGAATTAGACAGAATCCATAAGCCATTAAAAGCACCATATATTCAGGTCCCTTTTGAAGTCCTTGAACAGGCGTAAAAATATTATCTGATGAGAATGAATGATGACATGCAAATCCAAGAAATCATTCATAGTTTAGAAGCATTCATTGAAACACAGAAGCAAGTCACTCAATACCACAGGAATATATCAGAGAGGAACAAGAATAACAAACAAATCCATCCTTTATCAAGGAAACGTAAAATTAAATCAGACAGAAGAGTTTCTTAGAAGAAACAAAATGATTATTTTTATTATTAGCATGCCCTGATCTGGGTTGGGGGTCTGTATTGGCTCCTCTTCAGAAAATAAAGGAAATAGCTCATTCAGACATCTCTTTAACAATATTGCAGTAACAAGTCTTCTGATTGGTTAAAAGATTGTTAATAGATGAGCCAATGATGGCTTTGCTTCATTTCCACCATGGTAGATAATTATGAAATTCTTTATCTTTTGACAATGAACCTCCAACATATATCACCGAATATATCAAGTGGCATCAAGTACTACAAAGAGCCCATTATCTTATGGACATATTTCGTGATTCTTTTGATAAACTTCACGGCATTTGGGGATGACTTCCACAAAGAAGACGATTCCCCGGGGTTTACCCAGTATCATCCTTGGTTTTTCAGTTGCAGTAACTCTTTTTTGAGTGTCTACCTCATTCTTTTCTACCTCTTGCTTCAAATCTTTGAAGACCTCCATCATAAATGTTGTTGGGTTCTATGTCTGTTTTATGATTTTTTTCTTTGCCTTTCGCAAAGTCTTATTTTGGCGATGACCTGCCTGGTTGATCTGACTTTGGGCAGGCCCCAAAAGATCCTTCTGATGGCCCAACTTTTATTGGCCACATTGAAGAAACAAAAAGAATTTCAATGGCAGACAGTGTTGAAACAAATGATGAACAAAAAGAAACAACTAAAATGAAAAAAAATCAAAACTGCAAAGAAAAAAAAAGTTTAACAAGGAAAAGAAAAAACAAAAATAATATAATTAAACAAAAGTAGTTTTAAAAAAGTCATCAAGGAAAAAAGAAATCGAGAAACATATCGTGAAAAAATGCTTCCTGTCTGGCAAAAACAGTTTTTCACAGATAAAAAAAATGACAAGAAGTTAATCATGTAAGGAATGACTACAAAAGTATCCCTTTTCTCAAATTCATAGGCAAAGCATAAGAATGAATGCTTGATTTCTTCCTAGCCAATGAGATCAGCCACTTCTAGCTTGTCTGTATCCTATTTGTGTTTTAATACCATTCTTAGTTTGTGACATATTTGCCTTATTTCTGTTAATTTGCCTATTTTTGTTTGACATCTATTATTTGCTTAATACTTTTGCTCTTTTCTTTCTTTTATTATTGTTTCTACAGAATATGTCAATTCAATTTGTTGGTCATTGCTTTGCTAATTACATTTAATCATGGATAATTACTCTAAAATTTATCATCTAAAAAAATCTTACATTAATTCATTCATTTTCATTCACCACAATAAAGTCGAAAAGAATGACATTAATGAATGGTAGAGGTGAGCGGTTTGGAAATTTTGGTTTTGGTATCGATTTTGGGATTTTTTTGGTTGATACCTCAATTTATTTTCCTTTCTAAAGAAGCCATTCATTCTCTTGTGTGATGATTATTAGTTATTATTCAGCATTTAGTTGAATTATGCCACTTTTTTTTTAATAACGATGGTGTCAACATTGTGAATCAATCATTATCTATGATGCTATGAATAATACAAGTTTTAAAGAGTTGACTGTGACAATCAAACTTCTGTGATTTGCTTGAAACAGTTAATTCTTTAAAAAAGTGACCAAAAAATTCATGAAAGACTTAATAATAAACTTCCAATCTTTTATTCTAATTCTTTGACCCTCAGAAACTAAAATACAATTCAGTAGTGAAATAAATTAACAACCATAAAATTTATTTTGACAAACAAAATTAAGCAAACATTTATCATAAGATAAAATACTGTCAAAATTATTCAACAGATAAAAAATTTAATTTTGTATAGAAAGAATGTTTCTCCTTCATTGTCTTGGTTGTGATTGAGAAAAAATCAGTTTTTCAATGTGAATAGGTTTTGGCCTCCATCTCTGGTCACTGATGACAAGTCCAACCTTACTGAAAAAGGATTGGTAAAAAAAGTAATTATTTGGCTAAAGTTATTTTTGCTTTTATTTAGTCATGGAATTCATGACTTTTAATCATTAATCTTTCAAATAATTTGTCAACAATAAATAAATACCATGCAACACTGGAGAGAAACATTTCAATGTGAAATATGTGGAATTTGAATGTCCCATACTGGCAATTGACCTATCCATTGTAAAATTTGGTAGTTATTAAAACCACATCTCAAATGACACATGTTAACACCAATATGAGAAAAACAATTCCTTTGTTAGCTGTAAGCAGACACTTTTCTCGAAGAAGGACTTTCTACGTTGTATATAGCAAGACTTTCTGAGGGAAAACATTTCAATGCAAAAAATAATATCTGGTTTAAGGTGTTCTTATGTTGTACTGTTTTATGATCGGATTCCATTATGAGAAGAATTGTTGCTGATGGCTGGCACACACGTCAATATCTCATCAATATTAATTTGGTCATTATGGACAAGGACTATTATACTGTTAAACCCGAAACACCTAGGCCTAAGAACATGAGTGATGATGTTTGCCAGAGCATTTGAGAGTTGTATTTCACAAAATCTCAATTTTATCCCCTCTCATTTCTTTTTTCTTCTCTTGAATTCAGAACACTATAATCACTTGACTGTATCCCTTTTGCATATTTTGGGAACAATTTGCTTTATTCTGTCCTCTCAATTATATGCATATATTGTCTAGTTTTATTTTACTCTTTTCTATCTTTCTTTCATCCACTTGTTATTATAGTCTATACGCTTAACAATGGCCAATTATTCCATAATTTTCTCAAAATTCACCCTAAAAAAAACGAAAAAAACACACGTTTACTTCCTCTTCATAAAGGTTTCTATTATAAGATTTTACATGTTACATTTGCTTGGAATTCTGCACTAAATAATGTACACCTGTGTGAATGCATTCACATCTGACTTGTTTCATAATATTTTCTTTTGATATAAATTTACCATGGCATGAAGTAATCCCTACTGTAAATCCTTAGGCAGTCGACCTATTTGATCTTCCATAAAAATATAATTTAACAGTTGTTAAAATAAACTTTTTTTTAAAAATACTTTTCATATGAAAAATCCCCAAAACTCAAGTTTTTCTATTCTTTTAAACACATTTTTATTTTTTTTAAAACTATTTTTTTGTCAACAAATAGAATTTCAAAATCACACGGAAATATTTAAGGTAAATTTTTGAAAGATTCATATTTTTGCTGTCAAATCTGAAAGAAAATAATGTATTTTATTTAAATATGCTGTCCTGAATTACAGCAGTAATTATATTTTTATCATTTTAAATTATTTTTGTAATGTTTCAGGTAAACGTATAAAATTTGCTACTTTGCTATTGCAAAAAACTTTTATTAAAAAATAAAATAAATTATAAAATTAGTAATAATAAATTATAGAAAAAATAAATTATCAAAACTTTTCATAGATCTGGTGTATTATTTTGTAATGTCATAATTACTAGAGTCAATCAGTAATACTAGTTAAAAAAAACATTGAAAAGAAAAAAAAAACAACACCTTATAATATATTACAAACACTAATAAAACAACATCTTATAAAATTGATAATTATTGTCTCACAATTGTTGCTTTTGTTTTTGACTAGAATTAAAAACCTATATTTTTAAAGCTTGTATTAAAAGAAAAAGTGCGCAAGACAATGCACTTTGTTTGTTTTTCTTCCCAAACACACACACACACACAGACAACCTCTGATTATTGTTTATTGAACAGAACGTTTTCGTCAATTGTTTGTAAACTGGCCTAAGGCCAGCTATTCCAAAAATTTCCCAAAATTAATAAACCACAAAACACACACACACACAATAAGATAATAAGGTGTTCAGGTGGCCAGAATTAAAAGCCTAATTGGATGGAATTTTTTCTTGTTCATACTGAATAATCCAAAAATTTTTAAAATTACACCTTGTCAGTGTGAATATGAATTCCTTTAATAATATACAGTGAATGTATTCACCAGTTGCGCAGCATATTTTTAAAATGTAGATCTATAATGACATAAAATACTCCCTACTGTAAAAACCTTTGGCAGTAGATACAGATATACACAAGTATTGAGCAACCAATTTTTATGAAACTAATAATTTCTGCTATTGTTACTAACCTAGAAGAAAAAAGTTTAAAAAAATAATATCTATTTGATCTTCCATACAAAAATGATTTAACAGTCATAAAAATAAAATTATTTAAAAATACTTGATATGAAAATACCATAAAAATTTTCCATTTTATAAAATATCTCTTTCAACAAATGGAAGAATTTTAAAAAATCACGATGAAATATAAATTTTTCAGAAGTTTACTGGCAACAAAACTTTTGAAAAATCATATTATATTGTAGATATTTTTGCTGTTAAATCTGGAAGAAAGATACACTAGCAATAAATTACTACAAAAGTTATTTTTTTTTTTCTTGAATTATTTTTGTAATCATTCACGGCAAATTTTCAATATTATAAAAAATTATTTTATAGATATATTGAATTATTTTTTGTATAGATTCAGATGTTACAAGAAACAATCAGCAATTTTAATCACAAATAGAAAACCTTGAGACCTAACAAACATTTTTCCTGCTTACAGAGGGAAAGGTTGTAAATATTTGATTATGTAAGGTCTTCATTATTTTCAAATGATAATCTGAATGTGATTACAGACAAGAGAGGAGAAAATCTCTTGCAAAAGACAAGGCACAAATCGGATTACATAAAATTAAATACCAATGCTTTGATGACTACACTTCTGGTGTACAATCTTTTTTTTTAAACAAGTATTACATACAACATTAACACTCATTTATTTTCATTAACCAAAAATTAAAGATTATATTTACAAAATCCAGCTGAATCAATAATTTTACTAAATGAAGTCGAAACATATCTCTAGGATAAATATTGGATTTTAAGAGATTTTTAAAGTTTTTATTTTCAACTTTTGTCTATATAATAGTTATTCAATTTAATTAACATTTTAAATAATTAACGTCATTAAGTCAGTTTTGTCAGGTGGAGCATACGTTCTTCAATACAAAAGTGATGGTGTTGAAAAACTATTCAGAATTATGAGAAAATTAATTTCAAATGGAAATGAAATAATTTATAAAAATAAATAAACATTAAAATTAAAAAATGTTGCTTTAAACACAAACGGTTTTCTAAAAATATGAAAATGTTATCAAAAAGAAGAAAAAATAAAAGAAAGAAAAATGTTTCAGGAATTAAAACACGTAACTTTTTTTTTTTTTCTTAAGGAAGATGTCTTCTTGCTTTCATATACGGCATGATTTTTAAAAAAAAACGTCTACAAAAATTAACAATCTAATGTCTTGATTATTGATTTATTTGTACCGTATATATATTTTTTCGTGTCTTTTAAAATAAGGGTATGAATATTTATCCTAGTGATATGTATCGACGTTTTATTAAGTTTAACTGGATTTTGGTGTTTTTTAAAATATATTTAATACATAAAATTAAAAAGTACTACATTTTATAAAATAACCGTTAAAAAATTGTATGTTACTTTTTTACTGAAATTTAATGAAACGTTTTTCAATTTATGATGGGGTCTCATAGATCATGAGTTAAAACAATGTATAATTCAATACTTATTTTAAAAAAAAGAAAATTACATTAATTACATTTACAATAATGCAATAATATGTGTGAGAAATTTGTCCCAAAACTTTTTTTATTAAAGGGTTGAGGTTAAAAAAATTGCGACAAAAATTGAATAAAAAACATATCTTTACTACGGCTTGAAAGATTAAAGCGGAAAAAAGTTTTTTTTTTTTTTTTTTTGGACGAATAAAGAATGACTTTTAAACTCCTTTTCGGTATATAAAAATAAAAAGAAAGATTTTATTTATATTACAAAAAAATTTAAAATGATAAAATGAAATACAAGAAAAAGAAAGGTTAGAAGAAAATTGCTTTAACTTTAAAGGAAGAGAAAAATGTTCATAAAAAATGCTTGCTTTCATTTCTCTGAGTGCCTAAAAATTCTTTAAAAAGTCGATTGTTGTTCAGATTTTAAAACACTCAAAATTCTTCCTCTGTTATTGAAAAAAAGATACAAATTTTGCAGTTGAATTCATAGGTCGACGACAGAAGTCTTAACTTTTCTGAATGGAGGCAGATCTCAATTAACTTTAGTAAAACCTGACGTTCTTTTTCAACAGACCTTGAAGCTGACAGGAAATTAATGCATATTTTTTTTCTATCGACCTGTTATTTTGATATTGATGATTACTCCAATCCTATTTTCCGTATTTTCAGAGATTTGGGAAAAAAATATCATAAACTTTTGAAATCTTCCAAAATTGTTACACAAAAATTCAAAACTTGATTGGTTATTAGAAAATATATTCTTATCTCTGATAAGAACCAATTTTTTGAGCTGCAAAAAGCAGTGAGCGTTTATGAATATTTATATGTGGCTAGTTGGAAAGGATAATTTAGTTCAAATTCTTTTTTATATTTTCCAGTTATCTTAAATTAGTCAGAAATATATATTCTTATTTCTTATAAGAATCAACGAAATTTTAATAATTTTTTTTTATTCAGAAATATTTTGGAGTTAAATAGGATTTTAAAATAGGCTAGAATATGAACTTTAAAAAAAATATTGGATCATTCATTTTTCTCAAATTAAATTCCATTAACCAGTTCAACGTGTTATTTCAAAAATATTTAGTTAAGATAAATTTGTTTGTATTTTCCAATTTCTTATTAATATTACACGCAGATGTTTATTGAAATTTTTGACCTTTGAATTCTGGCTTTAAGAACCAAAGCAAAAGTATGAAGGAATTGGTGTTTAAAAGGGGACATTTTATTCACCAGTAATAAATCTATATATTAGTGAGTAAAGATATATATTATTTAAAAGCAGTAGTATATTAATAAGAAACTTAAAACCTGGGGGCGCATTAATAAATGTTTACGCCTTTGTCAAAGGTCATGTTAGCAGTTTAAAATGTTTTCTTGTATGGAGTATGGTTCAGTTGGTTTAATTAAATAGCAGAAATTTAATTTATAAATAGCAAATTTAAAGCGAATAAACTTTACAAAACATTTTAATTTAAAGTGTCAATTCAATGGGTAACATTCTCGCTACAAATATGGAAACTGAATTAAAGTTTAATTTAAAGTTTCAAATAAATCACAAAATTACAGCAGAATTAAGTTCATAAAAATAAGTTTTAAACATTTTTGAAGCATAAAATAATGTTCGTTGCTCAAATTAAAGCGAATCGGTTGGAAATTTTGGAAGTTAATAAGAAAAAAAATTACGCAGTTATTCGCAAGTTTTCGTGATTAACCCGAATGACTTTAAAAACATTGATCAAAAAAATTGTTAGGAAATGATAGAAAATGATCGTTCACATTTGGAAAAAATGGATTCAAATAACAAGAAAATAATGGGCAAAAAAACTAATTTTTGATAAATATATTTTTCGCATTTTTTCCTTGATATGTGGGGAAAAAAATAATGTAAAGTCTTGACCACTGTGCTTAAAAATTTGAGCGAGATTTGTTGAAAATACTTGTTGTATAACGAACATACAAGAAGATTTTCAAACTTTATATAGAGAGATTATATAAAAATTAAGTTTAAAATTAAAAAGGTTGCCTTACAAATGGTTTAATTTAAAAAATATGAAACTGTTTCAAAAGAATAAATGTGATAAAAAAAAAAAAAAAAACTATTTTTAAATAATAGGAGTTAAAAGAAAATAAATCTGTTTAAAATTTTGAAAGGAAGTTTAAAAAATTTTGTGGAAAATTAAAAAAGTCAGAAGTTATCTGGAAATTGAATAAAAAAGAAATATTTCCCGTTGTAAAGCAAATAGAAATTTTTCCTGGCTTTCTCCACATGAAAATGTTAAGTTAAAGGATACAAAATTGATGCATGAATATGTTCTCTGAGTGCCCAAAGTTTCCAGATATAGAATAGTTCTTTGCGAAACTAACCTGAACTTTATTTAATGTTTTCTCTGATTGTTTAAATTCCTGGTGTCTTCTTCTAAAAAATGCAAGTCCAATGCATGGTTGGGAAATTATGTTTTAAAAATAATTCCTACTTGTTAGGGAACGCTCTAAAGAATTCTGAGACCATTTGTACATGTATCTCCGTCAATTTTGTAATAGAAAAGAAAGAAAATTTTTTTTTCATTTTAAATTCCTCTCAAAACAGCTATATGCAAAATATATATTTCCGATAATATAGACAAGGCCTCTCTAGATTTTTTAAAACATATTCGTGTTTAGAGAATGCCCACTAAAGCAGGTGGCTTTTTTTTTTCTTTCACATTGAGAGGCAAAATCCAAACCTTTAACAATAATCAATATTTCAATTTGAAATGGTTGAAAAAAAAGAAAAATGACGGAAATATTTTTTTTACCAATTTTTTTTTTTAACCTTATCCCTCAATCCTCATACTACGCAAACTTAAATTTTTGGCAATGCAGTATATATGTTTATATCCTACTGTATGTGGCACCTTGCATTATTAGAAATATTCATAGAAATATGATTTAATTTTTTTCTTACTCGGTTTACTAAACAGGTTGTTGATTTTTTTTTAAAACGGAAAATAATTGAGTTGAAAAATAATTCACTAAGATTGTACTTGGACGATCCTAAGGAAAGAAGAAGGAAGGGGAAAGAGAGGTCGAGAAATACAAAAAAACGGTCATTAACAAAAACACGAGTCAGAAAGATATCTTAGCTAGCATGTTGACCGAATTTTTTAAAGACAATTGGAAGAATAGAATTAGAAATAATAAGAAGAAAGAAAGGGAAAAAAACATGATATCAAAACGGGCCGCTTTGATGGAAGAGATATCGGTCAAAGCACCTAGCCTACTTTTTGCATGGAAAGACACCTTATCAATTTGGATAAAGAGAAATTTTTTTAGAACAATGAAACAAATTTAATCAGAGAAAAAGTGTCTTTTGGGTTGAGGGGAGTGACCGGTGGAACGGTATACAGGCTCTGACCTGTTAAAAATTAGAACCCCCACAATAATAAAGTGGAGACATTTTCAATGTAGATAATTAAGATTTTGACTATCAGGAAAAAAAAAGAGGTAAAAAAAGGGACAATTGCTTTGGCTCACAGAGGGGCGCCAAGAAGGCGGAAAAGATCCTTTCTGAAGTCAAGTCTAATTAGCGGCGGGCTGTTTTGACAAAGTCCAGGTGAGAGAAGGCCAAGATGGTCATTTTTTCGTACGTGCGAAAAAAAAAAAGGAAAAATTAGATTTTGTTTTTTAGAACAAGAACGATATAAGCCCGCCCTGATTGATTGCAGGAAACGCCCAATCAGGATCTCATTAGCCGAAAACGGTCACGTGGCTGCAGAAAAGAAAAGAAAGAAATGCTCAACCAGAATCCCATTAGTCGAAAACGGTCACGTGGCTGCGGAAAAGAAAAGAAAGAAATGCTCGATCAGAATCTCATTAGTCGAAAGCGGTCACCTGACATACGAGAGACCGAGAGAGATGGATATGCGCCTCCCCACCAAAAAGCACTATGAGGAAGTAGGGGTGAAAACAATAGCGATAATGGGGAAACAGAATTAATGCGACTTTTGAATTATCGAGAAAACCCTGACGCCGACAGACCCACCCCAGTTTGTTGCGGCGTCAATAAAAGCAGGACCCCAGTCGACAGAAATCAGTTGAGTTGGAGTTGGAGTTGCAGCTGGACCGCGGGCAGGAAAGAGCCTGAACGCGGGCATCGGGCCCGATTCACTCGCCCCTTTGCGGGAAAAAGAAATCCTTCCAGACAAGAAATCCTTTTCCAAGCCGAAGAAGTCGAAGACAGAAGAGAGTTCAGCCCCGACGGCAGCGAGAAGAGATCACCTCGGACGACAGAGAGTTGCGGCTGAGTTGCGGCAAGAGATCCTTCCAGCCCAAGTCGAAGACAAGAGAACTTCCAGCCTAAGTCGACGAAGAAGAAGAAATAAGACAAGAGAAGGCACCCAAGTCGAAGACAAGAGAACTTCCAGCCCAAGTCGACGAAGAAGAAGAAATACAACTCAAGTCGGAGAGAAAGAATCAACTGCGAATGATCGATAGAAATTAGCCCCAGTGTCGAACCAAACCACACTCCGACATACACAATTCTAAAGAGTAGGCAATTCGAAATCTTTAGGTTGTGTGATAGAAGCTTGTGCCATAGTCCACAGAGCGGGTCGGGAAATGAGAACAATTTTGTTTTTATGTAACGGACATTAAGATATAAAAGGTTGTTACCCATTTTTTTTCATCAGCAATCTTTTTGTCTCGTGAGTTTATTTTCTTTTTTTTGTTTTTGCCACCCCTGTCGGACTCAACTTGTATCGGCCCCAATCCCTGCTGGTCCCGTCTGTCTAAGATCTAAACACAGCGTGGGTAGACAGACCGGAGATCGGGTACAGTTGCTTTAGTGACCAGGTATTGGAAGCGAGTCGGGAAAGGCGAGGCTGGTGATCATCTGACCAAGGGGTTGGAGCGGCACGCTTGGACCCAGGAGGAGCGACCAGGAGGAGCGACGTCACCGTTGGCGCCGTAACCAAAGGATCCGACCCTGGGCCAGGTGTGTAACCGTCACAAGTGGTGCCGTGACCAACGGATCAACCCTGAGACAACCACGTCACAAATGGTGCCGTGACCAACGGATCCGAGACAGCCACGTCACCCGTGACCGAAGGATTTCAACCCTGAGAAGACCACGATCGACCGCCGTTGCTGAAAATTCAGACAGAACTCAGAACGACCCGGGACCAAAGGAAAAGAAAGAACAGAATCGTCTGTAAGGTAGGACACCTTGTTTTGTTTCCCAACCTCGATTGTTGCTGTATAGACTGTCTTTCTCTGTAGACATGTCAGATTATGATTCGGATAGAGCAGTGGGGGGTGAAGAAGAAGTAGGGCGAGGGTTGTCAGTGGATCTAACAAGTTGTTGGGAACCGAGGGTCCCAGTATTTGATGGCAGCGGAAGGAGTTTAAAACTGGCTGGCAATCCTCGAGAAGAGCCGAACCATCTACGAGCTCTCGGACCAAGAAACCCTGTATTTGGCATACGATGCCAAAAGGAAAAGGTCTGAGTTCTGAGGGGTTCTTGGAGAACCAACCCCCTTGGTTTTTGGGAAGAGATAAAAAACTGCTAACCAAAGAGTTCGCCGATGAGGCCATAGCCAACAGAGGCAATGAGGGCCCCTAAAACTGAACAACTGGGGATGAAACCCCGAGAATTGGGGGCCTGAGCAGGGAAGTTGAAAATTCCCTGAAGTGGTCAGGGGATAATGCGGTTATGCAGGCTCAACTGGCGGACCTGTATGTAGAGGCGCTGAGCGACGAGCGTGTTCGTCACGACGTATTGAAAGAAGGACCGCTCAGACTGTCGGCAGCGATAGAGCTGGCCAGGAGAGCCAGGGGTGTGGGATAAAGTGAAGAGGTGTGGGAAAGAAGCAGATACCAAGTCAGGAGGCTGGAAGAAGGGGGGTAGGCGGAAGAACCCCCGTGGAATCAGAGGTTAAGGAAGAGGTGGATCGGGCAGAATTATGGGAGGAGGACCCCAATAGAAGGGCATGGTCGACCAGGCATGGCTTTTTTAAGCCCACGCCGGGTCGATACGGGCTGGTCTGCTGGACCTGTGGGTACGAGGACCAGGGCGGCGGAATGTCCGACGAAGTGGGGTTGCCCCAGACTTCAATCAGGACAGATGCACCAGGTGTGGTAAGAAAGGACACCTGGCCAAGTGGTGCGGGCTGAGGAAGGGTGCCCCACCGATATTAACAAAGAAGGCCGAGCCCAAGAGACCGGCCCAAAGAATTAAGAGGGAGGTGGCCCAGTTAAAAGGAGAGAAATAAAAAAATTGGACCAGTGAACGGGGAACCAATAGAGGACGGTTCCCCTGAGGATAGACACAAGGCCAACCCAGAAAGGACATGTGGTCGGGCCCACTTTGAGGGCAAGCTGTCCAGCAAGAAGGTGCTGGTTTTGCAGGAGGCCAGGACACCTGAAAAGAAACTGTATTTTAGAAACGGCCATGGGAGACTGGGAGAGGTCCGGCCGGGGTCGCCCAGGTGCAGGGGGGCAGAACTACCTCATGAGAAAAAATGAAGGTGATATATTGCTACTGGCGCCTATGGCTGGGTTAACCCAAAGGTGGGGACCCAGGAAGAAGAAAGCTCATGTGTTCTCATGAGAGAGAACTATCCTGTAGAGCAGAGATAGGTGGTAGAGAGATGAGGGGATTTGTGACACAGGAGCATTTGAGGAGACATACAGGCGGGTAAAAACGGAAGAGAAGGTTACACGAAGCGGACAGAGATCACGCAAGCAGATGGGGCCCCCTGGAGATAAAAAGGGATGGTGAGGCCCCTGGTGAGGATTGGGAGGGTGAAAAGCACCCAAAATTTTACGTAACCCCGACCTGTGTACAGAGGCAATCTTGGGAGAAGATTGGCTCCGGAGCCAGAAGGCCCAGATTGAGTTTAATCCTACTGTGTTGGTGGTGAACGGCGAGAGAACGCCAATGCCCACCAGAGGAAGAGATAACCATAGTGGTGGAGGAAGATGTAAAGTTACCTCCTAGGACCGCAGTGTCGGGAAAAGGGGTAGGCTAATGTCAGAAAAAAAGGTACGGAGAGGACCTCTGCAGTTGGTCCCTGTAGAAGGAAAAGGCCTAGAAGATAACGAGGTAACCCTATGCGAAACGGTAGTGGAGGCAGCCGAGTTGGTGCCCATAATGATGGTGAACCAGGCCCAAAAGACTATAAAGGTTAGGAGAGGGAGAAGATAGGGAGAGCACTTCCCTACGAACTCTGAATCGGGTGAGATTCGAGGAGGAACGAAGGAAGGTAGTAGAGCAAACAAAAGGAATCTTAGATGAGGATATATTAGCAAATCAATTTAGAACCAGAGTGGGGGGTCTGTTAAGGAACAATCGAGATGTGGTAGCCCAGTCAGATAAGAACTGGTCAGACCCACACAGTCGAAAATGAAAATCGACACCGGAGACCACCCCCTGTGAAATTAAAAACCCTACCGAACACCTATACATAAAAGACCCCTTTGTAGAAGAGGCAGTAGGGAAATGTTGAAGCTGGGATGATCGAAAGATCGATCTCTCCTTGAGCTTCCCAATAGTAATAGTAGGTAAAAAAATGGCGGCCACCGTTTCTGTGTAGATTTTAGAAAGCTGAATTTATATCGAAGCCGTTGGCGGTGCCATTGCCATTGATAGACGACATTTTGGCATTATTAGGAAGGCAAAGTGCTTCTCTACGTTGGACTTGAGGTCCGGTATTGGCAAGTAGCCCTGGATGAGACTGACAAGGAGAAGGCCGCATTCGTTTGTCACCTGGGACTGTTTCAGTTCAGAGATGCCATTCGGTTTAGCTAATGCCCTGAAAGTCTTCCAACAGCTAATGTCAATAGTGTTAGGAGGATACGAGAGCTTTTGCCATGGCGTATTTTGACGATATCTTTGATATTTTCGGAGACAGTGGAACAACACTTTTTCATTTAAGACAGGTGTTGGGAAGGTTGAGGAAACACGGATTAAAAATTGAAATTGTCAAAGTGTCAGTTTCTGAGGGAAGAAACTAGGTATTTAGGCTTCTCCATAAAACGGAGATTTGTATTAAACCCGACATGGATAAGGTAAATAAAGGGAAATGCCAGAGCCTAAGACAGTGAGGCAGGTAAGAGGTTTTATAGGAGCTATAGGTTACTACCGGCGCTTCGTCCCGGCATTTTCAAGAATTGCCATACCGCTAGTGGCCCTGACGAAGAAATACGCTAGGTTCAAATGGACAGAGGACTGTCAACGAGCATTTGATTCGCTAAAGGAACAAAGTTGAAACTGTTCCACTGCTGACGTATCCAGACCTCAGCAAGCCCATGATATTATACACGGATGCCAGTGAGCAGTGTGTAGAGTAGTAACCCAGCCGTGTCCTGATAAGGAAGGACCAGTGCAAGGATACCAGAGGAAGTACTGATATTTTCCTCTCCCATAAGCTCTCAGAGACACAACAGAGGTGGCCAGTAATAGAGGGAAGCATATGCTATCATGTATGCTTCCAAAAAACTGACTACTTTTAAATGGTGGGTCTTCACTATAAAGACAGACCAAAAGCCTCTGCAGTACCTATTGCAGGCGGAGGGACAAATAATAAGAACCACTGTAAGATAGAGTATTTGAAAGGAAACACGTGCGCAGATTTACTCTCAAGAATACCGAAACAACTGGAAGAAAGATCTGTAAGGGTAGAACAGGGAGGATGATAAAGCCTATAGAATAGGAGTAATTAACTCTAATAAGCTAAAAGATCGCCCTATATTAGAATCGACGAAGAAGGGACGCCCAGATAATAAATCCGATCCTTACTGGACAGAAGGAATTGAGAAGGAGCAAGAGACAGTGAAATAGCTGCTTGAGAGAGAAGGTGAAGGCAGGAGAGACCACCAAGTATGCCATAATAGAGGAAAGGCCAGTATTATCTCTCAGGAAGGGATGAAGAAGTCAAACCCAAGTTGTATGTGCCCAAAAGTTTAAGACCAGAGATGAACAGTGCCACGAAAGGTTGGGTCACATGGGAATTGATAGGACATGTGATCTCATAGGAAGAAAGTACTATTGGCCCAAACTGTACGGGAGAAGTCACTAACTATGTTCGAAGTTGTGTAGTGTGCCAGTCGCAGAGCAGAAGGCAGGAAATGGCACCCTTGAGGAAACAGACGTACCAAACTTTTCGAGAAAGTGAGTATGGATGTAACAGGACCATATGGGGAAACTGCACAAGGAAACAACTATATAGTGAGTTTTGTCGATTGGCAACAAATTGGCCTGAAGCATTTGCAGTACCAGACAAGAAGGCCAGAACTGTGGCATAATAAGTGAAATCTTCCCTAGGTATGGTGCCCTGTGCAATTGGTAACAGATAATGGCACGGGAGAATGTGAACAGCATCATGAGAGAACCTTTGACAGGTTTGAATGTAGAGCACATAAAAACATCCCCATATCACCCCCAGGGAAATGCTAAAGTGGAAAGGTTTCATAGAACCTTTAACAGATGTATTGGCCAAGTTGGTCAGAGAAAACATTGAAATTGGGATTGTATTTGACGCAGGTTTGACAGGGCCGAGGTTTACATAAACGAAACCTCCAGATTTTCCTTATTTTTGTTGTTTGGCAGAGACGTGGTCCTGCCTGTAGATAACCTACTGAAGCCCCCTGAAGAAGGTATATGGGAGAAGATCATCATCAACTATTGCTGGAACAGCAACATAAGATATTCATACAGGCCAGAAGAAGAATAAAGAGGGCCCAGAAGAAAAGAAATGAGAGGGGTGAATGCTGAAAGAAAGGTGGAATTGAAGGTTGAGACCCTGTCTACTATAAATCCACCAGAGAGAAGGAAAACTGACCAGAGATGGGAAACCGTACTACCGGATAGTAGAGCAGACAGGCCCAGTATCATATGTAATATGGGATCAAGTGGCAGGACGAGCGAGGGAGGGTTCATGCCAATGATCTGAAGAAGGCTGAAATAGCTAACCTGAAATGAGCGAGCTGAACTCTGGTTGAACCGGAAGGAATGGAGACGGAGGAAGACCCGAAGAAGATGAGAGATAGGTCGACTTGACCAGATAAACGAAGCAGTCCAGTGACAGAGTTGGAACCCTCAGCGGGGATTAGCGATGTTCAGTCGTCGACTGAATCAGTGCAGAGAAGACCCCGTGAGATCGCCATCACACCCCCATGTCCGAAGAAAAGGAAGAAAAAGACGAAGAGGTCCAATCAAGCAGTCGAAGGCTCTAAAAAGAGGCACCCTGAACAGGACGAAGGGCCCAGCAGTGGGAGGAGGAGGATCAAATACCCCTTTCCCAGCTTAAGGAAAGGATAAAGAACAGGAGAATTTAGACATAGAGTCGAGAGGTATTGAAGACATTCAAGGCGAAGACTCTAAACAGAAAGAAGAATCAGGGGATGGAGAAGAGGACAAAAACCCTCCTGGACGAGAATTAAACACAGAAAGAAGGTTAGAGGTTGAACAGGAATCACCTCATGAGATCAGGAGGGAGAAGAACCCCAAAATTCAGTAAACAAAAGGGCTGTGCAGAATAGAAGCATTTAGTGTCAACAGATAACGACACTGGCTCATCCAAGATCCTATTGGCTGACTATGGTAGATGTTGGAGATGGGCATCACAGGAACGGAAGAAGATCATTGGCATTATTGATTGGCCACCAGTGGTGTCATGAAGTACGACCTTTAGAGTGAGCGCCACGCACACCTGACCGACCATTCTGTCTGCTAGAGGTTAGTTCCAAGAGCCGAACTTAGAAAAAAAAAATTATGAAATGATTGAGTGATGAGTCGAGCGAGACTAAGTGGTTGTGAAGAATAACAACAAGAGAATTTGTTACCTTTCAGGAATGATAGCAAGGTACAAGGTGGAAGCAGACTCATTAAATTCGGGAGAACGAAATTTATGTTGCTATCATGAAGAAGCTTGTAGAGATGATACCCTGGGGACTTGTACCTCGTTGAGCCCTATCTATAAAACTGGTAACCGCAGACTGTGCATACTAGAATTGTTTGAAGGGAGGGGGAAGGAATCAAAAGAATCTGCCAAGTAGAGGTATTAACAAAATCGGCATTACCACAAGCTATCAGTGTTTCAGACGGGGTGTGGGCAGTAGCCACACAGAAACATATCAGCCTGTCTAGGGTATGTGGGGGAGAGTCCACAAGGACATTAAGAATAAGGCCACCGTTATCCCTGGTGACGCTACCCATGGATGTTCGGCGGTTTGTCCATCCCATTACCAGATGGAAGAAAGATATGAAGAAAAAGATTCACCCATAGAGATGATTGGTAGAGGCGTGTACAGAATTATGGGAGCCGATAGTGAAAAGATTCTCTAATGTTAAATAAGATGCCAGTATTAATGAAGCCAATAGAAAAGATCGATATGGATCACTTAAGGATAAGTTAAGTGCGTTGGGAGACGAAGGTGTAGCTTGGGAAGACGATGAGCAGATCTAAGTTGGTCAATAGTAATGGGTACATTCCTAGTTATAGCCATCGGGGGTGTAATAATATGGAAGATTAAGAGTAAGAGAAGATTACATCGAACGACAGTCTAGTGAGCATGCAACAACTGAGAGGGAGATGCCGAGCAGTGTTCCTTACTCAGACAGGACTGGCGAAGAAATTGCTGAAAGACCAACGGAGGAGGCTGGCGTGAGACCACCACGTGCGGCGGAAAACCTCCCACAGCAGAGAGGAAAACATTGACCAAGAAGAACAAACCCTAGTGAACACATCTGCACCTACAAAACACACGCACACATTACCTTGCATGTAAAAACAAAAGAAAATGAAAAGAACATTTCATTGCATGTAGAACAGAAGAAAATGAAAAGAACATTTCGTTGCATGTAGAACAGAAGAAAATGAAAAGAACATTACATTGCATGTAGAACAAAAGAAAATGAAAAGAACATTACATTGCATGTAGAACAAAAGAAAATGAAAAGAACATTTCATTGCATGTAGAACAGAAGAAATGAAAAGAACATTTCATTGCATGTGAACAGAAGAAAATGAAAAGAACATTACATTGCCTGTAGAAAAAGAAAATGAAAAGAACATTTCATTGCATGTAGAACAAAAAGAAATGAAAAGAACATTTCATTGCATGTAGAAATAAAAAGAAAATAAAAAGAACATTACCCTGCAAGAAAGTAGAATAGAATTGCATGAGACAAATGCATGGTGCATGTGATGTAATTATTTAGGTGTCATTTAGGGGTAAATGACAAATCGGTTAGGGGAGGATTGTGGCACCTTGCATTATTAGAAATATTCATAGAAATATGATTTAATTTTTTTTTACTCGGTTTACTAAACAGGTTGTTGATTTTTTTTTTTTAACGGAAAATAATTGAGTTGAAAAATAATTCACTAAGATTGTAATTTGGACGATCCTAAGGGAAAGAAAAGAAAAGGAAGGGAAAGAGAGGTCGAGGAAATACAAAAAAAACGGTCAAACAAAAACACGAGTCAGAAAGATATCTTAGCCAGTATGTTGACCGAATTTTTTAAAGACAATTAAGAATAGAATTAGAAATAATAAGAAGAAAGAAAGGAAAAAGACATGATATCAAAACGGGCCGCTTGATGAAGCCAGATATCGGTCAAAGCACCTAGCCTACTTTTGCATGGAAAGACACCTTATCAATTTGGATAAAGAGAAATTTTTAGGAACAATGAAACAATCTTAATCAGAGAAAAGTGTCTTTGGGTTGAGGGGAAACTGGTGGAACGGTATACAGGCTCTGACCTGTTAAAAAAATTAGAACCCCACAATAATAAAGCGGAGACATTTTCAATGTAGATAATTAAGATTTTGACTATCAGGAAAAACAAAGAGGTAAAAAGAGGGACAATTGTTTTTGGCTCACAGAGGGCGCCAAGAAGGCGGAAAAGATCCTTTCTGAAGTCAAGTCTAATTAGCGGCGGGCTGTTTGACAAAGTCCAGGTGAGAAAGGCCAAGATTGTCATTTTTCGTGCGTGCAAAAAAAAAAAAAAAATTAGATTTTGTTTTTTTTAGAACAAGAACGATATAAGCCCGCCCCATTGATTGCAGGAAAACGCCCAATCAGGATCTCATTAGCCGAAAACGGTCACGTGGCTGCAGAAAAGAAAAGAAAGAAATGCTCAACCACCCATTAGCCGAAAACGGTCATTGCGAAAAGAAAAGAAAGAAATGTCTTTCAAAACATTAGTCGAAAGCGGTCACCTGACATAGAGAGACCGAGAGAGATGGATATGCGCCTCCCCAAAAAAGCACTATGAGGAAGTAGGGGTGAAAACAATAGCGATAATGGGGAAATCAGAAATAATGCGGCTAAATTATCGAGAAACCCCTGACGCCGACAGACCCACCCCAGTTTGTTGCGGCGTCAATAAAAGCAGGACCCCAATCGACAGAAATCATTGTTGAGTTGGAGAGGAGTTGCAGCTGGACCGCAGGCAGGGAAAGAGCCTGAACGCGGGGATGATCGGGCCAGATTCACAGCCCCTTTGAAGAGAACGTCAGACAAGAAATCCTTCCACCCAAGTCGAAACTTCACCCAAGACGAAGAAGGAGAGCCCCGGACGGCAGCGAAGAGATCACCTCGGACGACAGAGAGTTGCGGCCCGGACGGCAGCGGCAAGAGACCATCCTTCCAGCCCAAGTCGAAGACAAGAGAACTTCCAGCCTAAAAGTCGACGAAGAAGAAGAAATACAACCCAAGTCGAAGACAAGAGAACTTCCAGCCTAAGTCGACGAAGAAGAAGAAATACAACTCAAGTCGAAGAGAAGAATCAACTGCGAATGATCGATAGAAATTAGCCCCAGTGTCGAACCAAACCACACCCGACATACACAATTCTAAAGAGTAGGCAATTCGAAATCTTTTAGGTTTGTGTGATAGAAGCTTGTTGCCAGTCCACAGAGCGGGTCGGGAAATGAGAACAATTTTGTTTTTATGTAACGGACATTAAGATATAAAAGGTTGTTACCCATTTTTTTCATCAGCAATCTTTTTGTCTCGTGAGTTTATTTTCTTTTTATTTGTGTCATCCCATTCAGAAATGCACGTCTGAGGTCTCCTCCTGTGTGAAAGCCGACATCGATGCCTTCATTCCAGCAATGAAATATCAAGTTAAACAACGTTCATCTCCTTGGTTCGTACCTGCTTGCTTGGCCGCTATGGCTCATAGGAATCACTTCTTCCCACTGTACCAGAGCGACATGTCTGATTGCAAAAGACGTCTTTTTTGTCTTTGCTCGTAACGAGTTCAAGCTTATCCTCAATGACGCGAAATTACTGTTCGCTGATAGAATGCAACAACGTATAGCATCTCGCAAGTTCAGTTCCAGAGATTATTGGCGGCTCTACAAGAGTGAACCGAACAACAGTAAAACCTCAATCCCTCCTTTATTCAATCAATTTGAATTCCTAACAACTCCGGCAGATAAGGCTGAATGCTTTACTCGGAAATTCTCATCCGACTCAACACTTGACTCATCTGGATTACCCACACACGATTTTCCCGCCAGAACTAATGATCTACTGAGGGATATGTGCATAACCCAGTCGCTGACCTCGAACATCATTTCGAAATTAGTCTCGCATAAGGCAAAGTGGACGTGATGGAATTTCAGCCGTCGTCCTAAAGAAATGTGCAAAACAAGCTGGCCATAGTTTTCCTTGCTGCTTCCTACTTTTCATCTTGTCGGAAGTCCTTTTATGTAGTCCCTGTTTTTAAGAACTCTGGAAAATATCTGTTGTATACCACCCTCTCTTCAGGGGAAGGTCTTTTTGTTGATGGGGTCGATTCTACAACAAAGTTGCATTCTTCTCTTTCGACCGGGGATCGCTAGTTTTTGGGAGTCCGGAGATGAATGAAACATCAACAAAGGGAATTTGAAATTTACTACTTTATTAAACACGTCGATGTGTAGATATTTAACTAGCCAGTGGGGTCGTTATTTCACCCCAACTGGAGAGCAGTTTCTGCACACGAAATTAACACGTCTGCATTCTTCGACGAGCAAAAACTCAACTCCACGAAAACACTTTTCTATCTTTCTAACATTCCAACTCAAAATCGATATCCCTATTTTGTTTAGCAGCTGACCTTATGGTCAGTCAGCCTCAGAAATAGTCTGAAACCATCTGAAAAATACACTGCCAAAAAATAATAATCTGTAACCTATAAAAAAGTCATTTATGAATTTTATTTCAACTACATTCTATTTAACACTCTTTACCCAACTATCAAAAAAAGGAAAAAAAGATTCATTTAATAATTTTATTTCAACTATTTCTACTTAAAATTTCTATAATTTATGCAGGGCGCGAAGTCATTTACAAGTTTTTTTCATTGGGCCTCTGTCACATGATCCCTCCAGCATGCACATATGCAATTCCTGAAAAAGAATTAACATAAACAACGAAATTCTGACCAGTTTTTCATGCTTGACCAACATTTTTGGAAACAAAAAACAGAATACCGGACAATCCTTTGTCAGTTATTGGTCACTAGCTTCCGTGACCTAAGGTCAACGTCTCAGACGCCAGTCTGGATGCAAGTCAATCCAACAGTGAACTTTGACCTCTCCATTATCCACTCCATCCAGGTCAGCAGCTACTACCGCTACAATCCAATATTCATGTGGAGAACAATATTCTTTGTCTCTTGAGACTTCACAAAATGTAAATATAATTCATTGAAAAACAAATACTGGTCCAAAAGAACACACAATACATGCCATCAATTTCATAACTGAACCACGTCCTTGCCACTTAATTTTTACACGTTAAATATACTATGATCTACACTCATCTCCCACTCACTGACACAGCACACATGGTTCATTATCACCTTATTTATTCAAACAACCAATTAATTACTTTTTTTTGCATATTACCAGATTCACTTGAACAGATCTTCACAATAATTATCACAACGAGGGCCTGAAATCTTGGCCCCGTGTGTATCTTAGGGTATATTCATTCAATATAAATCTTCACAATATTTATCACAATTAATTTTCTATCGTCACTGTTATTGTTCATCTGCTTCTGCGTGCCCAAAAACTCAACTTGCGCCATCTAAAATTCTTCTGCCTTCATGGGGAAAACAACCACATACGCTAGGCATCTCCTAACTAATCCATTACTGGCTCGACCATGGTTAAAATGATTTCATCCTTTTGTCACTACAAGCAAATTGGCATCTCACAAGCCCCCTGACCAATTCCAGTAGGTCATCGGGAGCCTGAAATCTTGGCCCCGGGTGTATCTTAGGGTATATTCATTCAATATACATACTTTATGGCGCATAGGCCTCAATCCTACTCGCCATAAATCATCGGGTCCCTAACTACATAGCTAGGTGTGAATATTTCCACTTCAAGTCACAGACCCAAACACATTCGGAAATCCGAAATAATGCAAGCCGAACTTAATAATTTCCACAACAATTAGCTAACCTACTTTTTCCACAAAAAAAAAACTTAATTCTCAAAATTCAACAATATATTAATTCTTCAATCAACGAAGGCAAAAGGACATACATGGCTCTTAAATAAAAAAAAATATTTATACAATCTGTAACATAAATGAAAAAACAATCATTTGTCAGTTAATAACAATTAACAAAATAATTCTAAACTTAAAACATTTGAATGCACACAAAACCATAGTCACAAGAACTTTCAACCCATTGACAGTCCACAGAAATCACAGTGTGAAAGCTCCATTACAAAATGACGTCAAACTTTCTTTTCGAAAAAAATTTCCATTGCATTACATATGCAAAATGAGGTCTCCAGATGGTGCCAGAAATACATCATTTGGATGTACCCCAAAATATTAAACATGCCAATCAAAATCAAATGACAGTTTTCTGCACATGGTCTAAACTTTTCTAAAAAGACAAAACAAAATCAGTCTCTTACTAAAGTGTTTCATAAAAATTGACATTGTCACATCAGTGTGTATGCGTGAGTGTGAGTGTTCATTGTCTTTTCCTTCTTTCTTTTCCCTGTTTGTCCTTTTTTTTTGTTGTCAGTCAATTAAAATCTGTTCCTCTATACATTTTTTCTAAAGATTGTTTTCAGTATAACATCATATTTTTTCATTTGTTGAAGATGTGTGTGTGTGTGTGTGGCAGGAGAAAAAAGTAATATCATCGTACTTACAGACTAATATGTTTAGACTATTTTTTTCTCTTTTTGAGGTCCTCCATCTAAAATATTCTCTGAACTTTTCCACGTTGTATTGTAACTCTCCTTCTATGTCACTTCCTTATTATAGATCTTGGTGGTTAACGTCAGGTTTTTTTCCTTTTTTTCAGTTTAAGAAAAAATGTCACATCAACGAAAAAATTTAAACTTATCTATTTTCTTAAACACATCGACGTGTATTTAACTAGCCAGTGCTGGGAACTATTTGAACCAACTGGTCTTTCCGGCAAAAATTAACATGTCTGCATTATTCAATGCCTAAAAATTAAGTTGTGGAACTTTCTAAAATTCATTTTATTTTCATAGCACGACCTATTTCGGTACTGGGCAGATGTATAATTCATGTTTCTTTAACCAGGTTCAGTCCGCGCTGTTCCTAATATAAGTGAAGTACATTTTACTGGGTCCATTGGCATCTTTTCCCGACTAGTCATTAATCAAATCGTTATCTTTGAAAAATCCAAAATAATTCTACTGCATTTTCAAAGTCTAGCAAAAAATTATCCAAGAAACTGTCATAAAACTCAACATTTTATTTTTTTCTACTGTCCTATTTCCAGGTAGAAAGAAAAAAATAGGTTTAATTCTTGTTTCTTTTATTGAATAAGATAAAATATTTTCACTCCCCCACCCGATATATCTATCATTCTATAAGTAAAGTTGTAGACCATTTTACTGGGTATATTTTTTCATGTTTAACATTCTTTGGCCAGACCACTTTGTCACATTATCATAACAATGACTTACCTCATTCTTGATGCAATATTTATTGTTCTAAAGATGTAATATTTATTGCTATAAAAATGTTTAAAATCTCCCAAAGTGAAAAAAAAACGGACAACGAATCATTTCGCGTTAAAATCTTTGAAAAAAATACCATAATTATAAAATTATATGATAAAATTTAATATTAAAATTAAAAAACTTATAACCATGCTGCTAATGCTGATGGTTGTAGATGAGCAAATGTAATGACATGCTCAAAATTATTACCTGATCACTGATTGGAAATCAAGAAAGGGTTTACCTGAAATTAGTAATTAATGTTTTCATTCTACAAAATTTACTGAAGAGAATCAACAATGAATTTGCATTGAGGAAAAATCTTGTAAGGTTTATATAAAGAAGCTTTCATTAAAAACAAAATTTCATCTTCTATGCACATTACAACATGATCATATTTGGGGAATTCAAATTGAAAATTAGAATTGAGAAAGAAAAAAATTATATATGTATGTATATATCTAATAATTATATTTAAAATATATTTATTCAGAATTGTACGTTAATGATTACTGACGTTTATACTTGATTATAGGTGAAATATAAACAGCAGCTCCTACTGCTATTAATGCATTACTCTTCAAGTATGAATTGAGTTCTCTGGGCCACTGGCGGATTTCAGATCGAAAACATTGAAATTCCCTTTCTCTCTACTGTGCGACGATAGCCTAGCAGTAGGATATCTGGCTGGTGTCAAATTGGTCAGGTTTTGATCCCAGCTTGAAGCAGTTGAACGTCTAGCAACACTGAAGAGCTGTGACACAGTGAAACAGTCTGTCTGTGGATAACAATATATATGTTCCTGGAAAATCCGGCTGAGCTCTCAAGAGAAAAGTGGTTTTAAAAACAGCATCTCCTATTGCTATTAATGCATTACTCTTCAAGTATGAATTGAATTCTCTGAAACTGAACTACCTGATTTAGTTTTAGGTTTACTGGTTTATTCTGTGTTCTCTTCTTCAATTGGTGTAGGGCGGATTTGTTGGTTATCATGTTTCTCTCTAACATGCTTCCCTGACATTTAGTGTTTTGCTTCTGTGTTTAAATAGAGGCTTTTAATATTTAAATGGATACTTGGCTTAACATTTCATCATTCATTTTTATTAGATGATGTTTTGGTGTCCATTCAAGAACTTCAAAAGGACCTGAATTTGGTGCTTCTACTGGCTTATGGATTCTGTCTACTCTAATCCAAATGTTGCTGGAAGATACACATGCAGTATATTGGTATATTTATTAGTAAAATTGGATATCAGTTTGTGTAACTCACTGGTGAACTATTGGGTTAGATTTGTATCACTAATATTCTGTCCACTATGTGTTAACATGTGTTGTTTCAGATGGGAATTTTGCGAAAATGTAAATCCACAGATTTCACATGGGAAATTTTTCTCTAGTGTGTGTTAACATATGTTTTTTGAGATGTGAATTTAGGGAACATTTATATCCACAGATTTCACAGTGAAATTGTTTCTCTTCAGTGTGTGTTAACATGTGTTTTTTGAGATTTGCATTCTGGGAACACTTGAAATCTACACATTTCACAATGGAATGGTTTCTCACCAGTGTGTGTTAACATGTGTCTTTTGAGAAGTGAATTTCGGGAACACTTATATCCACAGATTTCACAGTTGAAAGGTTTTTCACCTGTGTGTGTTAACATGTGATTCTTGAGAGTTCCATTCTGGGAACACTTAAATCCACAGATTTCACAGTGGAATGGTTTCTCTCCAGTGTGTGTTAACATATGTTTTTTGAGATTTGTATTCTGTGAAAATTTCGATCCACAGATTTCACAGCATAATGGTTTCTCTCCAGTGTGTGTTAACAAGTGTGATTTGAGATGTGAATTTTGGGAAAACTTATATCCACACATTTCACAATGGAATGGTTTCTCTCCAGTGTGTGTTAACAAGTGTGTTTTGAGAAGTGAATTTCGGGAACACTTATATCCGCAGATTTCACAGTTGAAAGGTTTTTCACCTGTGTGTGTTAACATGTGATTCTTGAGAGTTCCATTCTGGGAAAACTTAAATCCACAGATTTCACAGTGGAATGGTTTCTCTCCAGTGTGTGTTAAAATATGTTTCTTGAGATTTCCACTTTCAGAACACTTATATCCGCAGATTTCACATTGGAATGGTTTCTCTCTAGTGTGAATTAACATGTGTGATTTGAGATGTGAAGTTTGGGAAAACTTACATCCACAGATTTCACACTTGAAAGGTTTGTCACCCGTGTGTGTTACCATGTGCTTTTTGAGAGTTCCATTCCGGGAACATGTAAATCCACAGATTTCACAGTGGAAAGGTTTCTCAAGCGTGTGTATTAACATGTGTCTTTTGAGAGTTCCATTCTGGGAACACTTAAATCCACAGATTTCACAATGGAATGGTTTCTCTCCAGTGTGTGTTAGCAAATGTTTTTTGAGATTTCCATTTTCGGAACACTTATATTCGCAGATTTCACATTGGAATAGTTTCTCTCCAGTGTGTGTTACCACGTGTCTTTTGAGATTTTCATTCTGGGAAAATTTCAATCCACAGATTTCACAGTGGTTTGATCTCTCTTCAGCCATGTGAATTTTCCTCTTCATCTAGAGATTTAAATTCAGTGAAAATCTGCCACCACAGATTTCATACAAAGTGGTTTATCCCAGATGTATGATCTGTTATATCACTTCTATGTGAACTTAACAAATCCATGAAATTTACAGTGTGAGAATACTTTCTCATGAATGTTCATCATTGTTTCAGAAACTCTCAAAGATGGAAACTGAAAATAAAAAATATAATAACCGAGTACTGAATTATGAAATAGGTTTATAAAAAATGCATTTAAAGTATTTTCTTAAAGCTGATCACAAAATCATAATAAATGCAACATTATACTGTCTCTTGAACAAACAGAAATATGATTAATTAGAGTTTAAATCTGACATATGTTACAGTTTATTTTGTATCAGTGGACATGGATGTATGGATGTTGGAATGGAACAGAAAATCAAAATCAGGACACTGAGTTCTAGACTAGGAAAAGGAAAACTTTGAATTCAAAAGCATGTATGATATCATGCAAGATAATGCGACACTGAAATTTCACAACTGACCATCAAATGAAGCACAGTGATGGAGTTTCTTCAGGGTTACTCATGGCCATTGTGCACAGGAGACGGATGTGACGTCACACATGTATCCAGTACAGCAGGCAAGAGAATATGAATGTTGCAGAGGTGGATATAAAAAGAATAACCATAGCGATGATTTGGGCAATCTCATACATCAGAGAGTGAACATCATAGGTGCATGCTAGATTTTGGGTGTGGATAAAATCAATGTTTCAAGAAAGCATATTTTATTTTTGAAAGATTTTTTAATACAGAAAATTATGTTGTTTTAACAAATTTTCACTATGGATGAATTGATAGATTTTAATGAAAATCAGAAAAAAAGTGATAAAATTCAAAATTCTTTTTAAAATATTGAATGGTAATGATTTTTTCATTAATTTTTTATATATGCAGTTTTAATTTAATAATATCACTTGATCACTACAAATTGATAGAGAATTTGAGAGGTTTATTATTATTCTAATTAAAGGTTTAAAAAGGAATAATTCTTGTAAAAATTTATTATTTATTCAAAAAAATTAAGCTGAAATATATATATATATATATATATATATATATATATATATATATATATATATATATACCACATAGTGGCTGAGAATAAGTGATGAAATATTGGCATGAATAAAATGTAAATTAATGAAAATTCAAGTCTTGTGTTATCATTTAATTTGTAAACCCCATTCATTATACATTAACCATTAAGCATGCATGGAAATGAAAAACTACTGGAAACTTCTCAAATATCTTTATAAAATATGTCATAGCCCTTATACATAGAAAATGAAACATGAACAGCAATCCCCGTGAGTTTGTATTGTCCCTCTGCCGTTGAGAATTTAGCACAATTGTAAATATATGTCTTTTACTTCTTTTTAAAATTTTTTACAAAGATTCTTGACAGAATTTTCAGCAGGTGGGCATCCTGTTTAACCAAAAAGTATGATACTTTAAATTTTTGATTAAGCATGTTTTGATATTAACTTTTGTCCCTTTATCTTGCTTTAATACAAAATTTAATCAATATTTAAATAGTGAATATTTTTATACTAAACGTCTTACATCTTCAAGTAATGTAAATGTATAGATTCTACAATTGAAGACATGTCAATTAAATTTCCTAAACATCAGGCCATTAATAAGTCACAAAACATGTCAGAAAAACACAAGCTCTCCAAGGTAAAAATATACTTTTATGCTATATTTTAAACTAAAAGTAACATTTATTTAATTTCAGATGAATTAAACTTGAAAACAGTTAATTTTTCTCAATGTTTCCAGAAAGCATATTTTATTTTTGAATGATTTTTTGATACAGAAAATGATGTTAACAGATTTGTCACTCTGGATAAATTGATAGATTTTAAAGATAATGAGAAAAAATGATACAAATTCAATATTCTTTTTAAATTATTAAATTATAATGAGTTTTTCCATTTATTTTTAATACATACAGTTTTAATTTAATAATGTCACTTGATCACTACAAAGTAATACAGAATTTTTTTAAGTTTATTAATTATTCTAATTAAAAGTTTAGAGAAATAACAATTCTTGCAAAAATTTATTATTCATTTTAAAAAATAAATCCAAAATATGTCTTATCACAATTGAGAAAAACATGACTGTTTCTTCATGGACAGATTCAAATTGACTAGGCATCACCAAAATGGAAGTTTCATTTTGAAAATGGAAGAAAAAAATTGCTACCCACTATATTAATTAAATATTAGGAATAAATCAATGAATTATCTGATTCAAACAGAATTTACAGTACTTATTCAGAATTGAATACTGAATAGGTTATTTTATTAGAAAATTTTGTGGAAATATTTTTATGCTGTCTCTTTCTCTTATTTGATATCTTGTGTGTACTTTTTAATCTGGGGAGGTGTTCTTCCAATTTTTTTTTTTTACAGTTATATAAAGAAAAATCTCTCACAACTTTATTTCAGAAAAAAATTATGCAATATCAAGTGTCAACATACAGAAAATTTATCCCAAATTCCACAAAAAGTAATTCAATTAAAAATTGAAAAAATAAATTTTTCTGACATTTGATGTATCCATAATTTAACAAAACATGTAATTTTTTTTCCAGACTGAACAGAAAGAAAAATTACGCTTAATATTTTATAAAAAATCCCTTTCAATTAAAGTCATGAATGAATCAGAAATATAACTTTAATGCTATTTATGAGTGTGCACCTTTCTTTTTTTCAAAGAAATTGAATTTTTCTTGTATTTTAGGAAATGTTTATTTTTGTATGGATGTTCAAAAAGGAAATAATTTTTAATTATCTCCTTTGATTACTTGAACGTAAACTGATAATTCATTAACTCTTAAATTCAGACCAATTTTAAAAACATGTTGGGTGCCATATTCAAGCCGACAAGAAAATAAAAATATAAAGAAATTTATTAAACTCAAACATATACAGTTAAATACAATGTATTTAAAAACATACATACCAATGTCTAGATTATTTCACTTGTTGTTCTATATATTTTTATTTTTACCTCTTTTTTTAAATAAGTGTTATCGTATACTTTTTTATATTATGACCTTTATTAAACTAAAATACCATTTAATTAAAAAAAAAAAGAAACAGAGAAAAATCTTTATTCATTCTACTAAATTTCATAAAATCATATGTAACAAAAGGTATTTTGAAACTATTGGTTATATAAAGTTAAATAAAATTTATTTTTAAACATAAATACCAATGTCTATATTATTTCAATTCTGATGTTCTGTATATTTTTTATGTCTTTTTTAAATAAGGGTTATCATTAAAGAATAATTTGTTTTTAATTTTGACATAAACCTATTGTCTATTGTGTGTAAATAAATTTCATTTATTTTCATTTTATTAAGTTTCAAATAAAAAGTAAACATTACTTTTATATAGGTACCTCTACTAATTTTCAATAGCTAAGTTTTTAAATGAATTTTTTGAAAATGAAATAGCATTCTTGAAGCTTTCTTTTTATTTTTAATTGAAAGCTAAATGATTAAATTTACTATTTCCAGTAATCATATTGATTAAAATCGAATTCTTTGGTTGCTTTCAATTGAGATCTGACATTTTTACATATTGACACATTTGTAAACAAAGGTTAATTCTCAGTTTTAAACAACTTCCAAAAATAAAATATACTTTTTTGAAACTTTATTTGAGGAATATTAGCTGATTTAAAGTATAATCAATATGATTTGAAAAAATATTATTTAAAAATAGAGAAATGGATTTTTAAAACAAACAATAGCAATGATTACGTACTTAAGTTCATATCACACGTCAATCATGTAACAAGTACTGAAGGGAAACATGTTGAAATATTTCTATGGAGACTTTGTTAATATATAATTTAAGCCAATGATGAGTGAGTCCCTATTATATATAATTTTTAAGAACTCCATAATCTTAAAAATGTCGGAAAATATTCTCTGTAATCTAATCTTAGGAATGCCAACTTTAAATTTACTATATTCATCACTCTTATTTTTTGACAATGTCATCTACCATACTTTCAAAAAAGGAACAGTTAAGACAATAGTGTCCTTAATAAATCTAATTTATAAAAGCTATTAAAAGCTTTTTTAATTAAATAATGTTAGAGTTTTATTGGATTTTTTCTTATTTTACAATTTGGAGCAGATTTCCGAGAAATGAGTCATAGTTTGAAAAAGAGAAAAAAAACTGATTCATAATTTCCAAGGTTTTCCTGATTTTAAGGGATGAAAATTTCATGAAATTAAATTAGTGGGGGATAAAAAAAATGTATATTTTTATCAAGATTTTTAATATATATATATATATATATATATATATATATATATATATATATATAAAAATAATTTCATTCATTAGTGAACAAGACAAAAAAAAAAAAAAAAATAAAAGGAAAACCAGACTGTTTTTAACCCAAATTTCAAACGTGATACAAAGGATTAAAAATTTATTTTCAATAAAATATTTTGGTCTTTCCTGTTAATAATAACATAAACATTTTGAGGTTTGACAATAAAACTATGTTTTTCCTAAGTTTCAGGCCTATTTTCATCATGCTATACTCTTTTCAAAACATATCTCTAGGAAAAATATTGGATTTTTAAGAGATCTTTAAATTTGTTGTTGCCATTTTTTGTCTTTAACGTAGATTCAATGAAGGAAGAGAAAATGTCTGAATTTTTTAAAAATGTGTGAAATATTTATTAATAGACAGAAATTTTAGTCAGTGATGGTTCATTTCACTTACCTTTTCAGGGCATATCCCAATCTTTTCATAGAAAAACAAACAGGATTAAGTTGCTGTTGTTGATAGACTTGATATTTCTTTCTCAAGATCAATAATATTTTGTCATCAAATAAAACTTCCTATATTTAAAGAAAATGCAATTAAAAAAGATTAATCATTTGAAAATGGATGGCATGTATTTTCTAAACAGAACAAAGGGATTACCATAAACAGTGTAAAGGTAGAATTTGTTCCTTGTTGAAAAATAGTCTGGATGCAAATGGTATGTCAACATTGTCACGCAGTTTCAATTTGATTTCTTAGTGAATGTTTTCATTACGGTATGCTGTTTTATTGTGGAGGTCCCTAAATTATTATTGTTTTATTTCAAAGATAATGGCCTAAAGCGAATCAGAATCAAAAAGAAAAATTAATGTCTGTATATAAAGAAATAGTTTCAGAAACAAAAGATTAATAAAATGATCATTTGTTAATTAAAACAAATTCTTATATTTTTTATTACTTGATTAAAATTTTTAATCCTTTCTAGCGCATTCAAAATTATCATTAAATTTCCTTTTTTTTGTGTTATCAATAAATATAATATTTATTATTAGTGTTTTTATGTCTGTGAAAAACAATGATTTGGAAATTGTTGAAAAAAATCGTATAATTGTTGGCTTTTAATGAAACTTTCAGGACTAATACACAAATGAATGAAATTATTTTTGAATTTTTTTAGAAAATTTTGCTATTTTGAGAAATTAAATTTTCTTCCACAATTTTATTAATTAAAAGCAGAACTCCTTGGAGAATGTTTAGTTTTCTACTTCAATTTAATAATATTTTATTTGTGATCTCATTCCATTGGTTAAAAAAGATTCCAATTCATTTCTTACGTAACAGTACTGTGATCAACAAAATCTGTAAAAAAGTGGACAACAGAGTCTTGATATTCCTCTGATTTCTGATTGGTCAATAAATGCTAATATCATGCTTTCGTCTATGTCCACATGGTTAAAATTTAATTTACCACCCAAAAAAAATCAAAATGGCTTCTGGAGCCAATCATGTAACTTGAAAGTAAATAAAAATGGTAACACAACACTAATCTTCAGTGAGCTTTGCAGCATCAAACAATTCGCTAAACAATTTCACACCATTCAAATCTTTGGACTTTCTAAGTTAGATTTCCTAACATAATCCCAAACTTCAAATTCACTTACTCACCAACAAAGTACACTTCAATTTTAACATCTACAATTTTTATCGAGACAAGAATTCTTCTCAAAGAACATAGTTTGCCAAACAAACATTTTAGTCAACTATCTCACAACCAAAAAATTCTTAATATTTAATGCACAATTTACTCAAAAGTTATAAGCGTAAAAGTTTATCTTTTAAACACAAATTCAACTTTTGATATCAACCAACATTTCATTTACTAATTTCGATTACAACTCATTTGTTGAATCAACTTAATTCATGTAATATTTAAACTTCCAATCTTTTTATGCTTTATTAACAAAAAATATACATTCAATATAGGTAAAGGGAGATGATTCTTACCTTAATCTCCAATATCAGACTATGACAGAAATTTACGATGTAAATTATTATTTAATCTGTACTGATTCTTTGAAAATCCTTTTACTGACAGGAACACTGAACAAACTCTTTATCTGCCTTAAAGAACTTTCTCATTGTCTTAAAAGAAAAAAATTTACAAGAATTTTTTCTTTTTAAATTTTAATTATAAGAATTTATAATAATTCAAAAATCATTTAAAATTCTGTATTTCTTTTGTGCAATATTGTACTTAAGTGGAAACCATATTTACAAATCAAAAATAGAAAGCTTATGTCGTTTTACTACAATATTTTTAAAATAATTTTTATTTTCTTACTTCATTTCCATTTTTCATCTATGAGAGCCCATATGTGTCATTATAATAAAAAGATCACATGTTGTAAAATTTGTCCTCCACTTTCCAGAGAAATTTGCTTATCAGCAATTCGTTATGTGTTTACTGTTTACGTCTCAACTTTAAAATTTAAAACAAAAAGTTATTAAAAAATATAATAGTAAATAAAATACCATAACATTTCATAAATTATTGAGTTACCTCTATGATGGTATTTCAATTTCATAAGTTATTAAATTCTAAACCTAATATAAGAAAATTTTAGTATTTTTAATTTTATTATTTTTTATAAAGCATTTTCAAACGTAAATAAAAGTCAATAAAATATTAGATAATTGCTGAAAATATGTTAATTTGTAAAAATTACTAGCTAGTTAACCCCCCCCAAAAAAAAAAAAAAAAAAATGCGATTCGTTTCTGTAAATTTATGTCAATAATTCTGGTCATCCATACTAGATGTCAACTAATACCTCGGAGGTCATCGATAACATCAATAAAACATGAAAAAAAAAAAAAAAAAAAGGCCCGTCGTTAAGAAATGCTTGGATACTACTTTTCTTTTTTTTAATTAAGGTAAGCAATATTTGATTAAAAAAATCATATTAATTTACCTTTTTGCTAATTTTACTCAAATAACACACTCGAAATATATATTTCAAAAATTAATATATGTTTTATTTTTGGAGAATTTTTTTTTTATACTGTTATTTTGTTTTGTCTACAAATTTCTTAAAAGTGAGAAAAAGCTGTTTGTAAGATTTTTTAAAAGCGAGCATTCCAATGTATATAATTTCTGATTTAAATACAGTAACAAACACAGACACTAGACAACAGTATTTTGCTTTACTATTATTTGTATTTTTTAGTAAATTAAATCATTAGCATTCAATAAATAAAATCTTCAAGAATGCTTTTCATTTTTAAAAATTCATTTTAATTCCTATTTAAAAATGTTTTAGAATTCCTTCACTTACCTTTGAGACGAGAAAATTCAATGAGAAAAACAAAATCGTCTGATTTGTTTGTGTTTTCAAATGATTTCCTTGAGATTTCTCCTCCTTCAAACGACGACCCAAGTTTTGTATTGTTCGTTATAACTTCGACATTATTATGTCGAAGTTATAACGAATTTGACAAGGAAATAATTAATAAATGGATAAAACACGAAATTACTTTGGTTTTTCAGACAATATTTCGCTTGATAATAACAGACGAAGGCGATGTGGCGGTGTTAGACAAGATGTAGTTCCTCGTGTTTAAAAATCCTTAGATTTCTTGGCATTCTACAATAAATGCCTGATGTTTGTTTCTGGCAGCCGACAGTGCCAGAATCCCGAATCTATGATACGAGGCCTCTATATGTCGCCATTCTGTCAAGAGGTTGAGAATACACTTAAATAGGTGAAGAGGAAAAATACAAAAATGAATAAACAGTTTTCTTTCAGATAACTAAAAGATTTCCCCTCTCGGATGGTATGAAACTAAACAGCTTCTCAAAATATTGTTTACCAATAAATAACATGGTGATTAGAATAATTAGTAGACCAACTAAGTTTTATTGCGTGTGTTCAGTCTAAAGTAAAAATATTTAAGAGCAATAATGAATGTAACACTGGTTCATGCACTTGACAATAAATGAACATTAAAAATTTCATGTTTAAGAGAAAAAATACAACATTCATCTCAAAAGAATCTCATTCCATTCTCTTTATTTGAATAATTAAAAAAAATATCAGAATAGCTTTATATATTATTTTATAAGTTACTTAAAAATTACATTATCAGCTGAATTGATCACAAATAAAAAAAAAAAAAAAAAAAAAAAACACAGGATTTGGGGTGAGGCTGTGGTGTATCAATGTCTGGTCACTATCACATCTCTATTACCAGACCCCCACCGGATTGAGGCAAGTTTATTAATCAAATACTTTTCATTAAAGAAATTATTACCAAAAACAGTACAGAAAAATAGAATTACAAGAAAATTCTACAGACAATTCAGTCTTTTGAGTAGTAAAAAGCTGTGTGATCTTGTTATGAATGCAGGAATAAAAGACCCTGAATTCATAAAGATTTTACAAGAACTTCCTAATTCATGTGAAATATACATTCAAAACAAAATGAGTGGACCATGGCCCATTGTTGGATTCTCATCAGGATCAGATTTCAAAGAGAGCATAGTCATGGAAATAAAAGAAATTAATGGAAAAAATATTGCATCCAATTGATTATGATACATAATACAGTGTTGGAGTCAGGATTCCTGCTAAGGAAGGTTTTTGACATTCTTATTGCTATATTCACACACTGGATAGCATATTTTGGCACTTCAGAATTTAACACACTGATAATGGCAGGGAGTTCAATAACCAATCATGTAGGTACATAGCACAGAAATTGAATATTGTAGTTTGCACTACGGCTGCTGAAAATCCATGGAGCAATGGTTTTAATGAAGGACACAATGGGATTCTGGGAGAAATGGTGAAGAAAACATTATAAAACAAAAAAACAACCAGTGACTCATATCAGTGACATTTTAAAATTACCACAATTCATGTATTTAACACTGTCATATGTTAGGGTTGTCCAAATAAATTCTTAACTGCTACATGTGATCAGTAGTTAGGATGATATATTGGTCATTACAATTGGTTCCCTGAAATGGAAATCATTTATGCCTCAACCTAATGTGTGCAATGAACTAGGAAAGAGAAACTGTTTATCTTTTCTTTACAGAAAACCAAATGAAGCAGTCAAACTTTCAGGCAGCAGCAATACCAACCTTAATCAGCTGGTGGGTTAGGTTTAAGGATCAAAGTTCCCTACAAAAAATTGTCCTAGATAATTAAAGCATTGGTTCATGAAATTAGTAACATAGAAATTACAAGTTCAATCCTTGGTCCATGCAGTGTATATACTTGGAATCAGGGGAAATGAACAAACAATAATTGAACAACTGTTTAAAAATAAAAACCAGACAGTGAAATGAGAAGAGTCTAGCTCTGTAGATTAAATAAAGTGTTCAGTTCAGAATTCTCTGTTGGTTACATGAATGAACACCTGATGAAGGCTGGAGAACAAAACAGACAAAATGTGATAACAACAAAGCTAAGGAAAATAGTCCAAATGTAAATAGTGTCAATAATAAATCAAGTGAATTGAGAAATTCTTTGATGAATTGAAACTATCTAAGCAAAATAAATGTTCAATTCAGATGGTCCATCTCAGATGCTGCTGCAAGTCAAGAGAACTTAACAAGAATGGCTATTTATTTCACATCCCCTTTATAATTTCTCTCTCTACAAATCATGTAAGATACAATAAAGGAAAGACATTTCACTTTGACAGCTGTTTCTACTTTATGGCAAAAGACTAAATCCTTTCTGATTGGCTATGCTTTCACATCTCTTTTATTCCTTTATGAGTCTCTACTAGTCTTCTGTGCATGGAAAATTGTTGCCACATTATATATATATATATATATATATATATATATATATATATATATATATATATATATGGAGAGAGAGAGAGATTCTTGACAGAAGAAAACCATTGAAGATCAGAGTTGATAGTCAAGTAAGAAGCTGCAATAGAGTTTCACAGGCATGAAATGTGATAGAAGAAACTGTCAGCATAGAACATATAGTTGCATCCAGCAATGTCAACAGTAAAATAAGATCTTTTATCCTGTGCTTAAATTCATGAAGTGACCAAATATGAAAGCTCAGCAAAACAGTTGCAGAACAAAAGTTTTGAAATTGTTTACAGAGTTTTTAACAATTAAACTTAAATCAAGTGTAAAACATTCATTAAGAGAGTAATAAGTTGGGGACAGAGAAACATGTCAGGAGTGTAGCAAAAATTGACAGATCATGTGATCGAGTGTTGAAAACTAGGGAAATATGGTTTAGATATGTTGTGATAAAAAGGGAGAAAGGGAAAGAAAGAAAATAATGGGGAAGAAGGGAATATATAATAATAAAATAAAATAAAAAATAAACATGATATGAAGAAACAAAAATATTGATAAAAAACTGGAAATCTTTTGTAAAAAAATATTTTAATAAAATAATGAAAAAAAGAGGACAAAATGCATACATACAGAGATGCATATGTGCACAGAACTATATGTACATACACACAAGCCCACACACATACATATGTACCACCATACACATATCAATATAAATCCATGTACAAAATCAATATGTATCTTCACTAAACTTCCTCTTTCATTACATAAGCTTGGATGTAAAGGAGCATTATTAATAGATTTTGTGATGGCATAAAGTCAGTGATTCCAATCAAGAAGGTGAGAAATTGAAAGCATAGGTGGTGGAACATAAAATACAGAAGAAACGTTGGGTGATAGCTTTTATGATTAAGGGGAAAAAGTGGGTGTAGGACTTACTCTTCCAAGGAATGGTGTTGTTGATTATAGTTCTCACTGTGGAAATTGTACTCTCTGTGTAATCCTAAATGCCTGTTTAGTCTTTCAATTTAAAACTACTTTTAGGATGGACTTCAAATCAAACCTGCATCTGTCCTCCTGGCTGTCAAACCAAAACACCAGGAAATGGTTGTAGTTGTTTTCCCAGAGTTTTTGCGGTTATTGAACTGGAGACAGAACTATGTTCCAGTTTCTCCTACATAATTCCCTTTCTTGTATCTATGATAGAAAAGTAAATATATAAGATTGTAACTATTACAGCTCTAAGCCAGTAGTTTGAATATCATGTGAGTTCCAAGTGGAAGGGGCTAAATGTTTTGAGTGATGATGTGTTTGCAGACCAGGCACTGGGCTTTGTTGCAGGTGACATTCCCTTGGTGAAGTAATGAGCTGTATATGATGGAGGATGTTAAAATTTGAAGAAGTTCATGGAGCTGTCACCTCACATGTAAGGGGTTATCGTTAAATATTTTTTTAATTGTATTGTTTAGCTTTAAATGCTGGAAATCTTTGGTAAAAGTGTGGGAAAATTTGTGGATGTTCTAATTAAAATAAAAGACCATAGAAATTCTGGAATTTTTTTTTTTTGTTTCATAGGTAAGGAAAATATTTCTGTCATGTTTGGAAGCCTTGCTAGTAGATTCTTTGATCGTTGTAAGTTGGCAATTCCTATTGAGAAAGTGACTGAATAGTAGTCTTATATGTTGTAATCTTCCTTATGTGAACAGATGTATTTTATGCACAAGCATTGGCTGGTTATATACAATGCTGTGCAAAAGTAAGTGAATCAATAAAGATAATATTTTAAAAAATTATTTTGTTTTCCGAGATGATGAACAAATCTAAATTAAGCTATATATTCATAAAGAGAAACGTTTAATAAATCAATTCACTTTCAAAATTGTTTATCAAGCTGGAATAAAATTATTAATTAAAAACATAAAATTATGATGTGCAAAAGTGAACCCTTACATTTAATATTTGGTCACTGCTCCTTTTGAGGTTACAATGTTAACCTGATTTTTTTCTATAATTTTTAAGAAGTTTCTGGCAGTAGAGAATGCTGAATTTTGACCATTGTTCTTGGCAAAACCTCCACAATTGCTCAGTATTACCTGGGTTTCATGCATACACTGCTATCTTTCACTTGAATCACAGATTTTTAATTGAGTTTAGATCAGGACCTTGACAAGGCCATTCCAAGACTTGAAATGTCTTTTTCCAAACCCATCCTTTTGTGGATTTGCTTTGATGCTTCAGATCATTGTCCTATTGGAAGTTCCAGCCTTGACATAAATCTAATGTCTGAACTGAGGACAAGACACTTTCATTCAAAATTACTTGTTATCTTGCAGACTCTATTTTGCCATGCATATTATTTTACCTGTTTCAACTGCAGCAAAGCACACCAAATCATAATGCTGTTACTGCCACATTTAATGGTTGCTATCAAATTCTTCTCTTCAAAAGCCATATTAAGAGCTCACCAGATATACCATTTATTGTTCCTCCCAAAATCTCTAGTTTGGTCTCAGCTGACCAGAAATCTTTTTGCCAAATTGTTTCTTATTGATATGTGCTTTAGCATACTTAAGGCAAGCATGCTTGTGCTATTTCATAAGCAGTGACATCTTCTAGGCATGCTGCCATGAAGAAAATCATTGTTCACATTTCATTGCACTGCAGATGTATGCATATTGGTTCTGACCTTGGCCAATGTGTATTGGAAAACTGCTATGGTCACAGCAGGATTTGCCAAAGTAGATGTCTACTTGCTCTTACACAGCTTACTAAAAAAATGAACATGTGTCATTTTGATTTTTACATGTGCACAAAAAATTATTTGCACTAGCAAACATGACAAACAAAACTACAGAGTGTAAATGTAAGGATTCACTTACTTTTGCACATGTTAATTTTTAATTAGTATTTTTTATTCCAGCTTTATAAATATCTTTGATTGTGGTTGTAATTCATTTAATAAAGGTTTTTCTTAATGAATATATACTTTAAGATTTGTCGTCATCTAGATAATTTTGCACTGTCCATAATTTTAAGGTCGATAATGAGATTATGCAAATTGATCCCAAATTTAGAGGGAAGGGTGTGAATATGGAACTTTTTAAATTGTTTCATGTACCTGCTGTACCAGATCCAAAACTATTCTCTTTTAATTGTCTTGGAGAACCCTTTTTAGCTTCCATCATCATCAAGTTAAATGGAAAGTATGAAGCCGGAAGTGAACTCCACAAGCAAGAAATGAAGGAGAAAAAACTGTCAGCATAGAACTTATGGTTACATCTGGCCATTTCAACTGTAAAATGGTGAGACCTTGCTGACAATCTAGTACTGCACTTAAATTCATAAAGTCTAGGTATGATATAAAAAGTATATCAGAACAATTACCATGAAAATATTTATAGAAAAGGAAGAGGGAAGCTACGTCACAGTGGTGGGAAAGCGACTGATGCCAAGATGTCAGGTCAGGACCAAAAACTGCAGATTCCTCTTTGTATTTCATCAAGAATATTTAAATACACAGCAGAAGCACCAAAGTAGGGTCTCTAATGTAATCGATCTGAACCTGGCATCTTGACATCAGACATTTTTTCATGGAAACTCTTCTGAGGAGCTTTTCCCCTGTAATTCCTCAACTATATGAATTTATGTGTGCCTACCAGACTGACAACTATTTTACTCTTGAACTAACTAGATGCAACTGCTACTTCTATTCTAATAGTTTCTTTTCTTGCACTTCTCACCTGTGGAAATCCTTTCTGATTTCTTTCTTCCCTGACACTGACAATCTTCAAAAATTTAAATGCAATATTAATTGCCATCTTCTGTCTTGCCTAACCCGCTTCCTTTATTGTCCTTTCTTCACTAAAGTCTTTCCATACTCTTTGATGACTGGTCAAGCAACATTGAGCTAGGTCAACTCCCAAGATGGGTGACCACTTGAGAATAATACCAGGTGCTGTAATGGATAATGCCTCAGAATCATTCATTGGATAGCCAAGTTCCAATTCCATTTGTGTTCAATATCTTACTTAGTATAGATACCTTTGGCAAAGGCGAAAAATAAAATTACTTATTCTACTAAATTTCATTGAAGTGTATAGAATAAAAAAAAAATTTTAAAATATTTATAACAAAGGCTCGCCAGTGTGTATAGAAAATGGCGAACCAAGTATCATTTCCATGAAAATAATGATCTCAAATTTCAAGAAACTACAGTTTTTGTACAGTTCACATTTCCATGAAAGTACAGCTCCACAAATTTCCCAATAATATAGTTTCTCTCCAGTGTGTGTATGAGTTTGTGTCACTAAATATGAAAATGAAGTTGTACAAAATTAATGGGAATATGATTTCTCTCCACTATGTGTATGCATGTGTTTGGCAAACTCTTGCTTCAGTGAAAATACAGATACACAAACTTCACAAGAATATATTTTCTCTCCAGTGTGTGTATGCATATGTCTCACTAAATTTGACTTCTGTGTAAATGCAGATCCACAAACCTCACAAGAATATGGTTTCTCTCCAGTGTGTGTATACATATGTTTGACCATAGTTGGCTTATGTGAAAATGTAGATCCACAAATTTCACAAGAATATGGTTTCTCACCAGTGTGTGTACGCATATGCATGACCATAGTTGACTTGTGCAAAAATGCAGATCCACAATATTCACAACAATATGGTTTCTCGCCAGTGTGTGTATGCTTATGTTTCACTAAGTGTGCCTTCTGTGAAAATGCAGATCTACAAACTTCACAAGAATATGGTTTCTCTCCAGTATGTGTACGCTTATGTTTCACTAAATGAGACTTCTGTGAAAATGCAGATCCACAAACTTCACAAGAATGTGGTTTCTCTCCAGTGTGTGTGTGCATATGTCTATCCCTACTTGACTTGTGCAAAAATGCAGATCCACAAACTTCACAAGAATGTGGTTTCTCTCCAGTGTGTGTGTGCATATGGCTATCCCTACTTGACTTGTGCAAAAATGCAGATCCACAAACTTCACAAGAATATGGTTTCTCTCCAGTGTGTGTATGCTTATGTTTCACTAAGTGTGACTTCTGTGAAAATGCAGATCTACAAACTTCACAAGAATATGGTTTCTCTCCAGTATGTGTACGCTTATGTTTCATTAAATGAGACTTCCGTGAAAATGCAGATCCACAAACTTCACAAGAATATGATTTCTCTCCAGTGTGTGTATGCATATGTCTATCCCTACTTGACTTGTGTGAAAATGCAGATCCACAATCTTCACAAGAAAATGGTTTCTCTCCAGTGTGTGTACGCATATGTTTAACTAATTTTGACTTCTGTGAAAATGCTGATCCACAAACTTCACAAGAATGTGGTTTCTCTCCAGTGTGTGAACGCTTATGTTGCACTAAGTGTGACTTCTGTGAAAATGCTGATCCACACACTTCACAAGAATATGGTTTCTCACCAGTGTGTGTACGCTTATGTTGCACTAAGTGTGACTTCTGTGAAAATGCAGATCCACAAATTTCACAAGAATATGGTTTCTCTCCAGTGTGTGTACGCTTATGATTCACTAAGTGTGACTTCTGTGAAAATGAAGATCCACAAACTTCACAAGAAAGTTGATTCTCTCCATTGTGTGTATACATATGGTTATCTCTACTTGACTTGTGTGAAAATGCAGATCCACAAACTTCACAAGAATAGGGTTTCTCTCCATTGTGTGTACGCTTATGTTTCACTAAGTGTGATTTCTGTGAAAATGCAGATTCACAAACTTCACAAGAATATGGTTTCTCTCCTGTATGTGTACGTATATGTCTCACTAAATTTGACTCCATTGAAAATGCAGATACACAAACTTTGCAAGAATATTGTTTCTTTGTAACATGTATTTCCATCTTGCGTAATATGTCTGACTTCCGAACAATATAGCAACTTTTATATGAATATGTCTTGTCTTTCCTGTTTATTCGTACATAACATTAAATGTGTTTTTGTTAAAAGATAAACCACACATTTCAAAGTACATTATTTCTTGGCAGGTAAAGTTCATTGTCAGGCTTTTGACATTGTAGATCCATCACTTTCAGATGAGCCATGTAGCATATATTTGTGTTTTCATGGAAAGTGAAATGTCTTTTCCATCAATGAAATTCACATTAATAACTAATGTGGATTTGTACAGCCAAAATATCTGTAATGAAAGAAGTCATAAATGATATGTTAATGGTAGCAGTGAATAATATATGAAAGCAGTCTATGAGAGATGCATGCAATTATCAATTTAATAATACAGCAGCAGCAGCCACTGGTGAAGATCAAACATTTCAGTGAGTGAACCCGTGAAACTAGATTGCTTCACCATAACATCATATCTTATGAAATGTATGTGATTAAAATCCAACATTGTCAATTCAGAAACAATACACATATGAATCTTGAAAAATATCTGTTGATTTTTGAAGTTTTTTGTTAGACCTTCTCTTGGACTAATGACACTAGCCATATGACCAGGTCCATAGCCGGCACCTCCTGGTGCAAGCTTGTCTGCTGCGGGTATCTCTCCCCAATAAAAATGACCATCACATTCATCAGAACCTAGGAAAAGAGAAGATCCTTTGATAACTCTCCTTACATCAGACAGTAAGGAATAACATAAACTTGAGAGATAAAAGTTCATCTGGGAAAGAAACTGAAGTCTTTATTTAACTAACAGATAGCAATTAGAATATAAAATCCATAATAAAAATGAAGTACTTTTTATAATTGTCTCCTCAAATCAATTATATATTATGGGAAAAATGTTTCTACTTAAACTGAGGAAATTATAAAGAAGTGTATAAAAAAAATTGATGAGAATATTTATTTTAGCTTCAAAATGCTTAATAATGTTACATATATCATTATAAAAGTAGAAGCAAAAACAAAAATATCTACAGTGTAGAATGTCAAACCCCAACATTAAAATTGAGTGCAATACCATGGTTTCAAAAACTACCAGCCCTAATGATAAAGTTCATAGCAAACTGCTGTGGGTTTATCTAGTATTTATGCCTACTAAAACCAAACCATCATTTTTATCAGTGCCAAAGAGATCATTTGTTAAGTTCCCCTTCTTTGGCCTGTCAGCATCATCAAACATGGGAGCTGATATCTGATCTGCTGAATAAAAACCATCCATCATTTTCATCAGTGCCAAGGAGAAGAGAAGATCTTTTGCTAGGATCCCTTTCTTGGGCTGATCAGCAACATAAACACAAGAACTGATAGCTGACCTATCAATAAAAACAAACCATTGTTTTCATCAGTGCCAAGGAGAAGAAGATTTTGCTAAGATACCCTTCTTGGGCCAATCAGCAACATCACAATCACAAGATTTCATAGTTGATCTGCCCAATAAAAACAAATCATCAGGACAAGAGGAGATCTTTTGTTAATACCACATTCTAATTGTTTAAACCATTTGTTAACAATTGAAAAACCCCAGAAATAACGAAATAATTTATACAATTTAATTATATATTATGTGAAAAAATGTTTTTATTTAAAAATATTTTGTGTGTATAAACGTGCTGATTTTTCTAAATATGGGTGTCTATACATGACATTATCAGAAAGTAAGAGCAATAACTATTTAAAATTTACTGCAAATTTTCTAATATTTCATTGGCAAGTGTCTTCATAAGTAAGACTACAAAGCCAAAGTACCTAAAACTTACCAAATCTGCAATGTGTGAAAAAGTATTTGTACAATACAAAAAAGAATACATAATTTTCATTTAATACTTTGTAGAACGGCCATTATTCATTTCTACAGCAACCAATCTCTTGTAGTGCTCAATGATTTGCAAATTTTAGTTACTATTTTGTTTCATTCTTCTTCATATGTGATCTTCAGATCTGGGATGTCTGTGGGAGCGCTTGATTGGATTTGAATTTTCAAATAACATCACAGATTCTCAATTCAGTTTAAATATGGGGATTGATTTGGCCATTTCAGGATATTTACATCATTTTCAGCAAATGAAAGTAAATTATCCTGTAACCCTTGACAAGTAAGCATTGGATTGTTTAATTTGATGCTTTAAAAGTCTTTCGTCTAAATATGATTTCTAGAGTTACGTCCAAACAACTCAATTTTGGTTTTGACTGTCCATAAAACTTTTTCCAAATACGATTTTTTTATTTTAAATAAAATATTATATAGATCGGAATCTCAATTTTTTGGCTGATTTAAGAAAATTTTCTTAAAAGCGGGCATTTTCTTAATTTTAAGAAATTTGTAAACAAAACAAAATTATCGATTTTAAAAGTCTTTTAAAAATAAAATATATATTTGTGAAACGTTATTTGAGTAAAATTAGCAAATTTAAATTTAAATTAATCTGATTTGAAACAAATATTACTTGTTTATAGCATAAAAAAATATAGTATAGAAGCATTTCTTAACAATGGGTCCTCTTTTCTCATGTTTTTATTGACGTTATCTGATAAGTTATAAGGTGATGACAGCTAGTATGGATGACCAGAATTGACATAATTTCACGACATCTAAGTGAAAGCATTTTTTTGATTTTTAACTACCTAGTAATTTTTACAAAGTAATATAATATTTTCAGCAATTATTTAATATTTTGTTGACATTCATTACGTTTGAAGATACTTTACAAAAAATAAAATTTAAAATAATATAAAATTTTCCTAAATTAATTTTCAAAATATTTTGGTAGCATTTTTTTTTATATTCAAAGCAGAATTTTGGTGAAAAGGGCCAACTTTTTTACTTTCTTCAAGGAGTCCTGTTTTTAACTAAAAAGAAAAAAATCGCCGCCCCCCAAAATTAATTTCTCAAAATTTTATGAAATTAAGTAAGTGGGGGTGGATGGTATACAAAAAAAATTTTTACCAATATTTTCTAAAAAAAAAATTTCAAAATTAATTTAATTTATTTCTGAATATGTAATGAAAATTTTAATAAAATCCGATGATTATTTTATTTTTGCAAGAATTTCCAAATTAATGTGGAAAAGGCGCAAAAAAACTAACCTTTATATTTGGTTCGGTCATTGATGTAAACAAAACAAGATTTTTAACCAAAATTTTGAACATGCTAGAAAGGATTAAAAAAATTCAAAAAATAATAATAAATACTTTGGTCTTTCCTCTTAATAATAGCAGAAACATTTTAATGACAAAAATTTGTTTTTATTGAGTTTGGGACCTTTTTTCATAATGCTATACTGTTTTTTTTACGCGTGACGAGAAAAGGTGTCAATGTTTTAGAATGTTTTCAAAGGCTTATTTATATGAGAAAGTTAATATTTCTTTTAATTCACATTAGCTTCAAGTTTTTACCTTTCAAATGAAACCGAAATTTAAATTCGAAGAAAGCATTTAAATTATTTTAAATGCCTTTTTTGTGGGACTTTTAAGAAGTCAGTGATAAATACGTTTCAATTTCAATTTTCAACTTACCTTTTCAGGGCGAATCTCTTAAAAACCTTTTCATAGATAAACAAACAGGATTTAATTTCAATTGCTGTTGGACTTGATATTTCTTTCTCAAGATCGACAATATTTTGAAATCAATAAAACTTCCTATTTTGAAATAAATCGCAATTAAAAAAGATTAACTGTTTAAAAATAGAAAGCATGTATTGTTTCTGAGCAAAACATAGGAATTAAAGTAAAAACCGGTGTAAATGAAGAATTTGTTCTTTGCTCAAAAATAGTCAGACAAGCATTAATTTCTATCGCAATCTGTGATTTGTCTAGCTGAGCATTGTATACCACTACTATTACGACTAACGTGGTCGAGTTAGGTGTTGTCTTGACAAGCTCCACTTCACAACAAAAAAATATAATGATGTTTAAATTTTTGCTTATAAAACAATACGTAATTTTTACTAAGCTTTTCCATTTACAATTTCTTATAGCTTATCACCTAACAATAACATTTTTTGAGTTTTTTTCATGCAAATGCATGTTGAGTTCGACATTCCAACCACCTGAATAAGGCCGGAGCGTACAACGGCCGAAACGTTGTAATAAATATGGCGACAAAGATGAGGACAATAGTCCGATTAATAATGTAAATAGTGCATGATAGGAGCTGGTGAAAGAGACGCTAAACCATGTATCAATGTAAATTTCAGATTATCTCATTCGTCAAATGTTTACGGAAAAGTTCTACCCCTAGACTTCAACTAACCCTAAAAACGCCGAATTGGCTCTATTTTCTTTTCCGTCAAACGATCAGCAAAATAGTAAATTCGTCAAGTCCTGTCATGTAATTAACATCATTTTCTTTTTTCAATTTTAAAAAATAAACGCGACTGAAATTAACAATTTTGCTCCCCACCCCTAGTAGGTATGGATCCCTCACGCGGTTGAGAGGTTTGGTGTATTAAGCACCGGCTCTATCGATTATTATAGTTGATGATTGACAATATAACTTGGGTAGAAAAAAGTACAAATAAAAAAAAAAAAAACGCTGCTGAAACTAGCATTTCCCACAATATCCCTTCGTGGGTTTGTGGATCCCAGGTTAGGAAACTTTAAACTCGGCATGTAGTAGATAGGGGATCCTCGTATCAAAGTTGTGGGTGTGAGACCCTAGCGTCTTCCCTGAGTATGTTAGGTTAATTAATGATAAGAATGTTTATATTAGTCGCGTTCAAGTCAACTTTGCGATGAGTTGGAACGACAAAAATAAAGTTTGTATCTACATCATGCGTTGGAAGAAGGAAGGAGTGCCGTTCTGTCCTTTTCGGAAGGTGGGGGGGGGGCATAAAATTGCACAAATGTCCAAAAACCCTTTTCCGTTCTTTTATTATTAGCATCACAGGAAAATGTATTTCTTTCTTTATTATTATTTATTTACATAATATTCGAGAGAAAGAATTCTTATCCAATTTGCTGTCGTCATTTGCAAATATTTCATGAAATATGCAGAAAATTTTTGTTATCGTGCTAAAAATGAAATCCTTAAAATCAATTTATTGCTGACCTTTTTCATTAATAATAAAAGTGTATTTGAAAATAAAATTCCAAGCTTTCTGTTTATGATGAAATGATGCATTTCGAAATCTAACATCAAGATATTCAGTAACTCGAACCTGGAAACTATTATTGATGACTGTACTCCATGGTGTCAATTAGGTATGCCAAGGACTTCCTAAAAAGAAACCACAAAAATCTTATTGCATCGATCGCATAAGAAGTGAGATTTACCGACCCTGCAAGTAATTTCTGTGTAAAATGGGAAAAGTCTGTTTTTGGGTAGCGCGGATGCTGACCCCACACTTAGAAATAACGTGTCCGAGTCAACCACATTTGGGGCGATTGCAGAGGTCAACCCTACCGCAGTCACTCTGGGAAAACGGCCTCGTTGATCACCGTTTCTCCTACACCAGGTAAGTATAATTTTTTTTAGGAAAAAAATGCCCCATTTAAATATGTCGGATCTCCATTTACTACGACAGGTGATTTTCCGACCCGCGTAATGTGAATTAAAAAAATCCTCCGAAAGGACAAACGACAAACTCATAGGTTTATCAAAAGGATAAATTAATTAAAAAAACTCTACATTTATGTCTATTAATGGAAATCCATAATTTAATAAAGTAATTCATTATAAATTATTATTTGATATCAATTAATAATGTCAAGGTCATCAAGTGGAAGTAACTCGTCGAGCTGTTTTCGAACTTAATCGTTTGACTTGAAAGGACGAGTAACCTTTTTATTAAATAAACATTAATGATTAATCCTAAGTATTTTTAGAGGAAAATAATGACATATTTTTTAAATATGTTTATTTAATATTTATTTAATATTCAGTGTTGAAAATGAGTCTGGTTTAAAGAAAAACTTTACAACCGTCTTATATGCTTTTTGTTTTCTTTTGTTCGATAAAATCAACGAAAAAACGGTACTGTCTGTCCATAAATAAAAATTAATTATATTGTTAATTCTCATTATCGGACAAGCAGTTCACACGAACAGGTCGTCAAATCGTGCGTCAATTAAAATTTCATCTTCTTTTCCTTTTCAGGCCATAATAACAACATCTATCTTTTATCACTTAAAAATTGCGTTAAAAATAATTTCAGGTACTTCTTGTTTTTTCTCACTAAATTATCATTACACACATCTATAAAAAAATCATACAAGAAAGACTGTATACATTTTACTTATTATTTATGTTATTATTCTGGCAGATTTCGATCCATATTTTATCTAAATTTAACCCAAAACTCATAATTTTACTCAGAGTATGTAAAAGAGATACTGCTATAAAAGCAGAACGTCATAACGAATGCCAGTAGACCTGACAATATGTATTCCAGAGATTACTCTACTTCATAACAATATGGCACCACCGATAGGATTCCTAACCGCGTTACATGAACTGGAGCATGTAGAAACATGGATTTGATGTTTCACAGTGTTGGATAGGGTAAAGAAACTGAAAGACAAGAAAGCCTCCAGAGGAGAAAATGACATTTTTGGCTTTGGTGGGATTTAAGGTCATAAAAAATATCCAGTATGGTGTAGCCCAAAATACTGGAAGACTTGACATATGAGGAAATTTCAACCACTATACAAAGAAACATGCGAATGAAAAAGAACTAAAAAAAATGGTTATTGTAGAGATAACAAAAATTTGTGGAAAATAAGCAGAACCCAAATTTTAAAAATTAAATTAAAATATTTGTAAAATAGAATTTAAAATAGAAAATTATATGTTAGCAAAGTGTTGCTGAAATTTCAACTCGTTTTCAGTTTTAAGACATAAAACAAAGATCTTTTAAACAAACTTCAGTAAATTATACATACAATAAAGCATTTTTGAATTCTATAAGTTATCTTTCAATCATCTTGAAATGCACAGAATAAAAGGATTTTTAAAATCTTTAATACTTTTTAATTTAATTACTTTATAATACATTTTTTAAATTAATTATCTTAAAAACAAAGGGATTGGCTACAATTCACGGTCATGGAGGAAGACAATGATTTCAAAAATAATTAAAAAAACTTGACTATATATGCAGTTGATAAAGACACGTTTTAATTACTGTGACGAAGATTGAATTCAAAGAAACTTTTAAAAAGGATTGAAAGTTTTATTTTTATAGACAAAAATAAATGTTTCTTTTAATTCCCAAGAGTTTTAGGTAGGTACCCCCACGTTTTCACAGAAAAAACAGCATAGCATAATGAAAAAAGGCCAGACTCAATAAAAACAAAGTTTTGTCATCAAAATGTTTATTATGAGAAAAGACGAATTTTTTTTTTACATTTTTTAAATCCTTTCTAACATATTAAAAATGTTAGTTAAAATCTTGTTTTGTTTACGTCAGCGGCTGACGTAATAATGTTAGTTAAGATCTTGTTTTGTTTACGTCAGCGGCTGACGTAATAATGTTAGTTAAGATCTTGTTTTGTTTTTAAGTCAGCGGCTGACGTAATAATGTTAGTTAAGATCTTGTTTTGTTTACGTAGGCCGCTGACGTAATAAGGTTAGTTAATATCTTGTTTTGTTTACGTCAGCGGCTGACGTAATAATAATGATTAAATTTTTTGAGCTTTTTTCACATTGATTTGGAAAAAATAATTGTCATATTTTAATGAAACTTTCAGGACATACTCAGAAAGTTATCTTTAAAATTTTCTTTTTAGAAGATCTTGGTATATATTTTTTTACACATGTTACCACCCACTTGCTAAATTTCATCAAATTTTGAGAAATTCAATTTTTAGAGCAGGGATATTTTATTATTTAAAAGCAGGACACCTTGGAGAATGTAAAACATCAATTGCTTTTCTAAAACAGTTACCCCTTTCATCGAAAATCTGCTCTGAATTGTAAAATAATAAGTGCAATAAAACTATGATATTATCTAATTTAAAAAGCTTTCAATTGCTTTTTAGGGGATCCCATGTCTGTCTAGGGGCCCTCCCGTGTGGGGTAGAGCTCGAATGACTCTCTTTTCTCGGAGTAGCAACCCATTTCACCCTTCTATACGAATTAGGGTTGTTCCATTCGGTGTGGTCCATCTTTCTCCTGCGAGGACAGTTCGTCTTAGGTGACCCGGTCCTCCACAACGCCAATGTCTTCGCTCCTTACAACTTGCTGAAAAGTTCCCGACCACACAACACGTCCAGCATCTCAGAGGTCTTACTTGCACTGGGGCCACCATGCCTCGTACTTTTTCACGGGTGACCCATCGCCGTTTCCCGGACCCTTTTTCTTCTCGGTAGGGGGCACCAGCGTATTAACTCGCTTTATCCCCAGTTCACGGATTCCCTCTGCCGTACACCAACGTACCTTGTGTCCGCAGTGATGTTCATTCATTCACGGTCGACTGAAGATGTAGACACGGCTGGAAAGTCTGCGCTACGAGATTTAGAATGCAGCAAAAAAAAAATATCTGTAGAAAGCCGGACAAACAACTATTCAATGATTGAATTGTTAATATCTTTTGTATCGCAGAAAAGAATAGTATAAAAAAGAAACGGGTTACAGAAAAAAAAGTAATTGACGTAAAAACGCATACACTGGATTCTGGACAGAGAGAGAGAGTGTTTTATGATTAAGTTGTTGTTAAATCGTCTCAGAACGATATACGACTCTTGCGATGGGGGAATAAGATTTCTGTGCGCGGCTTAAAGTTTATAGTGACGTTCCTCCTTAGCAGTAGTAACAGTTGTAGTAATATTCGTGGTAGCAGAAGCAGCGGTATTCATATCAACAGTACATGTTAGCGGACGCTTCGTTCCAATCTCTGACGTCACGTTCTCTCCTTGAGTCTCCAACTCGACTCTCCACTGACTCTAGCCCAACTCTTGCGCCTGCCTCTTCCGTTTGCCTCTTTTTCAGCATAACTACGCGTTTATATAGAAAAACCAGGCTGATCATAACCGACCCTTGACCCTACTACTTTGCACGCGATTATCACGCGGTTATGGCTGTTTCAACCAAAATCATTTTAATTCTAAAGGTCCTCCTTGCTTACTCAGTTCTATTCCAAGTTTTAACCAATAAAAATTATTTCGTCCATTTTCATTATCTCTTGATGACCCAGATTCAATGGGTACAACTTCTAACCTAGATCAGATTTCCCCATCAGTAAACAAAAATGCCCTGATCTAATTTCGCTGTTCAAATCCACTCCAATTTCAACAAAAAATATACGCGTGTGTGTGTGTGTTACCAAGGCTCTCTCTGTCACAGTATGAAGAGGATTACCTCTTGTGATCTGATCATTAATACTTAGATCTTGAGGACTGAATGCCTCAGAAGGCGTGATTACCTCTTATGATCTGATTAGGAATAATTAGATCTTGAGGACTGAATGCCTCAAAATCTGTAAGACCAAGGTGACCCTTGATTACATGATGGGCGAGCAACTATGCATATACCAAATGCAATATGGGTATCTTGTCTCTGTCTCCCTGGAATGTGAGTATGGTGAGTGAGGGTTTGAACTGATGTTGGAGGGTTTCTAAATTGTCTGCCAAGGTGGAAATGAAGCATGGCTGTCATTGGCTCATCTATTAACCACCTTTTAAACAATCAGAGGACTTGTTACCACAATACTGTTAAAGAAAAGTCTGGATGAGCTATTTCCTTTATTTTCTGAAGAGGCGCCAATACAGATGCGCAAACCAAAGTGTATCTTAACATGTGTTTTTTGAGATCTCCTTTCTGAGTAGATTGAAATGGACAGATTTCACAGTGAAATGCTTTCTTTCCAGTGTGTGTCAACATATGTACCTTGAGATATGATTTATGTGAAAACTGTTTCTCTTCACTGTGTGCCTTTTGAGATTTAAATTTTTGAAACACTCAAATCCACAGGTTACACATTTATATGGTTTCTATCCAATGTGTATTAGCAAGTGAATTTTGACATTTCCATTATGAGAAAATTTTGATCCACAGATTTCACAACGGAAACGTTTGTTATCCTGTGTGTCTTAACATGTGATTTTGAGAGTTGACATTTGGGAAAACATATAATCACAGATTTTACAGTTGAATGTTTCTCGCCAGCAAGTGTTCACATGAGTTTTGGAGTTTTCCATTATGGAAAAATATTGAACCATAGATTTCACAACTGAATGGTTTTTCTCGAGTGTATTTTAACATGTGACTTTTGAGACTTGACATTTGGGAACACTTATATTTACAGATTTTACACTTGAATGGTTTCGCACCAATGTGCGTCAACAAATGTTGTTTGAGATTTCATTCTGGGAAGTATTCAATCCGGATTTCATAGTGGAATCGTTGTTCTCAGTATTTATTAACATGTGTTTTTTTAGGCATGGCTTTTAGGAACACTTATATTCACAGATTTTACAGTTGAATAGTTTCTCGCCAGTGTGTGTTAACATGTGTTTTGCTGAGATTTTCATTATTAATTTTTTCTGTCAAATCTGTAAGAAAATAATGTACTTTATTCAAATATGCTATCTTGGAATTACAACAGTAATTATATTTTTATTATTTTAAAATATTTTTGTAATGTTTCAGGGTAAATTTATAAGATTTGCTACTTTGCTATTGAAAAATCTTTTATTATAAAATTAAAATTAATTATAAAATAAATTATAAAAATAAAAATATAAAAAAATTTAAGACATTTATTGCATTATTTTTGTAAGGTTTCATGTCAACACCTTATGATATAATTATAGTCTCTTTTCATTTGAATAGAATTAAAAGCGTGTATTGTCTTGTATTATGTTACCTTCTTTGTTTTTCTTCCACTTCTGATTATTGTTTATTGAGAATTTTATCAATTGTCTATAAACTGGCCAGTTATTCCAAAATTAATCCCACAAAAGAAAAACACCACAGGTTTACTTCAACGTCATAAATGCTTCTATTCTGAGATTTCAGGTGTTGTATTTGATTGAAATTTTGCACTGAATAATATCCACCTCTATGAATGTATTCACCAGTGATATGTTACACAACATATTTTTACAATGTAGATATAAAATGACATAAAGTACTCCCTACTGTAAATCCTTTGGCAGTAGATACAGATATACACAAGTTTTGGGAACCCAATTTTTATGAAACTAATAATTTCTGCAATTGCTACTAATCTAAAAGGGAGAAGATTAATCTCTTTGTTCTTCCATACAAAAAATATTTTAACAGTCATGAAAATAAAATTATTTAAAAAATACTTCTGATGAAATCACCTTAAAATCTTCATTTAAAATAATATCTCTTAAATGAAGATTAGACACTGGCGCAATTGGCGAATTGTCTTCTTTGGACTGTTTTGGAAAATATTGGTGAATTGTAGTCAGATATGATTTGTTTCATTTTTTTTCTGCCATTACAGCATTGAGCCATCTTTCCTGTGCGTTTTCTTAAGTTTGCTCTTTTTGGAGTTGCTTAATAATATCTTCTCAGTTACAAGGATTTTGGACTGGCATTGTAGAGTTCATTTGCTGTTTGCACTTTATGCCCATTTTGCTGGGATGCTTTTTTATTTCTGACATCGAGCACATTTGCTGTTTGCATTTTTATCTTGGGTTAGATGAGGTGAGAAATATGCCCGGTTCACAGAAATTCAGAGGATGAGAGATTCAAGAAAGTGTAACTGCTACACAAGAAAAAGACAGTGGGTCAAATGTGTACTGAGAAATTATGATTCGAATATTTAAACTACCACCAAGCCAGATAAAATAATTACTTTTCATTTAAATGTTAAATTAAAATGTTATAATTTATATTCAGTCTGATGAAACGTGTGTCACAAAAACTTTTTACCACTTTGTCATATGTTTCCCTCAGTATTGTTCTCCATTTGTAAAAAAAAATTTTTAATACAAATAAACAGATACACATGTACATGTGTTTGTGTGTGTGCATTGGTCTGTATATATATATATATTTATATTTATATTTATATATATATATATGTGTGTGTGTGTGTGTGTGACTAAAGACAAAAGGAAAAATTCATAATATCTACACACACACAAAAAAAAATGAATGCCAGAAATATTTTTTCACCATATGTAAAAATATTTATATTTTCTCATTAATATATTAATACAAATACAGATTCACATGTACATGTGCTTATGTGCGTGCATTGGTCTGTATATATATATATATATATATATATATATATATATATATATATATATATATATATATATATATATATATATATATATATATGTATGTATTGAATGTGTGAGTTTATGTACGCATATTCAAACAACAATAAATAAAATTAATTATAAATGTTGCCTCCTATCATATTCTAATACTTAAGATACCACCCAATTAAACGAGAAACATTTACTAATGGTTAAGTGAATAAATATATATTTACATGGCCATTTAAGAATTAATAAATAAAATCATTTAAACAAAAAACAAAATACACCTACATTTTCCAAACTAAAGAAAACATTGAAAAAATCTTAAGAGTAAAGACAGTCACTGACACCGGATGTAAGATTGCTGTATTTATCATTGACACTCAGAGCTGAAAAGAGAAACAAATATATAAAAAGCAACAGAGAGAGAGAGAGAGAGAGAGAGAGAGAGAGAGAGAGAGTAAAGAGACAGGAAAAACTATGAAAAGTAGAAATAACTACAACTTTCTACACATACATACACGGACACATACATACTTGAGCATACACATACGCGTGCACAATTACATACATACACGCGTACACATACACACAATGAAAGAATAAGAAAAATATCAATCCTGAACCAATAAAAATAGCATAATTTTTTTACATAATATCAAATTAATTAAAATGAGAAAATAAGCAGTCAATTTCTCGTATCTCCTGACGAGTGGACTAAGAGGTTCCTAAAAGCTTTATCTATGAAACGCTTGAGTCGGGGTGCTGGATATAGCATCATTCGGTCAAGTGAAAAATTTCATATTTATATTATGCCGTTATATATATTTACAGTTTTCTCCGGGCGAGTGGGCGGAGCGATTGCTGGATGGTCTATGCAATTAGAGTTGAGATGCTGAAGATAATAACATCAGTGGCATTATATAAATTTCTATTGATGCTGTATCTCTGGTATTGTGCAATTTATTGCAAAGTCTACTTGCATTAAATGACATTTTTTTCAGAATTCCACTTACTGACAACATTTCTAGATTCTCACTGTCATATTCTGTTGGCATTTCTACATTTAAAGAAAAAACAACTGGAAGAAGAAGCTTAACTTTCCAGGATCAGCGATTGTCGTAAAAACTGATTCAGGATATAAAAAGGACTCAAAGCTCGAAAATCAGCATTCCGCAGCCAAGGATCAAAGTGTAGTAACAGTTCCAGCTGCAGGCAACTGGCCCATAGCTCAAACTATCAGCAGCAGTTCCAGCCAAACATCATCATCATCATCATCATTATTATGATCAGTCCAGCTCCAGTTTGACACTGGCCGCTGCTCTAGCCGGCCAACCATCTATAATGTTCCAAATGAACTAATGATTTTGTTTTGAAACATTTCATTCAGTATCTGGTACGTTCCTGCTATTTCAAAGAAACACGTTGAAAATGGATGATACTCAAAATTTTTTTTTTGTTGATAGTCACAATAAGTTTTAATAATTAGATCAAGTATTTAAAGACAAATAACTTTGAGTCGAAAATATTGTTTCATCTTGTATTTTTTTCAATTTCATTCAGTATCTGGGCATTCTCTGTAATGGGGCGATGTTTTTTTAGTCAACAACAGATAATTTTTTAAATTCTTTTCTTTCATAATTTTTGCCCCATTCTCCACTAATAAAAAACAAGTTTTATATTTTAATAAACGGAGTTCTCATGTCGGGTGTTCAAAAAAGAGACAACTTTTTATTAAATTATTTTTCCGATAGTAAACATTACCACACGTTGCCGGGATAATTGATTGCTTGTGTTATTATACATAGCTTGTTTTTTTTTAAATTTTTTTTTTTAATAACTTTGAAACAAACATCATTCAACTTTAAATATTTCATTCCTTTTCCTGAAACAAGATTCTGAAAATTTCAAATGTGTAAAATAAATTCTTTTTATCTTGTTTCGTTAAATATATGTCATTTCCCTCCATACTTCAACTATGCAGTTGTCGCTTGATAGATCATCCACTCGGAAAAAACCGTCATTATTTTATTTATTTATATTATAGATATAAAAAGAGATATTTCTTCCTATTGATTGGAAATTTCTGTGATTTGATTTCGTCCATCTGAATTAAAGATATGATAATAAAAAAAACGCCAAATCTCTCATAATTCAGGCGCATCATTTTTCCTGTTATATTTGAAATGGCGCATTCATTTTAAACTTCGCGTATTGTGCAGTAATCAAGACAAATGAAGCTGCCCCCACCGCATAACGAGTCGAGGGAAACGTATGTAAACAAAGCCAATGACAGCTGTTCTGTTGACGGGACGGAAAAAAGACGAAATTTCATTGTCCATAGGTTCTAAACGGTAATATGGCAAAACTTTTAATGTCATTTCCGAAATAATCAGGCAATTTCACAAATAATGGAACATTTTTTTTTGCCGTCGGCTTTTTTTTTTTTTTACTTTTTAAATTAACCGAAAATGTTGTGTAGAATAGCACATCGCAAATATACTGTTTTATATTTACTGACAACTTCAAATGTGTAAATTTGTAAATAAATTCCTTATCTTGTTTCGTTAAATATAAAACGTGTCATTTCCCTCCATACTTCAACTATGCAACTTGTTGTCGCTTGATCTCCATCCACTAGGAAAAACCGTCATTATTTTATTTTATTTATATTATAGATAATTATGAAAGAGATATTTCTTCCTATTGATTGGAAATTTCTGTGATCCATTCCTCCATCTGAATTAAGGATATGATGATAAAAAAACGCCTAAATCTCTCATGATTCAGGCGCATCGTTTTTCCTGTTATATTTGAAATGGCGCATTCATTTTAAACTTCGCGTTCTGCATTCTGCAGACAAATAATTTCCCAAATGGAACTTGAGTCGAGGCAAACGTATGTAAACAAAGCCAATGACAGCTGTTCTGTTGACGGGACGCAGAAAAAAAGACGAAATTTCATTGTCCATAGGTTCTAAACGGTAATATAGCACAAACTTTTAATGTCATTTCCGAAATAATCAGGCAATTTCACACAATAATGGAACATTTTCATTGCCGTGTGCTTTTGGTGCTTATACTGTGTAAATTAACCGAAAAGATTGTGTAGAATAGCAGCAGTAATAAACTGTTTTATATTTTGTCATGTAAAAAAAAAGTCAAAGACGTCAAATCAAATCCCTGGCACCAAACCAACATAAAAAAATGCCAGATTTCAGATATTTGGAGTCAAATACAGCCAAACTGAAAATATTGGCAGTGGTCTTGACCAGAGTCGCCCGTGTCTTTTGTTGGATACTGCCATTACCTCTCACTTTCACTCACTTGTACATTACATCTTACTAACATTCACTTTAACTACCTCTTACTAACACTCACCTTAAATTTACCTCTTACTAACACTCATTATCAACACTACCTCCTACCTCCTAATAACATTAAGCAAAAATATCAGTCTCGATAAAGATGCCGCATTATTCAGACATGTTTTTTACCTCGTAGTAAATCACTTATTAAGTTCTTATCGTTCTTTTACGTAAATAAATCGATAGATAGCAAAATACAGAAATCCCTCCAACATTTTAAAGTAAGTTTGTTTTTGTTTCTATTTCACTGAATATTTTTAATCTCTGCCTTTACTGTGAGTCATACTTCAATGAATTTCTTTTACTTTCACTTTCAGTTTCTTTTTTATTGAATTTCTATTTGAAGTTCTTACTTTTTTTTATTTCTCTCTCATTTTGAAACTTTTAAAATTTTAAACTCCTCTTTTTAATGACATTTTCGAAATAATAATTTTCATTAACGTCGGCTTTTTGGTTCTGATACTCACTAAAAATTAACCGAAAACCATAGCAGCTGTAATGCATTGTTTATTATTTAATCATGTAAAAAAAAATGTCAAAGACACCAAATCAATTCTTTGGCACGAAGCCAAAATGAAAAATGCCAGATTTCAGAAATTTAATGTAAAAAAAGCCAATCTGTAAACACTGACGGTGGTTTCGCCTAGTGGCGACCGTCTCTTTTGTTGTATGCTGCCATTACCTCTTACTAACACTCACTTTAAACGTTACCTCTTACTAACACTCGGCATCAACGCTACCTCCTCCCTCCTAATAACATTAAGCAAAAACATCACGTTCAAGGAAGTTGCCGCATTGTTCAGACATGTTTATTTATCTCATTGTAAAACAATTAAGTTCTTATCGTTCTTATTCATAAATCAATCGATAGCAAAATACAGAAATCCGTTCAACATTTCAAAGTATGTTTTTTTTTTCATTTCTATTTCACTAAATATTTTCAATTTCTGTTTTTACTGTGAGTCAGACTTCAATGAATTTCTTTTATTTTCAATTTCTTCTTTATTGTAATTATGTTTTCCGTTTTTACCCACTTCCTATCAAGTTTCATTTCACCAGCTAATAATTACTATTTACAGAGATAAAAAAAATACGGCCATTAAAATTAATAAATAAATTACAGCGAATTAAGCCGAGAGTGCTTATAAATATAATAAAACGGTTAAAACTGTTTACGAATAAAAAAAAAATGAAATAAAATACATAAATTACAGCGAATGAAAACCGAGAGATCTTATAAATTACATAATAAAACATTTAAAATATGTTGACGAATAAAAAAAAAAAATAAATAAACAATTAATAAGTTACAGCGAGTTAAACTGAGAGGGCTTAAAAATATCATAAAACGTTTTTTAAAACATGTTAACGACTAAAAAAAAAAAATTAATAATCTCGTTTATGCGATTAAAATAAATAAATACAACGAATTAAAGCGAGAATGCTAATAAATATCTTAATAAAACATTTAAAACATGTTGACGAGTAAAAACCCTAATCTATTGATTATAAAATTAAATTTATGTTTTTCGTTAGAAACGAGACGAAACGAGAAGGTGGGTGTAAAAGAAAAAAACTATTGGTGAGAAATTCGTGATCAATCATGGTTTGCATAAAGTCAAATAGTTGGGGAGAAAGAAAAAGGAAAACGGAAAATAAAGTCAATTGGAAGTCAAAACTCAGGAGATTTCTAATCAATAATAAAGGACGAAAATGGGGGGGCAAAGACTATCGAAAATAGACCTTTTTTGAACGTTACGATGTTATGCAATTATTCTAAATGCCGGGGTTACGGGATAATATTGGTAATGCGAAAAAAAAAAATAAATTCAACATTTACGCCAAAGTGAAAATAAATAAATAAATAACAAAACGGATAAGTAAATAAAGAGAAATAAGTTGAGTAAGAGAATGAAACAAAAACGCTTTCCTTCCTCCTTTCCTTTGAAGGTTCGTGTGTATTATTTACAATGGCTGACAAACGAACCGTGTAAAAATAAAAAAAGAAAAAACAACTGTTTTCGATTATACGCATTTACAAACCGATTACGGCATTTCTAGTTAGTTAAAAGTTGTGGCATATCTTTACATTATTTACATTTAATATACAATGATGTATAAAAAAAATTACACTTTTACATTAATTTAGGCTTTCCCCAGTTTGCTCGACCATACACTTGCGTGTTTTAGCCATAGCCATAGCTGTTCTTTCTGCTGTCTTGGTAATGGTTTGGATAGCTTTTTGTTTTTGTTTTTTTGTTCCCACTATCCCAATGTCTGTTAAGGCGTTAACTAGTGATTTTGCCACAAAACCCCTTGTGCCTACTTCGATTGGTTTGCAGCTTGCCTTCCATCTACAACTTTCCAATACTTCATCGTATTTTAGTTTTTTCCTTTCACTGGCTTCTTCTGCATTATCCTCATAACAGACTGTTAGTTCCCACATGATGACCTTCTTTAGTTTATTTGAAAAGAGGACTAGGTCTGGACGCAATCGGGTTTTGGAAATGTGATCGGGGAAATTTAGCCTTTTACCTAAGTCCACTCTGAGTTCCCAGTCTGTTGCACATGAACAGTTGGGTGTGGTCATTTTCTTTGGGTTCGGTTTCGCACCAGCTTTAATAAAATTTATAAAATTCATGTTTGAATTCGGTTTGTTTGTATGGATGGCTGTGCTAACAACTTCCGCAGTTTCTTTCAGTATTTGATCATGGCGCCATCTATACCTACCGTCTGCTAGGGCTGATTTGCAGTTGCTATGTATGTGTTTTAAAGAACCTATTTGACCGCATAGGGGACATGAGGGCGATTCTGATTTAGTCCATAATTGTAGGTTAACGGGGCTTGGTAGAAGGTCATAAACAGATTGAATCAAAAATTCGTTACTCCATAGATCTGGCCATCCAATTTTCCTAGGTATCATTGTCTCCCATTTTGTCCATGAACCTTGTTGTTTAAACCCAATCATCTTTGCTACTCTAATTTTCTCTTCCCCTGCGCGAATTTCGTCCAGTAAGAGTTGGTGCTTTTCCTTGCCTACGGCTTTATCAATTCTAACAGTAGGAAAGAAACCCAGCCCTGCCCGACCCGTGGCGACAGTGCCCAGCACCACTTTTTCGCGAAGGCGCTCTTCTGCAGCTTTCAACTCCTTTACAGCGTTCCATTTCCTCCCAGTGTAAACCTCAATATTTGCTCCTCCCACTTTTGGGTCATTGGAGAACTTGTATTATTGTTCGCACCTTAGAGACTTTATATTCTTCTACGACGCTTTTAAAGGGTAGTTGAAGAACGTTGGAATTACCGTAAAGGGCGGCGCTACTTAGACACTTTGGTAGACCTAGCCATCTCCGTAAACAGGAGTTGATGTTTTCTTTCTATATGTTCTACGGTAGAGGTAGTGAACTCATAAATGGACGAAGGCCACAATATTTGGGAGAGAATAACATGTTGGTAAATCCAAGCCTTGTATCGTCCGGGTAAGCCAGACTTGTCTACTTTATCTAACCAGGCTTCAAGGTTATCCTTTGTTTCCTGGATTGCGACAGAGTCCTTCAGGGTATTGTCAAAACGCTTACCCAAGTTCTTGATTGGGTTTTGCTTTATAGTCGGGATATACTCGCCAGACAATTTAAAGCGACCCCTCTCTGATGTTTTCCCTTTTTTCACCACTAATGACCTCGATTTGGCGGCGTTGAAACTCATTCTTGCCCGTAAAATAAGTTTCTCCAAACCTTTTAGTAACCACCTCGCACCAATCACAGACGAGGATGTTATAGTCATATCGTCCATGTATGACCTTATTGGCGGTTGCCGTTGACCAGATCTTGTTAAAGGACCTCTGCATTCTATTTCTGCTGCTTTTATTAGCAAATTCATGGCCAAGGAAAAGAGGGTAGCTGACACGGTGCAGCCTGTTATAATGCCTTTTTCCAATGTATGCCATGCAGACGTTGTATTTCCTGCTGCTGTTCTCATTTTGAAATTGTTATAATAGTCTACTATGGTCTCTATAATTTGGGGAGGAACGTGTTGGCGGTTTAACGATTCTTCTACCAATTTGTGTGGGATAGAGCTATAGGCATTCTTAAAATCCAGCCACAGAAAAGCCATATCGCCCTTATGTGCTCTCACGTCTTTTAGCAGCTGCGTAATGACACCTGTATGTTCTATGCACCCTGGTATGCCTGGAACGCCTCCTTTTTGAACAGAGGTGTCAATATACTTGTTTTTTAAGAGGAAATCTGTCAAGCGTCGATTCATGATGGTAAAAAATATTTTTCCTTCGATGTTCAATAGGGAGATGTACCTAAATTGGTTTACTGTACTTGCTCCTTCCTCTTTAGAGATCCATATTCCTTCTGAGCACCTCCATTGTACGGCTATCTTCCCTCTTCTCCAAACAATTTTTAACAACCTCCATAACATACGGAGCAACAATGGGCAACGATTATAAACTAAGTAAGGGACTCCGTTAGGTCCGGGGGCTGATCCCGATCTGGCTGTTTTTAATATTGTTTGAACTTCTTTCAATGAAGGGTATGAAGGCAAATTAGGTGTGATTAGAGAGGAGATTTCTCCTAGCTGTATATATTTATTTGGGTCACTCAGAGTCATTTTAAGGAAGTCATTTATTTCGTCAGGGGTAGGTGTTAACCTTCCATTTCGTTTATCACCTAATAATTTCTTAGTGAAACCGTATGGATTAGAGACGAAATCTAATCGTTTGCGCGCCCTTTCCTTCCTTCTATTCCTGTGCCATTCTGCTCTCCGTAAAGATTTCATTTTGGAACGGATGATGTCACGGAGTTCTTGCAGCGGTCCCTTTTCTTCCGGTTTTGCTTTCTTATATTGCTTTCGGATAGCTCTTAATTTCGCTCTGCATTGTTTGATTTTACTTTCCCTTCGATTTTCTGAAGTTTTTTCTTTCGTCTTCCTTTCATCGTATCCGAAACGCTCTATGATTTTCGACATAGTACTTAAACGGGTATCCACCGAGCCTTTTGAAATTGTCTTTAGTATTTCGCTGATGTCTAAATCGAAGTCGTGCCAAGCTTTTTTATCTACGGCCCCAGGCCATTTGATCTTTTTCCGAAATGTCTCTGATAGTAATTCAGGGGATGCTTGTGCCTCTGCTTGGAATATTCATTGTTTGTAACAGCTTCATCATATTTTATTAAATTAAACCGGTTGAAAGGCAACCTTTTTTTAAATTACAAGTGATGTTTACTTAAAACTTAAGGAAAATAATTCTCGGTTTCAAAAATCCCGCAAAAATAAAATATATATTTATGAAAGAATACTTTTGTAAAATTAACAAAATTAAAGTTAAATTAATCTGTTCAAAACAAAGTTTACTTACTTATAGCATAAAATTTTCTAAACAAACATTTCATTTTCACGCTGCCTTGTTATTCTCAGATGTCCATCGATAATCTAATGGCCGAATGTGTTGACTGGTTTAGTATGGTTGACCATAATTGACATAAATTTATCAAATCTTAGTGAACGCATTTGTTTTGATTTTTTAACTACCTCGTAATTTTACAAATTACAATGGTTTCAGCAATTATCTAATATTATATTGAATTTAAAAGACGCTTTCTGAAAAAATAATAAAATTTTCTTAAATTACTTTAAAAATTAATATTTGAGATGAAATAACGTGATAGAGGTAACTCAATAATTTATGAAAAGTTATATTTTATTCATTACTTATTTACAGATGTTAATATATCTTTTTTAATTTTAAAGTTGAGACGTAAACATCCAATGAACAGTGAAATGCA